>CM053784.1:467791375-468274956 GCA_028749045.1 Cupressus sempervirens | reverse complement strand
GTTCATAACCATATTTTGCAAATCCCCTCTCATTTTCGTTCTCACCATTGCCAACGCAGGTGTTCAATTGTTGAATGGAAAAGCACCCAATCTCCCTCACATTTGTCCTTGAGAGTATCCTTCGCATTCTCAATGCCTTCATAGTCCAAGCCTTTTCCACCTCAGCACCGGCGAAAATTCTTTTGCAGGGAACAAAATGCCCGCTCACGAACACTATTTTTATTTTATGGTTATTTATTTAATTAATTAATTAAAAAATATATTTTTGTTGAAGGCATTTTGGTGGTTGCATAGAAGATTCCCCTATCTATCACATGAGCGTGTGCATGTTAAAGATGTAGATGTGCTATGGGTGATTGCCCATAAGGTAGGGAGTTGGATGGTGTTGGAGGCTTCACTTACTTTAGCATTTTCATCTTTCAACAACTTCACATTGAGCTTCTTCTTTTTTTAACGTGATCTCTTATGTGGGGAGTATGGTAGTTAATCTTATTGTGAGATTCTAGAATTTGTGTAGAGAATCATGTATATTTTAGTAGTATTCTACAAGTCACTTGGGTATTATCAATCATGTTCTATTGTTCTAGCAATACCTACATCTCAACTTCATAAATTGTTGTTTTCCTTTTTGTTATCTACGTATTCATGCTTGACTCTCTCTCTCTCTCTCTCTCTCTCTCTCTCTCTCTCTCTCTCTCTGTTTTTTCATTTTAACTTTTCAAGAAACATCTTTGTATGTATATGACCCATCTGTTGGAAATGTAGTGATGACTGAGTGACTGAGAGTCGGGGTGAATCAGGAACTACTTAAAACTTCTTCCTCTTAATCTCACTTTATTAGATTATCTAGTCTACTTGCATGCATGGAACATAAAGCAATAAAAGTAACAACACCATAACACTTTGACACAATATTTAGTAACCTAGAAACCCTTCAAGGAGAAGGTAAAATTGGGGTGGGGATGACACCCACAATGCTTCACTACTGCAGTAATAAAGTTGGCATGTTAGGGCTTACAATTGATCACTTATGGTGATCTACTCGGTTAAGAGTAAATAGGACTGCTAGGTCCACCTTGTGAAAGGATTTATACAATACAATGAAGTATGCACTCGATTAGGAGATTCTGCAAGGACTGTTAGTTCCACCTAGTTAGAGGATTTGAGACTGATATGCCTGTTAGGATGAATCAACAGGTTGATCTCTACTATACAGCTTTGTTTGCTGAAGAAGATCCTTTGAATAATATAGTGATCACCTAACTATGATAGATGAGTTCCTGCTTTATCTTTGTACTACTCGATAGCCTCCTAATCAATCTGCCCTTTCATTATCCATATTCTCTTATGATAATAAATGTAACTCCATGATATCATTCAGATGAAAACAAGATGACTTTCATATATATATATATATATATATATATATATATATATATATATATATATATATATATATATATCGATCCAAATAGTAACTCTGCAATAGGTCATCTATAATAGCATTTCAATAGTTTCTAAAACAATTACCAAGTCAGCTTAATGTTGATACTTGAGTCCAATAGCTTACTCGGGTGATATGGAGATACTCGGACAACACTGTCAACTTAGCTAACTCTGGCACTCGGTTGACTCTAGATGCTCGATTCACATTGATCACTCGACAAACTCAACTGACTCGGTTCACATTGCTCTCCCTACTCGGTTCTCATTCTAAAATCGAAATGCTAGACTAAATCAATTTACACTAGAGGTCGGTTGCCACTGTTAGCTTGGTTCATACATGAGTTTAGTTAACACTATTTTGCCTGAAAGCTCAGGCTATACTGACTTCCCATGATGACTTAAGTGCTTTGGCACTAAGTGACAATATGTCTTGCCATAGGGTCAACACCATCTTTTCAATTTTTATCGTTATCGACTAGGAAAGGTCACAAAAAGCATGAAACATAAGACGACCATGAAAAAACCTTGATTTCATGAAAAAATATCATCTGCCAATTAAGTAATTAGAGTCAAGTGCAAAAAATGTAAAAAATGAATTCAAACTAATGATTTTGTGCTCTATACACCTATTGTCATTCTTAATCTTCTTTAAATGACTCAAATTTCTAGTGTGCACAATTACAATTTGAAAGCATGTCAATGATAATGACAAGAAAAAATTGAAGATCTGTGGGTAAGATGAAATTGGGATTCAATTCACAATTTATAGGAAACTTGGACTTGTTTGACAAATAGGATTGACAAGAGACTCAAATGAATCAATATACATGATTAAGGGGGAGAGTTCGTTAAGTGGAGAGGAAAGTGGGAGGAATAAGTGGAGAGGAGAGGAGTGAGAATGGAAAGCTAGCAAAGGCAAGTGGAGAGAGAGAGACTTAGTTGAGTGATAAGTGGAGAGAAAAATAGAACATGGAAGAGTTCAACGAGGTTAGTTATAAATTTATTTAATTTTCCACACAACTAAAGAAATTTATTAAAATTTATTTAATTAGGGAATGTGATGAAAAGGGATAAATTAATACAAATATTTTTTTTCCCTCTAAAGAATGGTCAGTAAAAGGGGATTTGAATTTTGAAATAATGATATAATCCATAAGGAAGAATTAGGGCAATTAAGTGATGCAAGCAAGATTGAAAAATAAATAATTATTTAATCAAGGAGAGAATGTTGAGTTAGGACAATTAAATGAGCAATTAGAAGACATGGTTAAATGTCAACTAAAGTACTAAAATTCTATATTTGAGAAAAAGAAGAATGATGCCAACATTAAGAAAACAATAAATTCAATTAATCTAGAAAAATGGTTAGTGAAAGCATTATCGCAAGCAAAAGATGATTTTTGGTGTTTGTAAACATAATCCCTAGTATAACTTAGTATGGGTTGTTTGTGTCAAACACGAGTTTTTTCAAACTAGTTATATTTTAGCCTACTTGTAGAGCCTTATTCATACTACACTTAAACTCACTTAGATGTTTATTAGCTTATTCAAACTTTTGCCTCACCTCATGTAGATTGATTAACTATTCCAATACTTGTCCATTGAATCCTACACTTGTTTCATTTTTTAAGGGGTAGTTAGAGTTTTATTACAACCTTCTTCATCCTTATTTGTATAATCAAGGTTTATTTATAAATTTTACAACAAATGCATATGATATTTTTCCATTTCACGCATTACTTGTTTGTGAACGATTTTGAGTGGACATGCAAATATTAGCTACTCCAACAATACGTCTCATTTGGAATACCATAAAAATTATTTAAGCCCAATATGAAATAATATTGAAAGGTGTGTGTGTGTGTGTGTGTTGCAATTCTATCAGTGGTTCAAGTTATATCATAGTTTTATCAATTAATGGTATTTTATCATAAGTATGGTATATGTGTAGCAATTTATATATAACCCTAAATATGTGTGTGTGTGCATGTGTATTTATGCATGTGTATATATGTGTTGTATATAGGGAAAGATAAGCAACAAATCAAAAGAGAAGGATTACTAGTGATGAAATCAATCAAATAAACCACTAAGAAAATACCCTATAAAAAATAGAATGTATGCATCACATTAAAAAACTAAAAAGAAAACTAATTCAAATCATTTTGGATATACTCTCTTCTTCATTTGTTGCATCTCTACACTCTTGTTAATGTGGCCCTTAGTGTTGATCCATGGAACACCTAGTGTAATGCCCCACTAAGGAACCCAAAAGAAATTAACCTATAAAGTCACTAAGTTTGTTAAACATTTTTTAAAGATTAAAACAATCAAGAGATAACAAAGTGGAAGCAATAACTCACATACATGCATAAAAAATACAATAGCAATTACATCTCTCAAGGGTTCCTTAACGTTGAATCACATATATCCATGTCATAGAATAATCCACATGTACAAAATAAAATGAAAGAATATACAAGTACATAAGATGCCACATTGCATAACCAGAATGCATACTCATCGTTTGCACATGTCACAGGGTATGAAATGCTAAAAGAATATATATCATAATAAGATACAACATCTCGTAGGATCTCAAATAATCAAAGTACAATATACTAGAATATGACCATATAACATAATCACAATATAAGAAGAATATAATCATTGCACAAGGTACATCAAGCTATCAAATATCAATGGTATAAGAAACACTACCACCTGACCTTGTGGAACCTAAATGACCCACTCCCACTATGTTGAGAAGATAATCTCAAGTCCTAAATGGATAAAAGTCATAACAAGAATCTAGGTCAAGGAATCATGACATATAACAACCTATATCAAATATACTAAGTACACAAGAAACATCTAACTCCAGAGGCAACAGAGACACGTAGGAAACCTAACATGCATGTGGGAAAGTGTCATCACATGAGTCAACTCTAAGGTTACCCTAACAGTCTCTCTAGACTTTGGGCCCCTAGTGACTCTATGCAGCATCAATGTCCTTTCTTATAGACAACGCATACTACTAAGGCAAGGTCGCAACCAAGCATTCTCTCTACTCACATCCTAGCCTGTACTAGCACTAAAGGCATGGGTGAGGTAACACACTGACTCTTGTTAATTCATTTTAACCTTATTAATAAAATGTTATTACTTATTAATATAACTTACAATGGGTCATCCAAGAAGCCTGTTTAGGGCTCCGACCTCCATTGCAAGCCACTTTCCACCATACACATAGATAACCTACCCTAAGCTCATAAAAGTATATCTCATAAAATCACGATATTCACCTCAATCCTATACAAGCATCTAGAAAGCACCAATAGATAACTAATCAAAACCTCATAGGTTACACCAAGAAAATCACAACACATGAGCTTACAAAGAAAAACTAGATCTTACTACAGAAATACATGAATATAGCACATTGGTTGGGAATGAAATAATTATGACAAAACAATCATTGCATAGCAGCATCATAATAACAACCACTTCCCAAGCTGGTAAACATTCCTATTTGGCTACACTACTAGGTTTCCCAAAAAAGCCATCCAAAGATGAACATAACATCTCAACATGCATTTAAAACAAGTGTAGTTAATCAACCATTTTAGTCTTCGATAAAGTTTCATAAAGATTGATTTGAGTAAAAGTTGAAGTTTTCATTTTATAATAGTTCCCAATAGATATAGTTTGACCCTATTTAGATCATCATAATGCAATCTTTGTTTTCATAGTTTAAAAGAACCCATTTCTAGTAAAACAACGCTTTGATTTAATTCTCAATAATAATCCTCATTGTTTACTTAAGAAAATAATAATGATATAATAGTTTGATGCTTTAACATAAAGTCCCCCTTTAAAAAACATTAAAAAACAAAGATAAAACTATAATTAAATATTATTTATCATTTCAAAAGTCATCATATTTAAAATAATAATTAAATAAACATATTTTAAATAATAATTAAATAAACATATTTTAAAATTAAATTAAATGTAAATAATTTTATATCATCAAAGTGATTAAATAAATAAATTTATTTATTTATTTATTTAAAAACTTTAAAAAATAGTAGGCTTGTAAGCCATCATGGGGGAGATGGGGGTTGGGGAGATGGTCTTTGTAAGGCCCACACTAGCACCTTATTCTAGATCTTGATGAAATAAATATGGTTAGGAGTTAATTCAGTTATGATTTACATTTTATTTTCTTACTAATAATGATTTGAGGGATCCTATAGGGGACTAATGAAGATTTTGATACTCTATCCCATAACATTAGGTCGATAAGATAAGACCACATGGAAATGAGATTTAAAATGTTCAAGACAAGAACCTGATCATGAGACTCTACAGACGATCTACTAGGCAGTTAGGAAGGATAAAATAACATTCATCCTACTAAGAACAATTATGAGCATAGGTTATGATAATGATCAGGTATATGGATATGTTTGAAATTGGTTCTAAATTATTACAACATAATGATTGAAACATTCTGACAGTCTATGGAGTTAAACCTGGAAAATCACACAAACCCCTCATAATGTGATAAAGGGATATTGCTAGGAACATCACTATGTTTAACTCGACCTAAAGTTACTAGTTAACCGGTCTACACATTAGTGATTTTCACTTAGGACATATATGTTAAGATCCATTTTATATTGTTTTTACGATTCACTAAAGATGACTTAGAGTTTCATTGTTATGTGAGAAAGAGTTGTGATGATACTCTGATTTAAAATGATTTATAGTAAGAAGAATTACAGTTGATACACATATTCGATATTTCAATGTTTTAAATATTTTATGAGAGTGATAATGCAATGTTTTGAATATGCACTTAGATGAAAATTAAATGGAATATGATATTGCAATGTTTTACTGATAGTACTTAGAACAGAAATGATTAGATGATAATTAATGGTAAATGTTAATGAGAAGTATGAGGTATTGGATCAATGTTGTACGTGTTTGTATGTATCCTATATTATTTTATTGGGTTACTGATGTTAAGTTGAGTGTGCAGGAAAGGTGAACCATGGAAACTTAACGGGGAAACAAGATATAGACACATGTTTAATGACTCTGCCAAGGTGAATCTTTGTAAGATTTGTAAACCTCGTTGTGATGTGCTTATTTCATGAACGTGTGATGTATGTGTGTGTCACTTGACACTTGTGCTTGTTACATAAAATGACATGTTATTCATCAATGGATCATGTGGCCACCTTGCTCCGTGTTATATGCTTCGATTGAGAAATTTGTTTATTGCCTTAGTTAGAAAAGGACAAGGTTATCACCTTTGGAAAGAAAATTTGAAATTTGAATTACCTAGCTTTAGAAGGGTCATAAAGTAACTTTAAGGTAAATTGTGATTAAAATTAACCTTACCCATGTTAGTACTATAGGTTAGGGGGTTATTAATGACCTCTATGGTGTCTAGTGGACCTAGGAGACCCCATGAAAATGACATTCTTCATTGAATCCGAAAATAAGAGGGTTATAAATAGAGGCATGGCTAAATGGAACCTCACTTGGCAACTCTCTACTTTTAGAGACTAATAGGGTTGAAGAAAGAGGAGGGAGCTCTACTGCAAATATTCATTGCCTTGCTTGGAGGAAGGTTGGTAACATGATCCATGAAGTCTCTTCATTTTTGCATGTAGGTCAGAAATGGTGTTTTCATTTCATGATGGGATTGTGGTGTCTTGTGGCGTATTTGTGAATGGATCTTGTTGTATGTTGCATGTGGGTAGTGTTGAGTGAGTCTCTCTTTAATTTGTTGTTCATGTTATATGTCTTGTGAATTGGGTGTGAGGCATCACTCACCCTTGGGAGGGAAGAGATGCCTGGGGTGAAGGGGTTAGTTGGGCTCACACACATGGAGTTGAGGAGTTCTCCCTTGTGTGGAGATGGTTGAATATGTTTATGGCATGCAAATTATCTTGCTCACTTGCATCTTGGGAGGTATAAGGTGGTATGAGGAAGGCAAGATGTCGATTGCCCCAAAAGGGCATTTTGAGCATGTTGATTGCCCCGAAAGGGCATCTTGATATTGAAAAGATGTGAATTTTGATGATTATGCAATCCTCCTCATGATGAGAGCCCACCTTCACCCATTTCTTGATTCATTTGTTGAATCTTTGTGCATAACCTTGGATGGGATGTGTTGTGATGTCTTGTGTTAAATCTTGTCTCATTGTTGTGTATGTTCATGGCATGGAAATATGATGAGTGCAACCGTTTATGCCTTGTTTCCCCGAGCTCGGTGGGTGGCCTCCTTGAGGCCTAGGTTGGGAGGTGAGCCTCCATGGTTCCCTATTTGTTTCTTTGTGCAGGTATTCATTTGGAGAATATTGAAAGCTTGATGTCATGAAGTCTTTTTCTTGCATAAAAGGAGATGCTTCATTATTATGTTGATATGGAGAGATAAACTCCATTAGTTATGAAAAGAAATTTATATTGCAAAGTGTAATGTTGCTCCCATTTCAGATGTTCATTGAACATGAAATAGTGCATGGTCTTTTCATTATTGATATAGTGCATGCTTGATATTGTGTTGAAAGTGATTAGAAAGGATTATGTAAGAGAGGTTTTGTTGTATTGATGTTGTCTTAGTTATATGCAAAACATTAGAATGTGTAGAAGGAAAGAATTTGCATCATGTGTATCATGGAGAATGGATTGAGAATTCATCCTGCTACCTTAATCTTCTTAGAATTGCATGAGAATGAGATTAGTTATAGATGTTTTATATTGGAATTAAGATTTATTGTGAGACATGCTTTGGATAGTATATTTGTGGAGACTAGATGGGAAAGAGGTTTCCTTAATGTATACTTGATATTTTGAAAACCAGTTTAAGATGTTTTGGTTTCTTTATGGTTCTTTTGATAATAGTGTATTAGATGTTCATGTTAAATTATTAGTTAAAAATAGATGTTATTGTTTAGTACAACCATGAACTATTACTGATTCAATCCTAACAACTAAAGAGATTGCTTGATAAGAGCTAGACAATTAGCTAAGTTAAAATGAGACCTGTAGGTGCAAATTTAGTCTCTGGAAAATGTATGAAGAACTTCAAATAATTCCTTTTCCAAATACAGTGAATAAGAAATTAATATTAGAATAGTATAACTCTTTTTAAATATATAAAATAAGTATGGATCCAATCATGAATTTAATAAAAAAACTCAACTTGTTTACATGAACATTAACTTAAATATTCCCTCCCAAGGAGGTGACCAGGAGCATTAATATTGTATCAGAATTGCAAGAATTTTTTAAAAAAACACAATTTCATTAGTCAAGAGGGTGAGTCACATCCCCTAGCTACCCTAGTCATCGACTTGTAGAAAAAGGAGGCAATAATGGGCTTAAAAATTTACAATCTCAGACTTTTTCTTACATCCTCCTTGGGCCTAAAGCCGCCCAACTTGGTGCAGCAATAAATATGGCGGAGGGGTGGTCTTTTCAATCACCCTCCTCCTTCCCCTTGCACTTTTAGGCCTGCAGACGTGGGCAGCAAGTGTGCTGTTTTAAAATTGCAGAAAAAAAAAACAATCTTTAATGAACTCTTTTCCATGGATAAGACCAGCACCCTCTTCTAGGCATCTAGCCTTAGGTAGGGAGTGAATTCTTGACTTCTTCCCTCTCACGTATGGTAAGAAGAAGGCCCACGTGCAGCAGCAATATTTGAATTTGAAGATGCCTTAAATGCTATGTCATGGGGAAGGGGGTTATGTAGGTAGTAGGTATAGGCATAGGTAATAGGATTATTATAGAAATAGGTTTTTGGTAAGTTTAGAATAAGTAATTTGATATTCCTGTCATGATAAGTAATTGATTTTATGTGTTAGATATACCTAATTTTGGGGATAACAGCACTTAAATATTTTCTTTATTTTTAAGAAAGAAACATAGTGTTTAAGTAACCATCAAAAGTTGTATAGGTAGTTTAGGTTGATGATTAGTATAATTATTAAATTTAATATAAGAGCAAATTTATATTAATAAAATTGTTTTTGGGTCTAGTCTATTCATTTAAATTTGAATTTAAGGAATGACTAATTAGGATTATAGTTAAAACAGTGGCATTTGGGTTTTGCATAGTAAACGAAATGAAGGGGGATAATATATAAACATTTATATATATTTTACTAGACATCTTTAAAAAACATTAAATGTAAATGTATATTCACCTTTTTTATTATAAAATAATAATGATAAGTAAATAAACAAACAAATAAATATCTAGATAAATAGCCTCTATAGTAAGCATCTAACAATGAGAACGAACCTCAATTATAGAAATGGTTGAAAAAGAACTTTACCAACTTCCTTCTCTTCAATTTAGACTTAGCGGATGTAGTGCACCTGAGGTAGCAATGGATCAATCCCGATTTGCATTGTAACTCACAATTCTAGATTGCAACTCAAGAGCACTAAGTTACAACTACTAATCAATGTGGATGTTTCGAACCTAGTGTTTATGCAAAACTGTATTAGATCAAACATCTTGGCAACTAAACCCTGATGTGAGTGCATAAGCAATTCAAAAAAAAAATGTAATGATTGACCCTGAATAATGTTGGTATGTTTGACCTTGTAAAATTGTGGCATGACACCCTTTCAATATATTTTTTTTATTTATTTATTTATTTTTCATAAAGAACTTTCTTTTCAATATGATAATGATGAATCAAAATTACCATAGTAACATTTTATTATTGTGATTATATATATATATATTTATTTATTTATTTATTTATTTATTTATTTATTTATATTTATATTTATATTTATATTTATATTTATATAATTTTAACAATATAACTCTAATAGGGAAAATACGTTCAACAAATCGAATTTATTAAACCATAATCCTTGTTTCTTAATTCCAAATCCTACCCACGAATCCGTTTTGTAAATTCAAACTTTTTGATTAAGTGTTTCAATTTCATTTTTTCATAGATGTGTCAGTAATAAAGAACGATCAATTTTCAAACAAGGATTTTAAAGTCAAATATGCTTCCAAAAGAAAAATAGATATAACAGGCACGAAGAAGACAATAACAAATTCAAAAGATTTTCTAGATGGTTCTACAAAACCCTACCTTAGTCTAATGCTATAAATATGGTAGATACTTTGTTCTTGCGAAAATCTCGCTTCCCAAAACCTTCGAAAAAGTCTCCTCTTTCAATTTCAAAATTGCTCCTCCAAACCTGTGTGTGTAGAAATGAGCTTGAATCTCTTAATAAAGAGTCCAACCCTGCCTAGGGTTTCCAATTTCACAAACATACAAAGGCCTCTCATTAAAATATCATTTATTATTTTAATTTATTTATTCCCTTGTGCACGCTTTATGCCTTCAATTAGAATAAACTTTATTTAAATTATTCCCACTTCATTTTTAATAAGTAAGAGATTTTTAATAAAAATATATTTATTATTTTAAATAGTAATAATATTTAAAGCTCATTATCTAAATACAACTTCTAAATTTATTTTTGTTAAATTAAATAAATATAATTACACCAAATTTAATCTTTTAATTAGATCTTTAAATTTAACTCTTTTATTTAATTAATTTCTAAATTAATTAAATATAATAAAATTATTTTTTCTCTATAAAATTTTTGTTTAATTCAATCATTTAAATAATCTCTTTAATTGATTTAATTATACTTGAAAATCACAACAGACCCACAAACTCAACAAGATAAAACTTGACTACAAAGACAAACTGAGAAATCAAACTCAAAGGTCAGGATCTCAAATTCACATCACTCTAACAAATTTGGAAAGGTGAGGAACTCATATACTTGTTCTTTATCTTAGGAAAATTAGGCTCAGGTTTAGGATTTAAACTTGAGATCAATAGGGCATGCTCATCTTGACAATTCAAGAAGTCAATGTCTGGTACCTACAATCTGCATAAAAGTTGAACATGTACATATGCATATATATCTAAACTAAATAGGCAATGGTGGGGAGTGGTACATCGTATAGATCCTAACTAGCATGTGACTACGACTCCCTCCCTCAACCACAACAAATTTGTCAAACATAAAGTAAAACATACATGTACACCATACACATGCAAGTATGGGGTAAGTAACCATAAAACCATAAATAAATCATCAAAATATTTGTCATCATAAAAAAAATTGAAATCACTATATGAAGTATATAAAGCATCATTATCAAATGAATAACTATGAACAAATAAAATAACTGAGTATGAAGTATATCAACAAATATATAATTCAAAGATTTAAATAATATCAACCAAATTAGGTAACCAAGTACCACTAAATCACATCATGTAACAATGAAAGATGGCCTAAAGGAATGAGGGAATATAAAATAAAAGAAAACTAGGGGTAGGCACTTCACCTAGACTCGGAGATTCAAAAATTGAAAATGACTAATGATTACAGTAACTAGTAATGAAACATGTATAAGTGAGTTAGACTACAAAAGATTGTGATCTTTGTTATAAGAACAATTAGGGTTTATATAGATATTCAAGATTGGATGGACGGTTGAGACTAATTCAAAAAAATGAAGATCAACAATCGAGATAATTAGATACTAGAAGGTTTTGGGTAACCTTCCCAAAGTAGAGATTTGTTTCTACTTCAAACTAAGAAAACAGATAGTGATTTGGAAAAATATGAGAGGAGATAAGATTTGTAGATAGACTTTTCCAAAAATGCAAATTTGGAATAGGGAACTATTTTGGATTTTTGGATTTTGAGCAGATATTAGATTTTCAAATATTTGAATTTTTAGGTTAGGAGGGAATTTGAATAAGAAATTTAATAACCTCGTAACTTTGATTAGTCTTGTTTTTTCTATGACTTGGAATTTAAAAAATTAATTTTTGAAGAAATGTGAAATTAAGTCAAAATTAAAATGACATTAGTTTGAAATTGGAAAGGAGTTAGATTAATTTGAGAAATTAATTAAATTGGGAGGAATGAATGGATAATTTAGATGATTAAATATAATAATTAAACTATGGGACTACAGAAATTGAGATGAACTAATAAAGGTCAATTAATTAAGGTTTTTAATTAAATAGTATTAGTTATTTAATTAAAATTAAGGAGGGTAGTTAAATAATTGAAAGATGAAGTTATTAAAGAATATAAGATGATTAATTAAATAATCATTTAATCAATAGGTGAAAAGTTAATAATTAATTCAAACTTACAATTGTATGCATTTTTTGGTATGTACAATTTCCCTTCTATATGATACAATGTGATTATACGGTTGTGTCGAAAAATGTATGATTAGGTCTTGCCCCAACTTGTCTTTTGACAATACGAGGTGTATTTTATGCCCCTTAATAAATTAAATCAAATATGTTTAATGAGCACTAATTTATTAATAGTGTTGTATTTCTACATGATGATAATGATTTATGTAATCATGATATGATGTGTGAAATGCAATAATGATGCATAAAACAATGAATTAGTTCCTATATGATGACGATGAATGTAATTTGAATATGTTTTGTATTTTTCTCATACAATGTATGGATAGCGTGTGTAAAACTAGATGATGAGGTAATAGATGAGTACATGACCTTTAGGTTGACCAAATTAGTTAGAAGAATGTCAATAAGAAGAATGAATTAGTTACAATCGAGATAGGTGATTATTAAAAATCTCTCTCAAATATTTCCAAGGCTACCATCACTGTGATGTATTTGAATAGAAAGAGAAATAAAAGTCCACCTAGATATTGATCTTGATAACAATCTTTATTTGGACAATCAAATGGAAAATAAGTAATATTTCACTCTACTCTAGGGTTCAAATACTTCAAGTTGAGACATGTGTGATGTATCACAATTAAATGTATCTTTTATAAATGTATTTCTATAATTGGATACTTGATACATATGTGAAGCCTCTTATCATAGAAACCCCAAATATAATTTCCCCATAGCTTCATCAAAACAATCAACAAACGACAAACAAAGAAAATAAGATTATTCTATCTTGGTCACTTTTACCACTTAGTTGTATACTTGAGAAGCATAGGAATGTAATCACAAAAAATTAATTGATAATAGACTAACATAAAAAAATTGGTTAGTAAACTTTCTCATCATTGTTTGGATTTGTGTTAATGTTTGATATGGATGTGTCTCAATCCAAAAATAGATGACAATTTGCCTTGTTTTAAGTGTAACTATAATTTTATAAGACAATCAATTGATTGATTAGTGACATATTGGATTATTGATAAATCCTAAATGACACCTAAAGTGATCAACATTTCCAAAGGAAAATAGCCCCCAAACAATCTAGGAAAACGACACCCATATAGTGCAAAATTTGACAAAGTAAAAGATTAATATTTTTGGAAATAGGATGCCAAAATCAAGTCAATGTGTAGAGAAGGAAGATCAAAAGTGAAAATCAATTTGATTTTGGATCTCAGGATTGCTTTACAAGTCAAACATATATATTTCAAGGCAAAGGAGAAGGTAGCAAAAGATAAATCTATTAGCCACACAAAATTGATCCTAATAAGAGAGCAATTTGCACTTGAAAAAATGCCAAACTTAGCATATTAGAATAGTATCATAGATTAGAAAGGATCTTCCAAATATTAAATAATTTCTAGATTCTAAGTTCAATTATGGATCAAAAGAAATATTTTATGAATTGGAAAAACTAATTTCGAGGTCATTTTTTTTCCATAAAAAAGGATGGTAATTGAAATGGTGCTCCCACATTTTTATAATTCTCCAAGTGTAGGGGCTAGGGTTTTTTCAAAAAAATTTCAAATGCCAAGGTGTGAATAGGGTTTTCTCTCTATCATGACCATTCAAGTCCAAACTCATGTATGCAAGGACATAGTTCAAGTCTCACAATGATTTTACTAATCAATTATTGGCCCAGATGAAGTGCAAAGACTTTCAAGAATTCTTAGGATGAGAATTCTTCTTTAAATCTACTAGACCCTAAAATGGGAGTGTCGCAAAATACTTTATGTGTGTGACAATGAAGTAGGTTCTGGTGAATGGAGATCAGGTATGCAACACTTGTGACTGTAAATGGAGATAGGGTAAAACTTCACAAAAAAAATAAGGGTTTTGCAAGAGAAACGCATCTGATGTTAGATAAAATGGGTTTAACAAGTAGTGTAAGGGTTTTCAAAAGTCATATTCAGATGTGGATTTAGAGAAACCCATCAAATTGTTAAGGGATCTATTGCTCATAAACCCCTAGTTTGCAAAGACCAAATGGAATAAGTAGCAAAATAATAAGCGGATAAAACCTGTCATACTTGCAACTAATATTATATCTATGACATTGGAGGTTGAACTAGAGGAGGAGGTTGGCCATAACATGGTTTTTCTTTCTTACATAGGTTTGATAGGTCACTTCAAGGGTTTTTTTTAACTTGATTAATCTTCATAAATGGATTTCAAAAAATTGCTAGTTGATTCTTAGAGTTCATGTTCATATTTATCTTGTGGCTAAAGGTTTCTTTATTCTTATTTTTAAAAATGCACTCAATAGAAACATGATTATGTATGGTTGTCAATGGTTCTAAGAGAACAATTTTGCTCTAATTTTAAAGCCCTAGCATCAAAACTTCATCCCTATTAATAAAGTTTTTGATAAGCTTCTATTGCAGGTGAGACTTTCGAACTCACCCTTGCATCTTTGGTTTGATTCTTGCTTTGAAGTTGTATGTGATGCTCTAGGGAGATTCCTAATGTTGGATGAAGGATCCTCAAATTTTGTACACTCAACCTTTGCTCAAATTTTGGTGGAAATGAACATTGCTAAGGGGTTACATGTATATATTATGATCAAAACCTCAAAGGGAAATTGTACACAATCTCTAAATTGTGAATGGATTTCCCTCTTATGTAGGATTTTTTTTTTTCAAACATGACATATAGCAACTAAGTGTGACAAAAGTAGACTTCACAAATTGACTTTGTGGGGGAAAAATGGTTTGATGCAACACTATATAGTTGAGAAAATGAAATGAAACAAAAGTTTTTTTTCTCAAGTTTTCTTTGGAGATTCAATGCAGTGGCCCCCAAAGGAGAAGATGGACTACCCTTTGAAAAATAAGATGGGTCTGGAGTTTGTAGGTTGTGAGATGAAAGATTCACAAATAAATGGTGTGACCACTATACTTGGAAAGAAGAATTTTTTAGTGGGGGATCGTGAGATGGAGAATGATCTACTCATACTTAGGAATCAAGCCCACCAAGCATATGAATGTTCTAATGATCAGACCCAAGACTCATTTACTTGTTCAGTTTATTATCAAAATGATGTTGCTAGATTAGAAGAGGGGTGACATATTGTTAAAGGTAAGAAGAGAAGGAAAGTGAACTCGGGCTCCCTTGATACAATATTGTGCTCTCATATAAAGGGAGACAAGGATAGTAAATGTTGAATCTAGTATGTTAAGAAAATTCAAAAGTGTTTTGATCATGAGTAAGTTCTAAATAAAAGTTTCATATTCTTACAATATTATGCTTAGTGCAATAATGAAAACTCTTATTAAAGTAATTGATAGGTTGTGTCTCATTGTTGGTCCCAACAGGTATTGAGAGGGGGGGTGAACCAGTACCTTTACTTTTCTTCGACTTACCAATTAGTTTATTGATTTTCTCAACACACTTACTTATTGCCTCTTTAACAATTAAACAAATATAAAAGATATGCAGTGAAACCATAGAATGTTCCACACAAAAGAATACATCAATGACAGAGATTTATACGTAGAAATCCTCGATGAGAGGGTGAAAACCACAATGGGAGAAATATACCCACTAGCTTTTTACTACAAATAAAAGGTTGCATTGTTAAAGGTTGCAACTTGTTTCTTTTGAGAAAACATCATGTCAGGAATGTTTGCAAACTATTAGATTTACGATTAACCTCTTAAGGTTACATTGTTAAAGGATTTAGCAATCTTTTTGAGAGGCACCTAGTTAAAGGATTTAACATATCCTTACAAATGAAGCATTCTTTGTTAGGAGCTTACAACTTGATTTCAATGAAAAAAATAGCACTTATTTTCTTAGTAGATCTCCAGTGTATATGTTTGACATGCCATGATCTCTCTTTGTCTAATAATCATCCTCGATGATACCCTCTATATCACACTTCCATTTTCCCCTCATCTTGTGCTCGTAGTACACTCGATTGCCTTTGGTTAGGTATGGATATCCATTCTATAGCTTCTGGTTTTTTTTTTCGCTTTTGCATTATCTTTCATGTCTATGTTCTTGTCCACTCTTGATTCTCTTCCCTTTCTTCTACACTTTTGAATGCATAAAGTCAACCCTTTATCTATCAATGTCAGAATCCTAGGGAAGTATCCCAATCAAACCTGTGAATTCAAACTGTTGGGTGGTTTCACTAGTACCTTGTGATAGCTTCATGTAGGTTCTTGATTGGCAGCACTGTCAATCTTTCATGGGTCTCGTCTTAATTCATCTATCCTTTCTATGTTTTATCATCCTTATCAGAGCACAAACTTAATAATTTTAATTATTGTCATGTCACTTTTATGGCTCCTCATGTTGATTGGGTTAGTCTTTAGCCTAGTCTAATATTATTGTGTGGAACAATGAATATTTCTATCAGTACACAAGAGGTGAGCATTCCTTGACCAGCTGCCACTTAATGGCAACATACTTATACCAACTTTACTTTGTATTGTTGATGTGACGGGTTGGTAAAAAATCTCCCGCTTTGGCATTGATGGCAAAACATATGCCTGGGTGGGTTGGATACTAGTAGAATCTTTATCGATGATTTAACTTAAGCATTTTCCTATGTCATTGTACAAGTTATTGTGTTGTGATCCCTCTGTGATGTGCTTACTTCTCTCGGTTGTCTTCAAGGTCAGTCTTCCTTTTTATTGTCTTCATTGTGGATGCTTCATTTTCCTTGTTCCTATTTGTATTGATCAACTCCCCCTTTATTTGATCTTCTCTTTTATTTATTAATTCCCTATCACTATTCGCTTTTCATTCTTCTCATTTATTCTTCTTCTTCTTCATCATCATCATAATCATTCATTTCCCCTTTTTTGTCAATCTCCCCTTTACTTCCATAACTACAATCTCCCCCACTTCTTCTTAGTCATCTCCCCTTGTAATCACATGTCCCTATAATGTTAATCATCTCCCCCTTTTTGTCATCAATGACCAAGGGTATGTTGCTCTTGCAGTTTCCAGCTTCGTCTTCCATGTGCCTAGAATTTTATGAAGTGCATGGGTCAGGCTAATAATCTTGGTAGGTGTTGGTCCATTTCTTCAATCGTGCCTCTAGTACCTCATGATATCAATATATCTACTTCCTTGATATGTTCTTGGATAATTCCTATTATGGGAAATAGGAAACATTGTAATTTGAATAGGGTGGAGTTCCTTTGGTGTTGAATTGCAGTAACTTGGTTCATTAGATAATACTTTTCTTGATTTGATTGATGTACATGGTTTTTGAACTATTCAATACATTGAATGATGTCTGAGTGACCTGTGGAGCCTGATGAGTTATTCTCATTTAGCCACTCATATCTATCAGAAAATTTTGTGAATTTGAGATATGTTGGAGGATCGGAGAGATGACCTTCAATAATTCAACTGTAGTGTTCTTGACTTATGAAAGTTGTTGTAAGTGATGCTCAATCAGTTGTTGGAGCTTTTCTTTCTCTAACTTCTTGCTAAGTCAACCTGTTCAATCATTGATGTTTTCTTGCTTCAAGATGTGCCTTAATTGATCAATAAGACTAGTGGTAGTGTCAATTTGCATAACACTTATAAATTTGAATGTGATTACCTTCTTTGTTTTAATTAGAGTATGGGAATGTTCTTTGTTGTCATGCCCTAAATTTACAAGGCAAAACACAACCAACAATTTTTTTTTTGAAAGGAAAAACTAAAGATAATGTGTAAAGAACTATACTTGCTACAAACATTCTTTCTAACTATGGAGTAACTGGACACTATTCATGTTTCCTCGAGGATGTTAGAAGATACTAATTCGATCTTCAAATTTGGAGATGATAGAGTTAATTGGGGCAAGGAGTTTGTTTTCCATTTGATATCATGCACTTCAAGTTGCCATGAGGTGCCAATAGATTTCCTAACATTAATTGACCATAATAGGTAGGTGATGTTATCATGTCAGAATTCACATCCCATCCTCGAGGTGAGGCATTATGTATCATGATTATGAAACACCATTCTGAATCGATGTGTATAATGGCTCCATAGTGGCTTTTGCAAAGTGTGTTGATAATTTCCCTAAATAAAAGGCTATATCTCGCTACATCCCTCATCCCATTTGCTCCTGAATTATCCTAGCAAGACTATTTTGATGAAAATATTACGATATATCCTTTCACACCCTCAACCAGCTAGGTGTTTCCAACTAAGAGTTCTAAATCGTTTATCATTTATGTATCTTCCAATTTCTATGATGTGTTACGATCTACCAATCCCAATTCATTTAATTCTATTATTTTTATCTTCTTCTCGTATCATCTTCTTTTATTTGGGTATACCAAATTTGATGATCATCCTGCACATGGTCATTTCATCAACTCCTAATTTATTAACCTAACCATATACCATTACTTGTCCATGACTACATATATATGTACTATTCATTGTAACTCTACTACCTCTAAAACCTTATTATAAAATTCACTCCAAGCGTTGATTAACATCTAAATCAAGTTATGAGAATAAAATCATTAGGTTCTTAACTACCCCTATACCATTAATTTGACTATTGACCACGTAATTATATACTTACTACTTTATTATTATAAATACTTTTAATTCCTAGATTATGCAAAGGTCAACACATTAAGTTTATATCCTAACTAGGAATCATACCATTATCAATTTAAGGGTAAAATAATTCATGAAAATACAAAGGCTCCGAACAATCATAACATGTCTCCCTTCTAATTTACTTCTTTCATCTAACTTTGCTATTATGCTATGATAGAGTGATGGTTGATTAAAATTAAACAAAATACATGATACCATGAAATAGCTTTAACCCTATATTTAAATTAAATTCCACTAATTCTTTATTGCATGATTGAATAGCATAACTAAGTTTCAATAGCTTAAATATGATCTAATACCATAAACATGATTTAATAACTTAAATGTAATTAAATTCTAAATTCTTTAATACATGAGCTAATAGTTTTAACAAAGAGTTCAACCCAACTCATAAGGCACTGAAAGGATGGAATTGGGTGATGGCCCCTCAGTTTAGCCTAAATGTTTAAAATATATCTTTTATTACACATCCAATGATTATAATTATCCATCTTCTCCAAAGAGATCCACTCTTGTGTCTTAAATTACCTGAAATGTCACAGAAACACTAACCAAAATAAACAACTCCATATTTCTTTGTTAGGGGTTACAAAATTTATATAAAGCTACTATTAAAAAGATAAAAACAAGAAACTACAAAAGGCCATCAACTAGAGACTGAGGAGAAAAAATACTTAAAATCTTAAAGAATATTGGTGGAAGTGTTGAAGAAAAAGATCTTTGATTTATCTCTATTAATCTCTTAACCTGATGCCATGGTATAGTTACCCAAAATATACTTCCAGGCATAGGCCTCTCTAGTTGATCCTTCTTCGAATAACATTGTATCATCTACAAAATGCTAATGTGTAGATGGTTCCTCCCCATTGGTTATTGAGATACCTTTGTTGGCACCTTCCATTCTTGCTCACGTAATTGACCTCTCTAATGCATCATCCATTAGAATAAATAGAATGAGGGAAATAGGGTCTCCCTATCTAAGTCCATGAGAAATACTAAAAAAACTACCTATCCATTGTTTAGAAAAACCATAAGCTTCAAGACATTAGCATAAAAAGCATTAGCCCACCCTATGATATGCTTTCATAATATCCAATTTGATGAGTATATTGGGTAACTTATTATTCTGAACTGAATAAATAGCTTCCTAGGCTAGAATGAAGCCGTCACATATCGATCTTCCTAGGACAAAATGTTTGTTCCTCACTTATAAGAGTGGGCAGCATCTTTTGAAATTTGTTGGCCAAAATTTTAGTAAAGAGCTTGTGTAGATAAGATAAGATAAGATAATTTTATTAATGTCCAACAAAACATAACAACATGAGTCTATGGGACTAGAAGATCACCACCAAGAAGATAGCAGACAAATGGAGCACCAAATGGTGTCCACAAAAGAACAAGCACAATAAATGAAGAAGAAAGTAGTAGACATCACGGAAAGGATTAGGTATCCATCCTCAAAGGGAAAAAATTCCAACAACGACTTATATGGCCGGCGGCTACTAGGGGCCTTGTGGTGTAGTTGAGTGCTACATGAGGAGTGTCATTAGTGAAGAGGTCCACTGTGGGCTCTCACTGATCTGAAATGGCCCTTGTTAGGGAAATTGCATGGTCGCTTCACACCCCAAGTTGAAGCTAAGGGCAAGAAGAGAGTAT
Source organism: Cupressus sempervirens (assembly GCA_028749045.1). NCBI lineage: Eukaryota > Viridiplantae > Streptophyta > Pinopsida > Cupressales > Cupressaceae > Cupressus > Cupressus sempervirens. Next base: position 468,253,954 of record CM053784.1, on the reverse strand, counting down.
TACATAACACTATGAGTCTAAAATTGTTGAAAGATTCTACCTTATCCTTTTTTGGAATAAGGGCTATAAAAATATTATTGACTTCTCTGGGTAGTTTGTCAAAGTTCCTAACTTTTTCCAAGGTTTTCATTGTATCTTCTCCTATGAAGTCCCAATATTTCTAAAAGAAAAAGGTTGGAAAACCATCAAGATCTCGAGACTTATCCAAATTCATTATTTTGAGGACTTCTTCAACCTCTAGTTTGGTGATCTTTTGCAACGAAATTTTGTTTTCTTCCGCAGAGACTAATCTTGGGATGTTAGAGAGAACAGTCCTCTAAGATGTTAGACTAGAACTTACACCATTAATATAAATACCTTCAAAGTAAGAAATTACTTCCAAGTTGATATCTCAACCGAGTTCTTTGGATTCCCATCTGTTCCTTTAATGGAAGTGATTTGGTTAATAAATCGTCTATGCTTAGAGCTATTATGAAAAAAATTGGTGTTATTATCAACGGCTTCTAACCATGTTTCTCTTAATTTGTGTCTCCAAAAAAGTTCTTTTTTGGCCAGAACTTCTTCAATATTTTGCATTCCATTTTCCATAACTTCTTTATTTAACGATTCTATTTTGTCTTCCAGAGTTATCTTATCCTCATAGATATTTCCAAATAATTTTGAGTTCCACTCTTTTAATTTATGTTTGATTACTTTCAATTTACTAACTATCTTATACATCTTGGATCCTGAGAATTCCATTTCCTCCCACTATCTCCTAATAAGATTAATACGATTATCATTTTTGCATAAAGTTGTTTGGATCTATTAGGCAATTAGTGTCAAATCTAAATCAATGATCTTATTGCTTTCTAATAGTTGTAGCAAGAAAATCCCTAAATTGGGTGAACTTTAATAAGTTCTTGTTGAGTGGGCGGGGGGCCTAGCTCGGTTGGCTAAATCTTCCCTGTTGCAGGGGGTTGGTCACGAGTTCTAGTCTCCCTCGTCCTCGTGGTACCGATGGGCGTGTCGCGCCAATGCTACCGGTCACGTTAAAAAGTTTACCAGGCGCAATTTTTTAATAAATAAATAAGTTCTTGTTGTAAATCCCTTAACTGGGTAAACTCTTAAAAGAATTTTGAAATCCTCCCACGAGGTAGATCTAAGCAGATCTATTTGTACTTAAAATAAAGTAAAAATTACTCCTAATACAATGAAACTTCAAAAAGGGCTATTGTAGTTACTAATAGGGAAACTCATTCACCACAGTAGTGAGCTTGTGGGCCCCACCATGATTTTTCACCCTCTAAAAAGGCTTTCCATGGTACAAAATATTTTTGTTGTGTGATAGTTTAGTGGTGGTTAGATGTTGTTCTCTTTTATTTACTTGCATCAGTTCTATGATTTTTGGTTTAGAAGTTAATATTTTAGTTGAGAAGATCAATGTTTGAATTTATACATTACCTTTTTGTACTGATTCACCACCCATCCCCTCAATACTTAAGAATCTAAACACCCTGATGTTATGAAGAAAAGTTCAATTGTTGATCCTTAAAGACCAATCATGAGAAGAAGCACACACCATTAGTATTGGTTCATTTTGATGTCTTCAAGCCCATGAGGTGACTTCCATTGGAAGAGAAAACTACTTTGTCACATTTCTCGATGATTGTACATGGAACATGTAGATTTTTATATGCTTAATAGGGAATTTGAAGTATTTAGTAAATTCAATAAAGTTGAAGCCTTAGTTATAATCAGACTGGGCATAAGATCAACACCTTACAAATCAATAATGGTGGTAAGTTTTGTTCCTTAGAACTTTATATTTATTGTGTGGATAATGATATCAGTAGAATTAAAATCATCCCTTTTGTGCCTCAAGAGAATGGAGAAATTCAAAAGTTAGATCAGAAAATTTGTGAGAGAGCTTGGTGCATACTCACATCTTTCGTTCTTTAAATGAGAAGCCTTTGCTTAGATCCTTAAAGAAAAAAGAACCAAATTAGACCCCAAATCATAAAAGCGTATATTTGTTAGGTGTGGTGAGGATCAATCAAATTGGTTTCAAACTATGGAGTCTAGTTGATAATAAATTCATTTGAAGAAGATATGTTTTTGATGAAAGGGTGTTTCCAGCCTTAGATGTGCAAGAAAAAGATATACCTTTGGAAGATATTGTTAGCAATGGTGATACCCATACTTCCTTCTTTACCTACATAGTCTACACAAAGTGGAGGTGTTTATCAGAGTATTTCAATACCTTAAATAACATATTTTGTACTCACCCCTGCTTACTCGTAGTCCTTAGCTAGAACTAGTTTTACAAGTAATATGTAGAACGTTGGTGCAAAGGATTTTTCATATAACCAAATAGAATCAATGCTCAACATGGGTGATGATGGAAATTCTCGCAATGAATGAAGCCTATCTTCACACTCAATGTTCCCTTTAAATCTACAACTTGATCATGGTATCTATGGTAATAGAGGAACTTTAAATGAATTGCCTCCATGAAATTCCTAGTAATGACAAATCATGGCAAAGTTATACCCATGGGACTATCATTGATATGGACCATGGTATTGGCATTAAATATGGAAAGGAACATGCTCATCAATCCCCTATAGCCAAAAATACTCTACCCTTCCACAAACATGACATAAAACACTTAGATCATTCATCAAACTATGAAATGAACTCCTCAACCACATACCAAATTTGTAAGGAGACAATTATTGATTGTTCATTGATTTTTGTGCATTTTGTTAATGCTTGTTACAAATCCACATATGTTCATAATGGTTAGTGCCGAGTAGACTCAAGCCTCATTCAACATAGAAGTATACAGGGAACTATTATTGATAATGAAAATGTTGAACAATGCAATGTTTTGAGATGGTCTACAAGGCAAAGGAAACCTCAAACAAATTTTTTTGCTTATGAATAATAACATGTCAATCATCTTAGGCAAGAGCCTACAAAACAATGGTGAATTGTGAGTCTCTTAATTGGGAGGTCTTGGGTTCGAATCTACTCAAGATTAAACTAATAATCAAAATAATTAATCACAACAAATAATAATAATGAAACTTGGCTTCGGCCTCTTACCAATAATGAAAAGACATGTTGATCATCCTGAACTTTTGTTCACTAATAAAATAGAGTTGGTTAACTCCAAACAAGCATGTGTTGTTGACTATGTTTAAGGGGAAATAGCATCAATAAATTTAATGATTTAAACTAGATGAGATGAATTTATTAGTTAAACAATTTCACCTTAAGTCATTCAATACAAGAGAAGAGGGGCTTCAAAACATGACTCCTAATATAACTCAAGTTGGATTAGAAAATCTCAAATGAGATGAAGGGATACCAATACCACATCCAAATTATACTAACTATGCAAGAAAGTCCTATTTCAAGCAATGTTCATTAACTTTAGATGTGCAATGTAAATGTAAACTGGCCCAATTGATTAAATGAAAATAATGAAGTAGATCTAGAGGCTATATGTATGCCATCAAGCTAACTAAAATTGGAAAATAGATCTATGAAATGAGATGAAAAGGAAAGAGAAATTTGACCTCAAAATGTACAAGGAGAAGTGTTCTTCTACTCTAAAAATTATTGATCTAAAACTAATGCAAAATTTTTGAATGTGGATATGTAATCAAAATAGAAAACCATAAAAATATAAGATCTCCATGTATATGCCATTTTGGGTGACATCTATCAATAGTTTTACAAGGTGATGGACACATTCTCAGAGCACACAAAATAAGTTCACCCATATTTCTCCTAAAGCTTGTGACTAATATTTTTCAGGTCTAGTTCACAATTTTGATAACTTGTTCATGTACATAAGAAAATTTGTATTTTTGTTGGCAAGGAGAGGCTTGCCTTAGTCAAGCCTTTGTTTAGGAATTTATCTTGAAATAGACAAGTATGAAAAAGCATGTAAGGAAGTAAGACAATTGTAAATATTCAACTTACTTGATGAACCATTTTTCAATAAGGGTTTTGAAATGCTTGAATGTTGTTGATGTTGAACTTTAATGAAGCATGTAGGAAATCTCCAAAAATGCAATGAATTTATTAATCCTGGAGCGATGCATGTAAATCTGAAAAATGGAACACGAAGATGAATGCCACAATGTAGATCTCCTCCCTTGATTGCCAAAAGAATGCTAGATCTTGAATAGGAAATGCTCACAAAGGATCCTTGAATCTTGAGAACACCTTGAACACTTTATGAAGTGCTTTGAATTTTCTCTCTTTAGTGTTCTTCATGGTCTTGTGATTACTAGTGGATGTTAGTGGGCGTTAGTGGATGTTAGTGGATGTGAAAATAAAGTATCCAGGCTTCCTTTTATAATATTTCTTAAGATCAAAAATATAGCAAGCCAACGGAGTTGCACAATTTTTAAATTTTAACCCCCAAGATAAAACTGGTCATGGGACTAAAACTACCCAGGGTACAAGTTGACCTGGACGACCTATACTAGTATAGGTCAACTAAGTTTACCTATACCAATATAGATCAGCTCGGTCAACCTATACTAGTATACTAGGATTATCCCAAGAAGGGGTAACCCTAAGATCTTGGAAACTACACATATAGGACCAAAAGAGAAGGAACTAAGCAAGAGATAAGACATATTGAGCACAAATAGATCCATGGTCCATAAATCACTAAACGGAGAGGGTTAAGTTGTCTTAAATGATGGGTTCTTCTATTTTTAGATGATACATTTATCCCTCACTTTAGAGGGAGTATGAGCTACCTCATACTCACGATAAAGTATATGATCTTATTATGACTAAGGACACAAAGAAACTGTCAAGCCCCCAACAGAATTGAGTCTTCATCATATCCAAAACCATAACAAGAGAGATGTCACTACGAAGAGAAGGAGAGGAGAAGTGTACTAACCTCACCCAATAAGGTTTTTGTTCCTTATTGTGAACTATACAAAAAGACATTTTCAAATAGAAGATGACGTGAATGGTCTAGCAAGAGTGTGTGACATGCAAAAGAACTTCGTGTCCCAAAAGGGGAATAAATAATAACCCATGCACGAGGATTTGTGTGTACATAAGGGATTAAAAACATGATCAGGTTTTTAGGACTGTTAGTAATCAAAAGAAGGATCAAAAGCAATGATTAGACCTCCCAAACTATTAGTAATCTAAAGAGGGATCAAAAAACAATGATCAAGCCTCCTGAACCGTTAATAGTTTGATAGAGGGATCCAAAAAAGAGCTATAGGGATCAGGCCCCTCAAACTATTAATAGTTCGATAGAGGGATTCAAAAATCTATAAATGGTCAATCATCAATGTGCTTGTGAGCACAAGTGAGCGAATAATATGCCCCCACATTAAAGCGATTACAAATAACTCAATAGGAGCAATGTCTTTAACGAAAGCATACATACATCCAATAGAATCATTTCCACTATTGAATCTCCCCAAGAGAGAGCACTTCAAGGGAAATAAATACATAACAAAAAGAGAAAACACAAAATGGATCTAACAACTTTGGCATTAGTATGATCATATAATCATATGTAATACTATATCAAATATGAGATGTCATCATTCTCCAAAGGAAGTAGAACTATAGCACAATGGAGGAAAAACACGTAACATATATGAAAAAGAGTCTTTTTGGGTCAACATCACAAAGACCAAAAAGAATCAGTACTATCATGTCATAAGCATCCAAGAAGACAATGCAAGGACACATTTACGAGCAATAGCACATATAGAATATAACATGTAGAAGAAGAGATACAAATAGAAGAATGTATTCAACATCTTTGATTACTTTATCACCTTGGGCCAATGGAGCAACAAGGATCATTTAATGCAATCTAGACAAAACATATAACAAGAAACACAATACGGGGGAAACACAACACAAACCACACAAAGAATACCATAGTAGATAATTTCACTTCAAGAACGTCCCCCCCATATCGTTAAAAAAGGTGGAAGACTCATAAGAGGAACAATATCCCACACAGTAGGAAAAACCACTAGGGTAAGTCGTGATCCATATCAAGTCTCATAGTCTCATATTCATCATCACTAATATGTGCATTATCATTAGCATCAATAACATTATCATCAAGAGCATCTTCCTAATCTAAGATACGAAGACAATCATCTTGTTTATCCATTTGCATGATATTACTATGATTAACATTGTCCAAAGGCTCAATCATGGGTTAATCGAAGGAAGAAAAACATTCAAAAGATGATACAATTTGAGAAGAAATAGCACAAGTATTGGCCTTAGCTTGAAGGTTCTTGCGACACTTGCAAACACGTTAATTACGGATAGTATTACGAGGTAAAGTTGGAGGATTAGGATCAACTAAGATAGGTTTGAGGAGGGAACAACTACAAGTTGAGAGATAGTCTATGAAGGAGGAATATGTGGAGTAAGTAAGATAATGATAGAGGGGTCAACCTTAGGGAGACTAAGCTCAAGAATCTTGTCTACTTCGTATATTTGATAGGATCAATAAAGATGATCATGATGAGTGTGTAGTTTCAGAGGAAGAGAAGGCCAAAAGAATTTTATTTCAACTCAATCTTGAAGATGAGAGGGGTGATAAAGAGAATTATTAATAGTGACGGTTTATCTATCATGGGAAAATTTAAAACATCTAAGGATAGGAGAAGCTAAAGCTAGCATAGAAGAAAGCCATGGGATACTGAGCTTAACTTGAAATTGATCCAAAGTAGGGATGAAAAAAAAGGTAGTATCCACAACTTTACCATAAAGGGTCACAAGAAGAGATAGAACCTTGACAGTTATAAAGGAAACCATTACAAGCTTGAATCCACACTTGAGATGTGTCATATAAATCTTTATGCAATCGTTTGTTATAAAGATGTTCTTTAGTGATGACATTAACTATGGAAGAAGGATCAACTAAAACGCCAGGGGAAGGGGTATGAGCAATCCTAGTTGTAATATAAAGAGGACAATCACGTGCTTTAATCATCTCAGAATGATCAAAGGTAATATAAAGAGGACAATCATTTTCTTTAATCATCTTAGAATGATCAAAGGTGATAGGAAGTGAAGTGTAGGTTCAGATGGAGGCAAAATCAAAGGTTAAGATTGAGATTCAACATGATTAACCATATGATTATCTTCTTTCACCTTGTCATCATAAGTGATATTAGTAACATGAGAAGAAGGTTGATTAAAAAAAATTGTTGAATGTGAAAGTAAAGAATTGGTATTAATTAAGCTCTTAATAGGAGGTGTAGAATATTTATTCATGCTATTAACCTCGGCATCAATAGATATAGCATTATAATCAATAAGATCTTGAAAAGTACTTTTCAAAGCATAGCACCTTTGAGTATCGTGGCTAGGATGACGAAAATCATTTTGATAAAATAATTTAGGAGAAAGGAGAAAGCTTAACGATATTAGCATTAATAAACTTTGACATCACCACATGCAAAGGTTCAGATAAGCAGTGTATTTATGATTAGGATGATGCACAAGAAAAAGCATTTGCACCTTTAGATGTGGCACCAACTTTATCATATACTATGATTGTTGTCTTTTGACTTAGATGTAGTTCTTATGTTTACAAAACTTATTTTGATGAATAGCGACGCCACTCTTATCAACAATCGTAGGAGCCATTAGAGTGGTGCTCTCAAGTTGGCTCACTTGTAATTGATAATAGTGAAGCACTGGACAAAGATGTGAAAAAGAAGTATACTCAGTAAGAAGAATCTTATCTCTAATATTTTTTTGCAATTTAGAAATAAAAATATATTGAATATCATCATCAAGCATATATGAGCATACAAATGTTTGAGTCTACCAATAATGTCAATAACTTTTTCCATAACATTTTGTTTACAATGCATCAAGTCTGGTAAAGAAATTTAAGGACCAAAGTTGTTTTAAAATTGTGGAATGCAAGCATTTGAAAAATTTTGAAATAAATCAATTGAATAAGGGGGTAAAGAGAAATACCATTGCAAATCTTTGTCCCTAAAGGTGTGTGTGAACAACTTAGTTGTGAGCCTATAGTTTTGAGCAAAAATCACCGCATTTCATTTCGAAAGTCCTAACTTGAATCACATGATCACCCTTACCATGATATGTCTCAAGTCGAAGTAGCTCAACATGTTATGGGATAACATCATGAAGGATGTCTAGAGAAAGGGGATTAGCAATGTCACATGTATAGGGATGTCGAATGAATTGAGCCAGTTGTTGAAAAGTTGAGGTAGTTTGCCAATTGTGAGATTAAAAGATGCAATAGTAGGCATAGACACATTATAATGTGTTAACAATGATATTGTAAGAAGTGTGGGGAATGTGCAAAGTGGTAGGTGGAATAGAAGAAGTGGGAAGATGATCAAAATGCGTAAAAGGCATAACATTGTATAAAGGCAATGAAGAAGGTATGAAAGTAGGAGTACTAGTGGAAGGTGTTGGGTTAGGCAGACCAACACTTAAAAGGATTAGACACTTGTGTAGAAGTCGTCATGAGAGGTGGTGCAAAAGTGAGATTTCTAAGAATTGAAGTTGAAATGGGAATGGAAGGAGGATTGTATCCTAGCTCTTAAGCACAATTTGTCAAAGGTTTATCATGAGTACTAATAAGGTGAAATATGTCATGCAAGATGTTAATGTTATTGTCATCATGAGTAGTATCTTAATAGTCAAACTTAGCAAAAGACACAATCAAGGTTTTGATTCTCTTGCACAAGCCAATTTTCTAATTTGTCAAATTCATAATTGAGCTTGTCAACTTGGGAAAGAGGAACTCTTGAGGCTTCATCTTCATCATGGGAAAGTTAAAAGAGTTGTTCTCCATAATAGGATTAAAAATCATGAGAAAAAAATATTGGTATCATCATGGGTCCTAGAAAGAAAGAGGAATTGTGATCAAAAGAGTCAATGAGTCTACGACTTCTTCTAACAAGAATACTATAGGTTGGACAGAAACAATACAAAAAAATACAATCATGTGTTAAATACAAAAATTAAATCCAATGGTGTGTTTGATCTTTTGTTGCTCTATTTTGATGACATGTTAGTAATCGACACTAGTATGAAGATCATTGTTGAATTTAAACAATATTTAGCACAATGAGTTGCAACGAAGGATTTAGGGGCACCGAGTCAAATACTTGGTATGATCATTATTTGAAATAGACAGAAGAAAGAAATCAAGTTGTCACAAGAAAGCTTTATTCACAAAGTCTTGGAAGGGTTTGGCATGGCAAACACCAAAAGTATTCAGTACTCCATTTATTGATCATATTCGTTCATCTTCAGCCATGTGTCCCAAGATACAAGAGGAACAAGCAGATTTCAAGGGAATTCTATATTATTGAGTTGTAGGTAGTCTCATGTATGCCATAGCATACACTCATACAAATATTGCTTAGTGGTGTAGTAAGCAAATTTATGAATAACTCAGGCAAATCACATTGGAATGCAGTTAAATGGATTTTGAGGTGTCTCACAGGTACTTCTGATTTTGTTGTCTTTTGGTGGGAGGGATGCCTCGCTGAAAGTTTTTGTTGATTCTAATATGGCCAGTGATTTAGACAAGCAAAAGTCAACTACTGGTTATGTATTTATATTTGCTAAAGCAGCAATCAATCCAATTTCAAGGTTGCAACAGGTGGTTGCTTTTTCTACAATAGAGGCTGAATACATTGCTCTCATTGAAGGAGCAAATGAGATGATATGGTTGCAGTGGTTATTTTTGGTGAGCTAGATAGTAAGTAATTTAGTTTAACTCTTTTTGTGATAGCAATAGTTCTATTCACCTAGCAAAGAATATTGCCTTTCATAGTCATACCAAACATATTGAGGTGCATCACAAAAGAAAATCTTGTTGATGCACTAACTAGAGGTGCATTGCCAAAAAAAATCTTGTTGATGTACTAAGATTGTTCCACAGAAGTTAAAAGACTTTTGTCAAGCTTCTCTCGGCATCGTCAAGATGTTACATTATGAGCAAAGCAGGGGAAAGTCTCTGGTGCCGCAGACATTTGACTTCGAGTGGGTAATTGTTGGATAAGTGGAGTCTAACAGATTTGTCTTTCCCTCCAACAGTCCCTTCAGCATTCACATTCTAGATAAAGCTGTTATGTTTATTTATTCAAATCAACTGCTGCTGAAAATCATTTTTTTTAAACTGAGATTAACAAAGACTTTAGTCTGCTCAGAGTGAATATAGCCAATTTGTAAACTACTATAAAATCTGTGCTGTGTTCTCTGTTATTTATCCTTGTTTCAGTTCTATATTTTCCATTCTTTTATTATTCACTCTTCCAAATTTCGCATCTACCATATCACCAATAAGACTAGCAAAATTGTTTAGTTCGAAAAAATCTCTTCAAGCACAGAGCATAAACCACATTTTGAAAGAAAAACATTTATAGCAATTAAGGATGCCTAATAGTTTTTCACAAAAACAAATAATCATAAGGATTTTCATTTTGGATATAATCTCTTTCAAAGAATGTAAGAGATTTGATGAAAACAAAAATATAGACCCCAGATATATACACTCCAATAAAGAGGAACTGTTTAAATTGGTTTTCATCCTTGTATATTCAATCGAATATGCAATTACCTTATTGAATGTGTTTCTCTTGCGGTCGTCATTGTGAAAAGGCAAAGGTGTATTTAGATTAGGATTGCCATGTGCTCGCTCGATTTTTTTAAGAAATTCAAATTGTATCGGACATCGTAATTTTCCCTGCTTTACCATATTGACTCCTACCCTCGTCAAGTTCAGAAGCAAAACGAACGATAAAAGAGAAATTTCATTAAATTTCTGGTACATAATCATGGTATATGTGGCACATAGTCAAAGGAAAAAATAAATTGTGAAACATATATGATGTAGACAACACAAATTAAATGACAGAAGACACTGGCAAGGTAAAAGAGTCGAGAACAACAAATAAAACTCACTTGTTGAGTCGAATTCGCTTGCAACCACATGATCCCAATCAACTCAAAAAAATGCACTATTTTGCCCACGGCAATCCAAGTAACAGTCAACGATATATACCAAATTTGAGTTGTTGCCCCAAATGAGCCTCTAATCTGCCAATAACATATACAGTAGTGCTCATAATCCCACATTCAAAGGATGAATTAATGGTCTCCACGTGTGATAATAAGCACACTCCATACATTCAAATAACTTGCCTGACTCGAGTTGATCACTAAATCCGGGTTCTGCCATTTCTTTTTGTGATGGTTAACAATATGCAGTTTATTGACAAATTAGATTCTTTCCATGATTGCGTTTTAAAAATATCAAACAACTTTTCCCGCTCTGTTACAAAGAGCAGGTGTCATAATTGTTGTACTCTCACATGAATATTGATCTATTTGCCTTCTTTGAAAAGGCACTACCCTTATTAAGTGCTACCTACAATCTATCTTTGACATCGAGGCTCTCCAGCATCTCAAACATATGTTAAACAAATACAAGGCTATTCAATTCAACATTGACTGTAACCAATCAGTTTTTGGACAATCCCTGTTTTATAGGTCATCTACATCATTTGCATGACATAATTGGTTTTCATCCTTGAATTGAAGAAACTAATAACCCTAAGCAACTAGGTATAGCTAGTTTTTTCAGCTCTGGATATAGCAATCATTTGATTTCAACATTATTTTCACCATAGATGTGATTTTTCCAATTACATTACCTCTTATGATACTAAAATTACTATTAAAGAACGGAAGAATGCCAGAATTGAGAAGACTTAAACTACAATTCTGAAACTCTGTATCTCATAGAAACTATTTTGCAAATAATTCAGTTAAAACATGAGAACTATTGATGAACGAGACAAACTAATCCCTTGATTCAGTACACCTATTACAGAATATAGTATAAAGATCTTATGCTGAACACAATCAGTTCAACTTGTCTTCGACATATCAAAAAACCATCTCAAGAGGCTTTAGATGGTGAGAAATTTTTAACCACTTGCTGATTTACATTAACTTAATTTGAAAAGAACTATGTTCTTTGTTAACTCCGATCAGACCAATCCACAAAATTTTCTAGTAGGCATCATCTGCATAAGTCATTCCATAACATCCACATCATTTAAAACAATCTCAATCCAAAACACTCGCATCTCTCAAATATGTCTCAAACTGTTACTAAAAACATGATAGATCAAGTTCAGTCATAATTAGCAGTTGTTAAACGCCTCAATTCAATTGAGTGCTCCTCATTGCTAATACTAAGTGCTTCACGAAGATTCGTGAGGAGAAATTCATGTTTCCAGTTATGAGCACCCTGGAGGTATAATGCTTGCAGCACAGAGTGATAAGCCAATAGTTTCAATTTTCTCAATGATGCCCTCCCATGTAAGCTGCCTGAATTCCCTTGATCAGCTTTACCGTACCCAACATATTCCAGGTGGGGAATAGTAACTGTAAATATCTTTTCCCCTTCACTGGGGGACCCTGAAGGTGTGCATGAATTTGTGTTTTCCATTGAAATGTCTTTGTCTAACATTGGTGCATATGTTTCATTTAGCATTTTTTTTTGGAGTGGTTTCCTTGTTTCCAAGGTGCATGAAGTTATATTGTTGCGACTTAGACTGAGCGGTTCCACATTAATAACATTTGAATTTGGATTAACTTCAGTGGGCGCCTTCAAAATTGTAGCATTAATTACTACAGATGGGTTTGTTTTTTGGCAACTCTTCTGCTGCCCCTTCTCTGCAATTACATTTTCAGGGATTTCAGCATCATTCGCAACTGTACCATGTGTATCTTCATCTTTTCGTTCACCAGTTGACACATTATTCAAATGAGTGTCAATTTTCCTCTGGGATTTTCTTAGTCCTGACAACCTTTTTGATTTTCCTGTCTCAAATGATTTCTGATTAATCAATGCTTCCTGATGAAAATGTGGACTTCTTGTATCAGCTGCTTTATCAAAAAAAGGCGATGCAGAAAACTGCTGACATTCCTGATTTCCATTCTTCTGAGATGAGAGCTCTGTGGTTTCTAGATCGACAATGTCTTTTCTAGCCTTTTTCATACTAGAAGGCGAGCCTTCAGTTTCGCCTGTCCTCTTTATCATAGTATGCCTCAAAGATCTTCTAACAGGCACTGATGTGTTATCATCTATTTCCTGAAAAGGAAGTTCCCTTGTCCCTGTAGTCCGACAGGAAATGTAAGGCATGATAGTGTCATTGTCATTCTCTAAATCCCCATCCTCTTCCAATGAAGGGGTACCCACCAGTGCCTGCAAAATTCAAATAACAGAGCTCATCAAACCAAAGGGGGAAAAAAATGCTGTGGGGTGAGATAGGTGTGAAGGGGTAGGAAACATACTGCATGTCATTAAACCCACATTTTTTATTTCCATCACATCGTTTAGAAGCAATGTAGGAGGTTTTCTGTCACATGACGTCATGATATGGCTTCATGGCCTCAAGAAGAAAAACTAAAGGAACCTTTAACCTTAAAGCATTGGCATCAATCTAGTGAAGAAGCTATGTATTCTCTAACAATCTACATGACATTCTCTCTATAAGCATAGTTATAAGGTTAAGCAGTAATTTCTCTGTAAATAAGGTGTGTGAAAGCATGTTGTCAAGTAGTTATTTTTGCCTTTAATCCATTGCAAGTTACAGGGATAAAACCATTCAAAATTCCCCTTTAACATATATTTCACCTTCTAATACAAAAACAAATTAATAAACGCAGCATATCAGGTAACTGCCTTAAAAACCATATTGGTTAAGGATACGCCATGTCCAAAGATCTCTATAACTTAGTGCCCCTAAATATCATTCTTTAAAATATCACTTATTCTCCAAGCCATAACAACAGGATAAACTTCAAACACACCCACAGAAAGCATCTAGAAGTCAACCAAATCGTGACATTAATATGTGCAGTAAATAGCTCCGCCTGTACTATTGTACCTTGATAACTGAAAAACTCATGTCAAAATATTTACAGTAAATGGGTCTATTTCTACTTTTGTACCTTGGTGACTACGAAAAATTTGACATTAACGATTAAAAACAAAGGCTAGACAACAAAAAAACCTAAATAACTCCGAACTGTGTAGAAAGAAACATGAAAGAAAAAATTTCCATGTGATTTGGATCTCAGCTGACAAAACATGGCAGTGTTTTAGACGAAGGATGTGGCTTTTAAAGTTGTGTGTGCGGATGAAAAGTTGCATAAAATATCTTTAAGCTGCAGGAATTTAGATATGGATAAACTGGAAGACGGCAAATAGGTTGTTGATAGGCTGTGGCCGGCAACAAGGAAGAAAGTAATCACTTCTAATATATGAAGATTGATCATTAGGATGAAAGTGGTGGAGCAAGGGAAAAATGTTAACAGAAGATGTGGTTAGGAGTGCACAACATCCTTACCTATCATTAAAATTTTGGAAAAATGTAGGAGGGCTATCAAAACTTCAATTTTTATGTAATTAAAACATTGACTGTGTTGTTAACAATCAGATTGCCTTTTGGATCTGGTGTGACTATCATTCTTCCAAGAGCATTCACAACTTCGTTGTGTCGTCCTTTTGGTGTTGCACATGTATAACTTCTTGGTTGGAAATAATATGTTTATCTTCATGATTTGAGATTACACCTACCTGGCCAACAAACCCAATGTTGGAGACAAAAGCACCATTGAAGTTCAATTTTAATCTGCCTTCCTGAAGTGGCCTGCCATGTCCAAATTGGAAATACTGTTTATGTGTATTCAAATTAATAAGAAATGTTCCACTGTTTTATGGTATTCAGACAAAACATGTTTGTAGTCAAATCTGTTTGACTAGATTGTATCTTAAGTCTATAACGTGACCTTGTGTTATTATTCTAATGATGTGTTCCATATTTTAGCCAGTTCCATATTTTAGCCAGTGTTCTATGTTAAATCTCCTCTTTTACTCAGTCCATACATTACTAAATACATATCCTCATGTTAACTGACCGAGTGATTTTCCACTGTATTTTTATTTCTACTTTTTTGGACCACCATTGGAGCCACAGATTGATAGTTTGGTCAGGAAGTTCTTTGAAAAGAAATTTACCTGTTGTTCAACCACTAATTATTTACAACTAGATTCTTCACTTGTTTGCAATTAGAACATATATTTAGGTCAATCCAAACTCTTTTTCTCGATTCAACATAATTATTTCACATGTATAACAGGAAATTCTGAACCTTCAATATGCACAAAAAGACCATATATAAAGATAATCACGAAAGAAGATTCAGAAGATCAGATAGATATAGAGTATCTTGCTATAAATAATAAGATATAGAGTATCTTACTATATCTGAATCTTCTATATATATATATATATATATATATATATATATATATATATATATATAGCAAGATCAGATCTTATGAAAAATCGCTGAAATTCGGAAATTCGACGAATCTTATGACAGCCTATAACTACAAGGCATATGATTGCTTGAAGAATAGGTATCAATTGTAAGGATATGGTTTATTAGAAAACAGTGACAGTAAAAGTTCGGAAAAAAGTTGAACTTAGAGGAAGGAAAAAGGAGAAATTCAACCCGACTAGCAAACAATATTCATATCCCGGAGAGACGCATAGAGGAAGGAGAAATCGTAGAAGAAGAGGGGGAACAAGATAATACAATAAACCATCCACAACTAAACCAAAGTGAAGGTGGACAAGAACAGAATCAGGTTACAGATATAGACAACGGAAATAGCACTCAGGAGGAACCAGCAAAGACTTTAACACAGGATATTATGAGATTGATTACAAAAACAAGAGTCCATGATAGCAACAATTATGATGAAAGAATAAATAAAATGAGGCAATGTGAGATATGCAAACAACAAAACTCATATATAGAAGATATCAGAGAAAATATCAGAATTCCTAGCAAATTGATCAAGAATATCGTCCATAATAATATTTGCAATCAAATGCTGTTGTGGCAAGATGCTCACAAAGCACATCAACTGCATCCAACAAAAGTTTTAACAGGAATGATATGCTGCCTAAAGAATTAGAACCAACCAACAGAGTATCCAAACTCCAACCAGAAACTGAATTAGCAGAGAACACAGAGGACTTAGAGACAGACATTTACAATCAGATAGAAGGCAGCACTGCAGAGAAGCTAAAGAGAAGAATAAGAACATCAGATATACAGGAGAAGGATGCAGAGGACAGAACCAGATCACTTCTAACAGAGTCAAAAAGGGTAATGAGTTCAACAATTATGACTCAATCCAAACAAGATATCACACAAATAAGGGATCAAGAAGAAGGTAAGCAGACAAAGCAAAATGAAGAAGAGAATGATATCATAAATTTTAATAATATTATAGAAAGTTCATTGAGGGCTGAATTGGAAACAGAGGAAGAAGCAGACCTCGAATCACAGAACAATCTACCAAAAGCTAGATCAGTGAGACAGCTGGGGTTGGCAGCTACAAAGCAAACACTAGAAGCATCAATAATTGTCAAAAGACCGAAAAGAGAGGCCGGAAATCACTTATGGAACTCAGACATAAAGCTGGACATGGAGAAAATCAGGCCAAACTAACAGGATCTATTTTATGTAGGGAAGGGGCAGTTCCTTTCCAAGGTGCAATGAAGATAACAATGTGGAATGTCAGGTATTAACACTAGAATGGCGGCTACAAAGCAAACACTAGAAGCATCAATAATTGTCAAAAGACCAAAAAGAGAGGCCGGAAATCACTTATGGAACTCAGACATAAAGCTGGACATGGAGAAAATCAGGCCAAACTAACAGGATCTATTTTATGTAGGGAAGGGGCAGTTCCTTTCCAAGGTGCAATGAAGATAACAATGTGGAATGTCAGGTATTAACACCCCTAACAAACAAACGAATAATTATAAGATATTTCAATTTATTTTAAGCGTAAATAATTATAATTCAAGAAACTAAATTTGAAGTGGAAATAATTATAATTCAAGAAACTAAACTAAGTATAGCAGAAACAGACTGACAGAATAACAGAATAAGAATTTGGAAGGCATATTATGTAGAATGAACAGGGGCTTCGAGGGGTTTAGCAATAATATGGGACCCCAGGAACTGTAAACCAAAAGCAATAATTGGATGTTAGGTAGTATTAAATGTATAAACTCCAATCAAAACTTTTATTATCACCAATGCATATGTTTTATGGACCGACACATAATAACCAAAAGCTAACATTATGGACAGAATTAAGCAATCATATTAATCAATATAGCAGAGATAGCCATGTCCTGGGGAGAGACTTTCATGCAATTCTGGATATTAGTGAGAAATTTGGAGGCTACTCTATCATCTCAGAGTCACAAAAGGACTTCAGCCAGTGGGCAATCTATAACAATCTCATTGACATAAAAAGTACAAATGGCAACTTTACTTAGAACAACAAAAGGGCAGAATTCAGCCACATAGCAGAGAACTTAGATAGGCTTTATTTCGAAGGGGAGATGGGCTTTTTTTCAAAGGGGGGCTTAGGTACTACTTCAATTCTTCATTAAAATAAGAAATACTATTATTAGCAAGGTCAATACTATTATTACCAAGGTCCGACCACTTTCTGATTAAATTGAACATTAGTGAACCTATTAAACCCACTACAAATCCATTCAGTATCAAAAATATGTGGTTTCAACATAAGAATTTATGAAACTAATAGAAAACTGGTGGAATGAAGAATCATTTGAAGGATCAAAGATGTTTTGTTTTGTCTCAAAATAAAAATCCCTTAAAAATAAACTTCAATGGAATAGAGAACATCTTAATAATAATTTTTAAGAAAAATTATCCATAGAACAGGGGCATTAGACGAAGTTATCAAGTAGTGGTAACAAATGGTATGAATAAAGAAAGCTATTATAAAGAAAAGGAGTTACTTGCTAAACATGGGGACATTTTAAATAAGGGAAGAAATATTCTGGAAACAAAAAGTTAGAGAGATGAGGCTGGCTGAAGGAGACATGAACACAAAAAAAAATTCCACAATAGCACCAAAAATAGAAGAACAATCAACAGAATAACAAAAATCAAGGACACAAACAAAAATTGGGCAACAAAACCTGAAGGAATCATAAGAGTTTGTCAACTAGTTTGAAAAAGTCTGCAATGATGATAATGGATCCAATCGTATAGCACAACAAGAAATGCTAAAAGTCATTCCAAGTTTAATCTCATATTAAGAAAATCAATGGCTAAACAATATATGGACTTTCAAACAAATAGAACCCAAACAAAGCACCAAACCCAGATGGATTCAATACAAAACTCTTTCAGAAGTGTTGGCATATAATTGAGGCCCTAGAAGCTACACATAATTCAGGGACCATCCTATCCGAAATTAACAACACTTTCATTACACCCGTACCTAAAAAATCCAATTACTCAGAATTAGAAGACTTCGGACGCATAGCCTTATACAATACTATTTTTTAAGATTCTACCTAAAACAATAGCCAACAGACTTAAATTGTGGTTAACTAATGTTATGTCCCCTTTTTGGGACATTAGAAAATTTAAAGACATTCATATAATATTAAAATTGACTTTGAGAGTGTGGGATTCAAATTATAAAAGGTCAATTTAGTATTACAAAGTGGAATAAAAATGACAAGGAGAGATAAGACGAAAAGTCAGAAAGGGAGTCAAAGAGTCACAACTTTGTGGATTAAAAGGAGAGAGACTCATTCATTGAGTTATGCTCGTTTTATGATTTAGATTTCAGCTTCTCTCTTGCGAGAGTTATTCAAAAAGCTTCAACTTTCAGCCAGTGTGAGGACGTAGCCTATCGTGCTGGCAGACAATGGACGCAAACCCATTGTCTACGGAGACATCACATCAAGTGTCTTGTGTGTACTTACAAATTATTTTCTTAGTATTCCAATATAACTATGAAACTGTGTTTAAGATTGGACTTTGAATGCTGGTTATTGTATTGTTGTTGTATAATGCAATAACATGTTTTAAGGAATTTTATGAGAATTTACTGGTTTTATACTGTGGGTATGTAACGCATTTTCATATGCTTGAACTCTAAATATTATTTTGGGAAAGAACGAGTAAATATCTACTGGGGATATTTCAGTGGTATCAGAGCCTAGTTTTTTACCAGCCTGTGTGGTTATTATCATCTACAAAATTTTGAAGCATAATTTGCAGTGGCTTAGTATCCTAAATAAAAGTCAATATATTATCTGAGGTACTTCTATGGAAAATAATTTTGGAGATGTCTGTTGGTAGAAATAGCTCTATGACAAGTCCAGAAGCGGAAATCTTTGAGTTTTCACTTCAAACGAAAAACTTATTTGGGAGGAGTTCACCATAGGATTTCTCATTGAGTGTAGATGGTCCTTAGCAACATGTATAATGCATGATACTTCCCTATGACAGAACAGTAAGCAAGCATAGTTAGAACCTTGTTTGGAGAAGGTTGTTTTGAAGAAACTATTATTCCTGTAGCAGAGGTACCATTAGGATTGAAGTCTTTTGGAAAGCAATTTATGCATTCTTTTTGATATTTGTGCCTTGTCAGATAACTTCAGAGGCAGAATATTTAAAGCATTGACGGACTGAAATATTAAGGAATGGAAGTATATTATAACTGGACTTTAGTCCTAGGTTAATCGCCCATTTCCATTGTTGGAAGTTTGATCATCGAATTTTAAAGGCAGTCTGCAGCTTCAAGTGGAGAAGAAAACGTTTCTTGAAATAATTCCTCTGGAGTAAATATTGACATGAATGAGTTTCTTGTCCGATCTTTTTTGCGATAACTAGAGGGTCCCAAAATTCAAGATAAACATTGCTTAAAGATGCGAAACAATCGAATCACCGTCTTTTATCGCTATTGCCATAAAATGTAGGAAGAAACGAGTTAAAGTCATGGGGAATTAAATTTTGGAACACGTTATTTTCCACTCTTAAAAATGCAAGTCAAGCTTATGAATTCCTCGGGTGTCATGGGATGATGATATCGGTCATCGGTAGTCTAGAGTAGCAAAGAGACATCGACTTCAACCAGCTTATGATTGTGAATGAAGGAGCAGACCTCTCACGGCAGCCAGAGTTATCATGCAAAAGCTCAATGAACCTTTACCGCTGAAAGAGTGGTAACCCCAAGCGTTAGCATGCATTACAGTGACCATTGGCGATATTGAAGGGAAGTTGATATAGGTGTATTGTTGTGTTTCAGTAAACGCTGGAGGAATATTAAATGGTGTTGTGAACATTGACATATGTCTACCAATTAACTATAATTTGAGATTGAATTATTGAATAATCTCATTATCGCGGTGATTTTAGAGATATAATTATAGTGCCAGATTACCATGCATGTCTGAAGGAGACATAGTAACTGTTTTGTGGATGCGTTACCAAGAAATTGTTTCATTCTGCTTCCAAAGGTTGTAGTATGTATTTGAATTGAAGAAGGATGCCACGTGTTTGAATTCATCAAATAGGCAATATACAACAATAGTGTACAAGGAGAAATAATTGTTCATTGTTGAATTTCAACACTGGGCATAACTGTAATGTCTAGAAGCCAGAATATAGATTATTGTTGGGTAATTAACATTCTCGTGAGATTTTTCCAACTGATCTAAATCCTTTGGCAATATCATGCATCAAGTTGGTTCCTGTCAATCCATTATCTATAGTCTTGGATTCATCTGGATTGGAGAGAATCAAATCAGAGAGTTTCCCAAATATAATAATTGGCACTACTGATCCTAAAGTCTTGAAATGCATACACTAAAAGATTATTGTTCATGCTTACCTTAAGAATACTTTTGTCTCACTAAATTTTATTGTTGTTGTTGGAGGTCAAGGAGTTCTTCTTGCTACAATTGCTACTGGAGGTTTGGAGCTATGTTGGAAATGTAATCGCTGGTGAATGCAATGAGCTTTTGCAGAGACATGCACCACAATCTCTGCTTCCTAAGTGAAATATACTCTGTTAGAAATTTGAATGGTATTTCTGGAGTAATACTTGTTGTAAAATAATCTCTGCCTGGTTCGTGCATTTCCATTCTTCTTAGCATATGGTGCAACAGAGTGTTCAATTTGTTGTGAATATTCCACCACGGATTCTTGGGTTTTGGTGACAACATGCAGCATGTTGTGTCTAGCAAGGCTCTATTATATTTAGCTTAAGCATTGAGACAGGGGTTTGTTAACGTTGCAAACATATCATTGGAACTTCTGATTGATACTTCTTGACGTACAGTCAACAAAATTTCTAGTTGGGACGTGAGTCTTAATTCTGTTGTGGAACACATCCCAATCTTTAACTAGTGGTTGGCAAAGTATTGTTCATCAACATCAAATGAAATCCTTTTCAATTTGTACAGCAACACGCTACATATAATATGGTACATTATGACATGTGAGTGTTTTTCATCTACTAAATCGTAGCTACCATTCTAAGAGCTCTTTGAGTTTTGAGGCTACAAACACACCTTGTGACACACAGAATAGGAACGACTAGGTATTGACATTAATTGTGGGAGTTAAACAGCAAAAATTTACATAATGAGAATATTTCAACAAGAACTCTGTAAGGTATTTAAATCTGCAAACAAGGAATTTAAGTAGCCCATTACAAAAGTCGCAGTTGCAGTCATGGAAGATCTGAGAAGCAATGTTTTCTCGGAGGAATTTAACAATACATTCAACGGTCCTCAACTAAGAGACTTGCAAAAAGAGAAAGATTTTCATCACTTAAATGTACTTGGTATCCAACTAGAACAAATGGAATCTTCAAATAATGTTCTCTCCAAATTGGAAAAGAAAGAAGCCTATTTGACCAATGTAGAGCAAGCAGATGGTAGACTCTTAAATTGGGCGTTATAACCTTCAATGGTGACCTTGGTCCAGCCCAGGTTTATGGAGCATCCAAATAAACAAGTTAACCTTGTGGTTGCTTCTTGTCTCAATGAGATCTTGAGAATAACATCTCCTACAACAGCCTACAACGATATGGTGATGAAAAGAGTTTTGCAGCTAATAGTGAAGAACTTGAAGGATTTACAAGTTAAAAAAATCCCTGAGGCAGGAACAGATTTGCGCAACACGTGATAACACTAGTACACCCAATCGTATTTGTAGGAGCCATAATAACAAAGAGGGGGCAAAGCAAATTCAGACCAGCACATGGAAAAATGTAGATAAGATGATTTCAGATGTGGATAAAGAACATACAAGCTTCTATGTTGGTGACTTTTGTTAAGTTTGTAGTCACAGTCAGATTGATACAATCATTTGTTTCATTATTGATGATAATTAAATATTCCTTTATATACATATATTATATATAATATATATAATAATGTATATATTATACATATGGTTATTTATATTAGTAATATACTAATTAATAATGTTTAAACCTTAGAGACATGTCTCTTCCTCCTCTCATACTTATGTGAGATCCAAATCTGCATTTGGAACATATCTATAACAATGGCAATATAATTAGATTTGCGGAAACGATCTCAGTTACTCAACATGGTATCAAAGCTAGATTGCATATGTAATGAAATAGATATTTAAGAGAAATATAATAAAGCATATCATTACAGAGATAGGGCATAAGGAGGAATACAAGAGCGAGTAGGAAAGATAGATACTCAAATGCTCAAGTAAGATTGTTGGCAGCAGAGCAACAAAGCGCAGAGAGTAACTTCAATCAATATGAGAAAAGAAAAAGAAAAAGAAAATTGTTATAACACTAGCTATGGGAGGAAGTAGACATCATGAATACACAATCAAACACCAATATTACCCACCTACTTAGATTATCATCATCAAGAAAAACTACAGTCAGTGGACATGTTGTTCCTTACAGGCAAGATGAGATTCGTCAATTACCTTACTTAGTGGCGACAACCAATAACATGGAATCACTACAAATCACGAAGAATTGTCAAAAAATAAAAGGAAATTTTCAAATTAGGGGATGAAAGCGATTATGTGGAGATAATTAGAAATTTAAAAAAATCGTGGATTGTGAATATGTAAAAGAGAACCCAAGTCGATATATTTTTGCCCATTGCAATCGAATATCATATACAAACAAGGCAGTTAAGAGATGACAACCAAAGGAAAAATGATAAGTTAGCAGTCAACGATGGATTCAAATAGAATAACAAATTGATTGGCGTGTATGGACTGGACATGATCAAAGTGACAATGTATTGGGAGTGGATTGCAAGAACGATAAGATTGACACAGAAATAGCATACTTAGCAACCAGTCTGATCGCAACGACAAAACTCCACAACCAAAAATGTCATCTTCAGACATCAGTGACAATAGCTTGGTAATTCATATTAATCAGTTATGTCGGTCATATGGATGGCATTTTCCGGAGGCGTGTCACAGTCTTTAAGATTAGCAACCAAATCTATCAATGCTACGAATTATATATAATTTAAAGACATTCATATAATTTTAAAATTGACTTTGAAAGTGCGGGATTCAAATTATAAAAGGTCAATTTAGTATTATAAAGTGGGCTAAAAATGACAAGGAGAGATAAGACAAAAAGCCACGAAAGGAGTCAAAGAGTCACAACTTTGTGGATTAAAAGGAGAGAGAGACTCATTCATTTGAGTTGTGCTTGTTTTCTGATTCAGATTTTAGTCTCTCTTGCGATAGTTATTTAGAAAGCTTCAGCTTTCAGCTAGTGTGAGGACGTAGCCCCTCGTGCCGACAGACAGTGGACGCAAACCCATTGTCCATGGAGACATCACATCAAGTATCGCACGTGTGCTTACAGGTTCTTTTCTTAGTGTTCCAATCTGACTATAAAATTGTCTTTAAAATTGGACTTTGAATGCTGGTTATTGTATTGCTGTTGTATAATGCAATAACATGTTTTAAGAAATTTTATGAGAATTTACTAGTTTTATATTATGGGTATGTAATGCATTTTCATATGTTTGAACTCTGAATATTATTTTGGGAAAGAACGAGTAAATATCTACCAGGGATATTTCACCTAAGCTAATCTCATAAGAACAAACAAGTTTCATTCCAAATAGCACAAGAAATTATCCACACACACTTCAAGCTGACAAAGAACCAACCTTGATGATTAAATTAGATGTCCAAAAAACATACAACAAAGACAATTGGAGATTCTTATACATGAGCCTCGAAGCCTTTGGATTCTCCAAGAGATGGATAAATTTAATATTTAGTTGCATATATACTCCCAAACTTTCTATTATGGTCAATAGAAATCTTGAAGCCTTCTTCCAGATCTCCAAGGAAATTAGGCAAGGCGACCCACTATTCCCCTTCATGTTTGTGATCATGGCAAAAGCTCTTGGAAGAGCAATACAGAAATCACATCAAGCAGGAAGATACAAGGGATTAAAGTCACAAAGAACACAAACAACATAACAAATCAGCAATTCAAAGATATCATAAATTTGTATACAGCAGCATCAGGCCAAATAGTTAACGCTAACAAATCAGAAGTGGTTTTCCTAAATACTAATCCTAATACTGAAACAGAAGTATGCAGAATTATAGGGTTTAAAACAAGAAACTTTCCCTATAAATATTTAGGTGTATTATTAGATAAGGGGGAAAGGCAATAAAATGTAGGACCCAATGATTACCAAGATTCAAAATAAAATGGATAGCTGGAAAGCAAGGTCACTTTCCAGTGTTGGAAGAACTATTATTATCAAATCAGTTCTAGCATCTATACCCGCATACCAAATGTCCATCCTCCCACTGCCTACAATTATATCTAAGAAAATTGAGCCTAAAATTAGAAACCTTTTTTCTGCAAGGAATCTTAGAAAACAAAAAACTACCAACTGATAAAATGGAAGCACATCTAGAAACCTCTAGAGAAAGGGGGGCTAGGTATTAAAATTTTGGCTTCACAAAACATAGCTTTAGGTGCTAATCTAGTATGGAATGTGCTTTAGTAGCCTAATAGGAAACAGGGCAGCATCCTACTCAATAAGTATGTTTTAAATGCAGAACCTTTAAACCTGTCATGGGAAATTCGAAACAAAAATCATGTGCTATATTGTGGGAAGACACACGGGTCGGATATCAACCATTAACTTCCTCTAGAGTGGACCCAAACATCAAGAATATCCTAAAACAAGTTTAGGGAGATAAGCTTAGACATTATCTCAAAATTGACAATAGATCATCAACTTTAGGTTGGAAATAGAAAAGTCTTGTCGGCACCCAACTTTTGAACAAACAAAAACTAGAATAGAGTGAACTTCTAAAAAATAGAACATTTGCGTATAAGACAAGAAATGACAAACTCATTTGGTGTGGCTCTAACAATGGGAAATATAATGTCAAATAAGGATATAAGAAAGCCATCAAATATCTTTATCTTCAAAACTCAAAAAACCCATTGCAATTGTGCTGGAACAAGGCATACTTACCCAAAGCTGGCACCTTTTTATTGGCAGCAATGCAGAAGCGTATTTTAACAGCAAATAAGGTATTGGAAGTTAGATTTTGAGGGACCCTCAAGGTGTGTATTATGCAAACACGAAAAAGAAACCATGGATCACATTCTTCTCAACTATCCCCATGCAGCAGTTAGATTTTGAGGGACCCTCAAGGTGTGTATTATGCAAACACGAAAAAGAAACCCTGGATCACATTCTTCTCAACTATCCCTATGCAGCAGAATGTTGGCAAAACATCTTCCACAATCTTTATTGGTCATCGGCTCACTCCAATGATCTTAAAGAATTCCTTCAACAATGGCCTTTAAGGACGAAAAACTACTTATACAAAGATTTATGGACAATCACCCCCTCAATTATAACCTGGGAATTGTGGAAGGAAAGAAACAAAAGATTATTTCAAGATAATAGGTAATAAGATCAAGGCAAGTATAGCAAAGACTATAAACAACAAACTGAGAAACACCAATAACATTGAAGGCTCCCTTTTGATATGTCACAAGCTTATGCTGACGAACTAGGAGGGCCTAATCATTCCACCCTAGCAAGGTAAAGGAGGCAAACAGAGTAAGGAAGCAAGGACTAAATGCAAATGGGAACCCCCAAGGGAAAGTTGGATTGAACTAAATTTTTACGAAGCATCAAGAGGCGATCCTCACACAACCGAGATTGGGTGCATTATTCATGATAGTACTAGGCAAGTTATGGTAAAACTAGCAATGCCTCTAGGCATCACCAACAACAATCTAGCAGAAATAACAGCAGTCACAAAAGGCCTTCAGCTTAGAAAGGATCTTGGCATTACAAAGTTAACAATGGAGGAAGATTCCCAAAGAGTGATTAATGCATTAAGGACAAGATATACACCTAACTAGAAATTAAATTCACTATTGGAAGAAAGTTTAAAATCCTTAGGACTTTCGCAAAGACTGAAATCAATCATATATATAGGGAAGGAAATAAATTGGTTGACGAATTAGCCAATCAAGGTGTTGTCGCTATTGGGTTTTTCCACGGTCATGAACATATATCTAGCTCATAGGGTATGCATGGCATACAAGTCTCTTCAAAAATTATCCTCACCACCTAATAGTATATATTTCATTATAGTTGGGCCAAAGGCTCGACTTGTTATATAGCTAGAATCATCTATGCTTATCTAGACTATCCTTTACTATTCCTGCCTATATCATTATCCTTTGCATAAAATAAGAACTATATCGTTTTTATTGTATTGTCTCCCTAGTTACCCTTCACACATTAGGATAAGTATTATTTACGTGGCTCATGGTCACCCCTACTAACCTAGGTGTAACTATATGCCATCGATTAAACCTTGATTCTAATATCGAAACTTTAAGGATGATATGCAAGTTTCATGGCACTTAGTCTAAGTTAATACATTTAATTATAACACTATATCTCTCTCATATTTGCACCTATTAGTATACTTCCATCAATGCCTAGTATGATTTCCACACTATATTATTGTGGAGGCGCCTAGAAAATATGTAGAAAGCTTGACCAAAAATACATATTTTCTAGGCACCTCCACAATATTCCGGCACTTCCTAGAATTTCCTATTCCTTTTTAATGTAGCTCTCCTAATGATATGATGCACAATTCTTAGGCCTAGTTTGTCCATGTCTTGCCCTGTAGCTTATAGTGTCTACCCATTATAGGTTGAGTCCAACCCTCTCTCAGCATGGATACTGCAATTGTCCTCTCATTCATTTGAATGATTGAACCATCTCCTTTCTCGGTCCCATAAAGTTCAAACGATGGAACAAGCTCCTCAAAAATGTAGATGCATTGACATGGATGGTTGTGAGAAAAGCCTTAGGAAAGGAACATTTTAACTATAGCTCCACTTGCCAGTCAAATAATGAAGTGATAGGATGCCTTATAGCTTGTCTCTTGCATACTAACATTAACCAATGGGACACGATATATCTCTATGAAGCTATCTTTGACCAGATATAGCTAAAAGGGCTCCACAATGTCATTTTTAGTATCAATAAAAGCATGAAAATTCCATATCCCAAAGACTATGAACTGGCCATTGGGGAGTCCTATACTTGCCAAAGTCCAGAGGCGTCCAATTCTCAACATTAGGGATCCCCCTGCCTTCAAACAAGTATGGCCAGAGATGGAATCGAGCATTGACTTCCTTCTCAGATGGTGCAATTTTATCAAAGAAGAAAATAGTTAGTGGCTTGAATCTTTCCTTAAAAACACCAAACAAAATATATCGTCAACCTTGAACATTCGTGACCACAACAAGCTTAAATTCATTCTTCCAAAGCTCAGCAAGACAAGGAGAAATAAGAGGGCTTCTTCAATAGCTAATGTTAGTGGCAATGCCTCAAACAAAGACACAAATGAAACAATTATCATCCCTCAATGCGTAAGTGGGTTTCCTTTGACTAGGCTCTCTTGCAGTTCGTAATAGTTGTTGGTTCAATTTTGTATTTAGTGATAAGTATACCACATACTATTTAGTAGTCCTCATGCCTTTTGGTTTTCTCTTGGTTAATTTGTATAGTTTGTCCTGCAATATTGTCAAGGCCATCACATATGTATATATTTTGGTAGAACAATGTAAGAAGGGTTATCTCGCTCCACAATATATAATATTTTAGTCTTTATTGTATAATTTTTAATGTTTCAGTACATCTTTAGCTTTGAGGTGATATGCTTATCTTCTAGATAGCTTCAAAATTGTTAATAAAGTTAACTTCGACAGCTATCCATTGCTTACAAATCAATCAACCAACACTCGAATCCCTTAGTCTCTTTTAGATTCTATTGGCATATCAGATTGTACCTTGTCATAATGGCTATGCAAATGCTCTTGATATGATCACTCGACGACAACAGTATAAACAGATCCATATATAGGGCTGGTACTTCTATAAACTTAAGGATTTGCAAGTGATATGGGGCATAGGAAAGGCAAGCTGAGAAAGGTTCTTGAATATATTTCCTTCTTTGCTAATGCTTGAAGAATTAATAAAGGGAGAGAGAATCATACTAAAAGAATACAGAGATATTTCCAAGTTTACTCATGCATACCCCCTTGTTGTATACCAGTAGGAATGATATGAGGTGTGTAAGTCCCTGTACGACTGCATGGTTGTGAAAGCCTTTAAGGCAAGGCAGAATCTAAATTTGATGAACAAGGACTGTGTATTGAGTTGTGATTGCTTCCATAACTGCATTTGATTGTTTCATGTGTGTGGCTACAAGGAGCAGACTGCCTTCAATTTGGACCCCTCTCTTTGGCCATACCAAAAGTCAAGAGAAACCTCCCTTGTCAAATCATAAAATTGGTTGGTTTTGGTCTAGTTTTTCAACTAACAATCTCTAGTTGGTGCCATATGAAGCAAATGGCAAAGAAGTATCAGAGGCTCAAGCTTGATAAAGAAAAGAAAGAGATGTCAAATAAGAGGCTTGAATCTGAAGATAGGTTGAGAAATTCTTAAATGGCTACTCCAGTACTCCATCCATTCATCAGATAGATGGGTACAAGGCAAATCAAGGACAAGGCTTGGAAGAACTCATTCTCAAAATGGTAGAGAACTTCTGGAATTGCACCAAGAAAAAATAAAGCTAAAAATTCAAATGAAGCACAAGTTTTTGACGATAATGCTAAGGATGAAGGCACCCAAAAAGTGGCAGCTCCCTAAGCAATTGGCACCATGCATTAGAACAAACTTAATTAAAAAGTTGCTTTTTGCAAGTGGTTAGACCAGAATAAATCCATGACATTAAATTGACAAAACAGTTCCAAAAGTATGCCTTGCAATATAGCCAACATTAAATGTGCCAAAAACTAGCAAAGCGGACATGAAACCCCATCCAAAGTAGCGGAGATTGGTTGAAAATGCAACTACCTACACACGCAAAGTGGAAAATGCAAAAACACACCTTTCTATGTGATTGAGACAGTAAAATGTGGTAAATGGAAAAACAACTACCAAAGTCGCCACCAGCAATGAAGAGTTTAGGTGTAAAATCAAAATTGCATTCTTCGAGAGGTTAGACCAGAATAAATCCATGACATTAAGTTGATAGAACAATCCCAAAAGTGTGCATTGCAATATAGCCAACATAAACATACCAAAAACTGGCAAAGCGGACATGAAACCCCACCCAAAGTAGCAGAGACTAGTTGAAAATGCAACTACCTACACACGCAAAGTGAAAAATGCAAAAACACACCTTTCTAAGTGATTGCGACTGTAAAATGTGGTAAATAGAAAAACGACTACCAAAGTCGCCACCAGCAATGAAGAGTTTAGGTGTAAAATCAAAATTGTATTCTAGTGCTGGCATGGCCAATTTAAAAAAAGCAGTTTAAGTAGCTAAGTGGTTTTAAAGTCGTGGTTCACAAGTGTGCTTATACTTTCACATTTTTCATATATCATCTATAAGTCACAAACTGAGATAGCACCATCATGATGAAACTACACCAGCTCTAAAAAGAAATCTTAAATGAAGATTTTTGGTTTTCAATTGGTTCTGCCAGCACAAAAATGTGACTCTAGTGGCAAGTGATGATCAAAACCATGATAGGAATGGTAAACATAACAAAATTTGCAAACCTTGGTGATTAAGAATGGCAGCCGAGCATAAAATGAGCATTTAAACAAAAACATCTTCCTAAGCTACCAAACGGTGTCTAAAAGTTTCCCAAATGGCTTATGGTTTACCACTGGAATCCACATTAACTACCTTGTTCTGAATGCTACTAAGGAATGGTGTCAGCTTGCACCATATCTTTCTTCCAAAAAAAGCTTGTTAAACTATATGCATCATCTATATTTAAATCTTTGTTCAAGATAAAAATGACTTAGATTTCTCATCCATGTCTTCGAACAATAATCATTTTCTATGCATGAACGAGGTTGGGGATCCGAAAGAGAAGGGTATACTAAGTTTTGTCTAATTCTTCCACGATTGATATTAACACTTAAAAATTCACATTAAGTATTTTGTTGCATCAATTGAGATTTCTTAAGAAACTATTAGACTTTGTCCATTGTCAAGACCATTTTTGTGTGGGGATTGATATGTTGCCCATTCAACACAGATTTGTGGAATTGTTGTTGTGTCAACGGCCTCTTTGAGAAATAGATTTTCTCTTTAAAATTGTTTCAATTGAATATAGAAAGTTCTTTGCATTTAAGTTATTAACTAGATACCATTTATGTAAAAGCATAATGAAGAAGACTATTAATTTGTAATAGTAAAATATGGAGTCAAATACTTCACAAAATGAGAACAAAGCTTACTATGTAATGTCCCCTGTAGAGACTTTAATTAATTTATCTTATAATTTCTTGATTGAGGTTTGGATTCCAATGTCCCTTGATAGAATTAATTATTCATCTTATATGAGTTAAGTTCTCTGCTCAACTTATTATCATCCAGACCTACCTTATTACTACTTCAAATTAATGAAGGAAGAAATAGGCGTTATCCAAGTTGCCTAGATACCAAATTCGCAATGGACTCCCTCAAAGTTTACAAACCCAAGCCCTTGAGCCTTTCTTCGGACGATGGCCGCAAGGCCTCTTGGGTCAATAATCCACACCCTATTTTGGGGCAAAGATCCATTGCTTGTACTTATACAGGCCCCTCCTTAGTAACATTACAGCTTCCCTTTCTTTAAGTCAACAGCTAAGTTACCATATCAAATTCGAAAGTCGACTTGTTATAAAACCGAAATTGGTTCATATTCTATTCAAATTCATATTTGTTCTAAGTAATTCGCTCTAGAATTGATCAAAAGGACCTTGGATGACTTTCCACACATTTGCAGTGAACAATGAAATAGTCACACACACACACACAAGGAACAAATTTGGAGCAATTTGGGCAAATTTCAAATAAATTTGGGCAGATACACATTTGGGTCATAGCAGCTCATCGCTTTGGTGGCTACAGGGATTCTTTTGCTTCTCATGTGTTTGCAGGCCTTTTGTTTTGTGTATGACTGGAAGAAGTGGTGGAATGACACCAATTCCCTGCAGAGTTAACTGGTAAGAAAAGTGCTACGTGATCTTTTCACTACTATTTTTTACACCATGTTTTTTGGAAGGTTTCTACTTTCAACGAAAAAAATTATCTCAGCTAATTGATTGCAACACAAACAGCAGGTGTGGCCCCATAGATTTGCATGTTTCCACGCAGGGACCCCGCAAGCTGGCTTATGTGGAAGAATGGGGAGGCAATGATGTACACTCATGGCTATGCAATCAACTAAACCGTATAATAAATAATAAGTGCCATAAAAAAAAGACATGCATTTTAGTTTGCTGTTTGATGTATCCTTGTAATGTATATCCGCTCGTTGTATTTCACGGCTGTATTTTGTTAATGTTAAAAAATTCGGTAAAGAGCTTTAATAGCTGTTGTTTGTTTATGTATGTTAAATTCTGTGATGCCTCAAATGGTTTGTGTACAGATAGCTTTGTATTCAGTACAGGTTCTCCCCAACAAATCCACACCTTAAATTGTCCGGCTGTATTATCTTCGCTGATGACTAGTAGTGTAGACTAATTAATGCAAACTTCAGGTCAAACGTTGCTTAGATAATTAGTTTAACAGTTAAGGTTGCTTAGATGTTTTTACATACATCTCTCTTTTTTTTAACTTGTACAGACAAACCCTAACCCAACTCAAAAAAAATTGAGCGAATGTCGAACCTGAATCTCAAACCTGCATCCATACCAAAATCCAAACTGGCAACTTCGGTCAACAGTAATAGGATTTGAAAACATATGTATAATCTTTATTATCAATAACAATATATATTGATGGTCATTATAAGAATAAATATATTAAATTTTTTTTGTTATAAACATTTGAATATATATTTGATTTATGATTATTTCTATATAAGACCGTATATGGGTCCCTCACTCATGACAGAATTTAGATATATTATTCAGCAGTCAGAATCACTGCTTGATTGCTTGCCAGCCATACTTGTGCTTTATTCTCTTCTTTTATCATGAATAACAATGTATTTATAATCTGCTATTTCTTCCATAGAATAGCAGATATGATATAAAAAGAAAATAAGAAATGTTTGAATGCTGAATTGAGTAGTGGAGAACATCCTCTTACGCTGTGTGATTCAATTGCTAAAGACACGTTCCATGTCCCTTCTGATGGAAAGCCTAATTTCTACAAATTAAGGCCTCCGTTTGAGCACCCCTCTACATTTTACTCTATGCTTAGTATTACATTTCTGTTTACATACCGGTATCAGGGCAAAATTTGATGACTTTGCATATTGCACAACATCCTTTCATATCTTTGGATTATGTTTTTATAATATAAACTTCACGCATATCATTATTCCATTTTCTCCCTATACCCAAAATTTACGTGATATAAATCTCTCTAACATATTCCATGTTTTTATTATGTAGGCACTAATGCTGAAAATAAATATCATCACAGAATTGCATAATATCACACATATCATGAAGAGTTTTCAAATCAATGTTCTGACAGCACAGAATAGATTTAAATTCATGCATCGGGAACAAACCAGCACTCCACAATAAGCAAAAATGGGTTATGCCATACACTACTTTACCATTCGCGGATATATCCAACACAGAAGCAATTACATACAAGGGGTTACGGTCTCAGCAGTCAGAAAGCGTTATCAATTTAGTTGATTAACAGAACAAAAAAATACATCGTTGTGCACATTGACACGGAAAGAAGACTTCATTGGAACCCGTTTAGGAACAACATCAAACAATTTGGTGATTCCAAAATTCCATTGATAAGAAGAGGAGTTTCCTTCACTGGTCCAGGCGAAGTAAGGAGTTCATATTTGAAGTACGGTTCAAGTCAAACTTTCCAAATTGAAGGCAAACATTTCTGATCTTGAAAGGGTGAGCACACAGGAACACACTGCAGAAGACATGTCTTACAAAATAATTCATATTTGCGATAGATAATACAAAGGAATAAGAAAATCATGTATTGGACCAATATACTACTCTCTGTAAAAAGTAAATAATGATTTGGCAATTACTCCATTTAGAGCATTAAGGGGTTGAAGTCGCCACATCCTCTCAACGGAAATTCCTTCTGTATTGGGATTTCCATGGATGACATATTCCGATACAGTTACAAGTTAGTCTTATTTTTGGCAACAAAGCCATTCTGTGAGAATCTTAAGAAATTAATGGAAAGTTCGTCATCATCTGATCATAAGTGGATAAGTCCCTATATTCATTCTTTTAAAACAAGATATAAAGACCGGAAATCTCCATCGTCATCCTCTCTTTGTTATGAGTGTGCATCGCATGCATGCATTGCCTCACCATGTAACATGTTCAGGATTACAAACTTTCTCAGTAGCCATATCTCAGATTCTGCCGATGGTGTTAGCAAATTACCGGATGTATTGAAAGAGGAAGATGCAGGAGTTATAAATTTAGGCATTTTCGATAACTACATTAATGGTTTCTTTGTTATAATTAAGTAGTTGTAAGTGTAACCACTGTAATATGATTAGGTAAAATGAAGGATTATGTTGGTTCATTTTCACACCTTTTCATTTGCGATAAATAGAGAGCAACCCAAACAAACAAAGGATCGCGGACAAGCAAGCATTTTTTTTTATCAATAAAAAGACAATAAATGATAATTGGCGGCATCATTATCAGAGATTTACTTTACATACAGGAAGTCTTCAACAGGAGAACAAATTGAATCCTCAGCAATCGGCAATTTCAGTCAATGTATTAAATCTTGGATGATCAATATCGAGTTCCATTTTGTTTGTTTATTTATGGCAGAGAGTTGACTTGTAAAGCAGATCAGTCCTTCGTAGCTACCAATAAAATAGTAAATTCTTCTTGACAATATCAGAATTGTAGATACTCACAGCTTTCTAAGTTTGAAAATCAGAGATAAGGTGATATATTCATGTGTTTCTAGATCTCTGACTTATTGATCTTCTTTCCAAAGAGTTTGAAATTCATTTAGACTACCTGTGGATTGCACATATAATTGATTTTCTACATTCTAACATGTCAAAACAATTAATGATATTGGATTAAAGATATTATCCTATAAAGTTGTATTTAAGCACCTTTGTTGTGATAGACTCTGTTGCACAAACATAAACAAGGCACCAGTTTTAGTAATCATCTAGATATAATAATCTCATTTGAAGCCTTTGAAAGTTGGTGATTCAATCTTTGTATTTCCTTTTCAGAATCTTTTTTGCTTATTATTGCAATTAATCAAACTATTTTATTTTAAAGCATTTATAATTCCAGCAAGTTAAATACAAAGATCTGCAAGTTCAATTTTGAAGTTTGCATACTAGGAAGCTTCTGATTTCTTGCCACTTGGAAGATATCTTCGTTGATTTATTTATTCTGCTATAAAAAGCCTTAGACTAAAAGAATTAGCTTAGAAAAAAGGTACACCCGCCTTGGTCTTATAGAGGATTGGATCAAGTTGATCAATCCTGTCAAGTTGGCCATATCCAATTGGATATCCCAGCATTTCGATTGTCAAGGCTCATAGGATTCCAATCTGTGGTTTTGGGAACCAACACCTTCAACTCTTCATTCTTCATAACCTCTATTAATTGCCTCTTTCATTATCAGCATCAATTCGTTATATAATAGCTAAGTTGCCGGTTCAAATGCAGGTTCAACATTCAAGTTCGAAACTCGGTCAGAAAAATTTTGGGCTGAGTTCAGGTTCGTTTTGGGTTTGTCCATACAAGATATTTTTTTTTTTATAAAATTAAAAATTAAAATTATACATATGTAAAAATATGTTGGAGCAAACCAGTTCATACACCATTATGCTAATCTAAAGCAATTTAGCAAATTCAACCACCACATGTATTAATGATTTTGTTTGAATGGCATGACAAAATGTCAAAATATACCACCATATGCATGTTTCAATTGAAAAACTTTAAAACAACAACGTCAACATTACTAATCACTAATCACTAATCAGTAAATCAGTCACAGACTCATATGTGATCAAATATCGATGTATCATCAAAACTCATCAAAGAATTCATCATCAGTAGGCAGTTGCTGATTAGAAGCACAATTAGTTCCACTAGCATCAGCAATCTCAGCCAAGTCTCAGTTGTAGCCTCAAGATCAGCTCCATCAGTACTATGTATCTCAAGATCACCATCTTCAATCACAAGTGCATCAAAGTGGACTTCCAACTTCGCGGCCTCTAGTTCGACATCCCATTGTTGTGCCTCCCCCTTTTTGTATGTATTCTCTTTGTGAGTTGTGAGCCTCAAGTTTGGATGCACAAACACCAAGCTATCCGCTTTCTTGGAGTTTAGTCGGTTGCGTTCTATTGAGTGGATGAAGGACTAGGTGCTCCAATTCCTCGCAGAGGATGATGAACTAGGAACTAGCAACCTATCAAGATTTGCAAATTTACCAACAAGAAACTAGAAATTAGAATCTTAAGATTGAAAAACTTACCTGTCATAAATTTTTGATGGCAATGGGCTGCAACTATTGGTATTTTTGTCCATGGAAGTACCACCATTTATGACCATCAGTGTTGTTCTTGTGTCCAAGAGCGTCAAGACCACAATCGTCGGTGCTTGCAAAACTCATAAATTCAAAGCTCACTGCAGGTTGTAGGTGCTCACGAAAGAGTCTTCAAAGGGCTACCTTATACCCTTGAGCAAGTTCAGGATCTCTGTATGGGGGAACTCTAGTGGTACTCCCCTTGAGAGCTGATTGGCTATAGAACCTCGAGCTCAATGCAAAGGCAAGTAAATGCAAAGGGGTGGTCATTTTGTTCCATCTCTCTACCATGATTACCTATAGCTCCTTGAAGAACATTTCATCAAGGTCTTGCTCATTCTCATTTATGATATTTCTAATGTCCTCAATCATGGAGTCAATGCCATTATATACCTCACCCAAGCAAGGCCTATCCATGTCAGTATATCAGATCATGCTCAATACAAACTCAATCTTCAGAAGGTATTCAAAACGATCCCACCAAGATTCATCTAGTATCAATCCCCTTATGGCAATTGCCTTGGCACTATTAGATTGCCTCCATACACTCCAATTAGCACCAGTTACCATTCTGGTGAATGCGTCTTCAACATTAATAGGGCGCCTCAAAACAATAGTGTTGGAGGCAAAGCGAGTCTCGGCAACCTATTTTAAAATTAAAACAGTAATAGATTAAAAATTTGAAAACAAATAAAGTTTACTAAAGTGGCTAGATTTCTAAAACATGTTTAAATTTTAAACAATTCAACTTACCTTCAAGAGCTCCAAATTCGAAAAATGTTTGAATATTGCTTGCATCATGTGGTGGTTCGTGACAAACATTTGGATCTCTTATGCCTCTTCATACATTTTTTATCCACTCAACCTTAATCACAATTTTTTGCAGCATTCGGTTGAGCGAGTGCATAGCACAAGGTGTCCAAAAAATGTGTTCATACCACTCCTCAACCAATAAATCAACAACCCTACAATTCTTTGCATTGTCGGTTATCACTTGAACAACATTATGAGGACAACTTGATCGCTTGGATGAGAATGATTGCAATGAAAGGACCATCCTTTACCTCTCCTTCACAATCCACATCTTTTAGAAACATTGCACCTCTTGTAGACACTACAAGAACATTCACCAAAGGACAGTTCCTTGCATCTTTCCATCCATCTGATACTATTGTCACACCTATTTCGACCTATGAATCATTGATGGGCAACATGGAATTCCCTACACGGGCCATCTCACCATCCAAATAGTGGTGTGTACCTCACCATGTTACTGCCAATGCGGTGAGTGAACAACATTAAATGACAATCCATTTGCATAAGCGCATCTGGATATGGCTTGATCAACAATGTCTCTAGCTTCATTTTGGAACGATGATTCCAAGGGTCCCACTACTCTCTTACTTACAATCTGTTGTTGAGGATGCAAGAATGGATGACCCTCTGTAGGTGGTTCACTAGGAATGGTAATTGACGACATAGATGATGTTTTTCCTTTCTTTTAAAGGCCTACCACTTTCCAACAAATGTGAAGAATTTGCCCTCCCAACAACTTCCTTTGCTTGCTTTTGTTCTTGAATATATCTATTTATGATGTGATTTGGAAGGAAAGTTTTAGGTAGCACTCTGTTTACTCTTGGCTTCCCGGTACAAAATTTGATGCCCTTTTGAGGAATAAAGCACAAATGTGCTTTTACTCTACTGTATGAGCTACTAAATTCCTCTCTCCAGTGGCTACAAATCCACACATCTCAACCTGACATCGGTTGAATCATTTGCACATGTTTCCAAAGTGAGGAACATCTATCGATTTTGAAGTTGGGATTATTGGCAACAAATGCACTTGCAGTCATTCTTCAAATCTACAAAAAAAATACACAACAAATAAAATTAAAAACGAAAAAAGCTCATTTATGCACACAAAGTTACAAACTGTCAAACTATAA
Source organism: Cupressus sempervirens (assembly GCA_028749045.1). Taxonomy (NCBI): domain Eukaryota; kingdom Viridiplantae; phylum Streptophyta; class Pinopsida; order Cupressales; family Cupressaceae; genus Cupressus; species Cupressus sempervirens. The sequence goes on along the minus strand of CM053784.1, from coordinate 468,215,925 downwards.
TGGATAGTTAGTAATAAGTATGTATCAGTAACTTCAGAATGACAAAAACAAAGACCAATTTAAATCCAAGAACCTAAAAACAGTGAACAATTTCTCTTAAATTTCTACTATCACAGTTAATTTCTCTTAAATTTAATATATTTTATATGCTAAGATTCAAGAACAATTTAAGAGAAATATGAAACTATCATGCATAAACAACTATCAACCATCAAACTAAAACTATGATGCATAAACAACAAGCTGCATGCAATATATTATATTTCCTTACCTCTTTTTTGATCTCAGGAGTTGGAAAAGAAAATGTTTGACTCTTTATTGTTAAACAGTAAACACAAACACAAACCACTGGCAGAAGCAAAAAAAATGGCCTCGAATCATGGGTCTTCCTCAACATCTGTTCTCAGAAGAAACAGTTGCCTCAACCCCTGTTTCAAAGCATACTGCCTATGTTGCAAATAGCTCTCGATACTGGCGGCATAAGTAATATTATATCAAAATATGAAATACGGGCATAGCCGCATAAGTAATAATAACCCTTTAGGGTTGGGTCAATAACGCACATAAATGAAATTATGATAAAGTTCTAAGTTGTAAACGATTTTCTAGATTATTAAAAACATAAAAAAAGTCAATGTTTTTTGTCACCCACCCAAAGTCACTCCAAAGTCCCAGGCATTCTTCCCGAGCCCTTCCATCAACCACATCATTTGCTGGAAATTCTCCACAATTCGTCTCGAGTGCAAAATACAGAACCTACAGGGAATTTGACAAGAACCAGAACCGAATACAAATGAGCCACAAATCGAATGCTGAATTTGCTAGGTGAGGGACGAATATGGTAACTTAGTATAATAGTCACTGCACCTATTCATTACGACTTACCTCAAACTAGCAATCATTGCTAATGGTTGTCATCATGTCTCTTTCTAAGTTCGAAGAATTGTTTAGATACCTCTCATTACTCTCTTAATCTCTGCTATCATGTAGCAATATTAGTAGGTTACAACTTGCATAATTATTTCTCACCTTCGAGACATGGTTGTCTATGGCCTTCAATTAGTCTCTTTACTAATTGTTGCCTCCATCGTATACTAATAATTGAACGTTTGTCTCCTTGTTGTACAACAAGATGCCACATCGTCGACTATGGTGTTGTTTATTCTTACAATGGTCTTGTCCTTGACTAACCATGCTCATACACTCCTTGGCCTATGTATTCAAATGCCCAGCCATAATTGTCATCATGTTGTTAACTATTAGTTTACACACTAGGAGCCTACTGATTTCTTGCCACTTAAAAGATATGTTGGTTGATTTATTTATTCTACTATAAAAAGCATAAGACTAAAAGAATTAGCTTAGGAATAGGTACACCCGCCTTGGGCTTGCAAAGCCAAAAGCATATAGGCTTAGATCAAGTTGATCAATCATGTCAAGTTGGATACCCAGCATATAGATTGTCGAGGCTCATAGGATTCCAATCTGTGGTTTTGGGAACCAACACCTTCATCTCTTCATTCTTCATAACCTCAACTAATTGCCTCTTTCATTATCAATATCAGCTTGTTATATAATAGTCACTACACCCATTCATTATGACTTACCTCGAACTAGCAATGACTGCTAATGGTTGTCATCGTGTCTCTTCCTAAGTTCTATGCATTGTTTAGATACCTCTCATTACTCTCTTAATCTATGCTATCGTGTAGCAAAATTTGTCCAAGGTGCAAATTACAGAACTTGTAGGAAATTCAATAGGCAAATCATAAATTTGCTAGGAACCAAGACCAAATGCGAATGAGCCACAAATCGAATGCCGAATTTGCTAGGTGGGGGACAAATATGGTAACTTAGTATAATTGTCACCGCACCAATTCATTATAGCTTACCTCGAACTAGCAATCGTTGCTAGTGGTTGTCATCGTGTCTCTTCCTTAGTGCTAAGCATTGTTTAGATACCTCTCATTACTCTCTTAATATCTGCTATCATGTAGCAATTTTACTAGGTTACAACCTGTATAATTGTATCTTACCTTCAACACATGGTTGTCTATGGCCTTCAATTAGTCTCTTTACTAATTGATGCCTCCATCATATACTAATAATCGAACATTTGTCTCCTTGTTGTACAACAAGATGCCACATCATCAACTATGGCGTTGTTTATTCTTACAATGGTCTTGTCCTTGACTAACCATGCTCATACATGCCTCGGCCTATGTTTTCGTGTGCCCAACCATGATTGTCATCATGATGTTACCTATTAGTTTACACACTAGATGTCTGCTGATTTCTTGCCACTCAAAAGATATGTTGGTTGATTTATTTATTCTGCTATAAAACTAAAAGAATTGGCTTAGGAATAGGTACACCCGCCTTGGTCTTGCAAACCCAGAAGCATATAGGCTTAGATGAAGTTGATCAAGTTGATCAATCCTGTCAAGTTGGCCATAGCCAATTGGATATCCCAGCATTTAGATTGTCAAGGCTCATAGGATTCCAATCTGTGGTTTTGGGAACCAACACCTTCATCTCTTCATTCTTCATAACCTCTATTAATTATTGCCTCTTTCATTATCAGTATCAGTTTGTTAGATAATAGTCACTGCACCCATTCATTATGACTTACCTCGAACTAGCAATCGCTGCTAATGGTTGTCATCCTGTCTCTTCCTAAGTTCTAAGCATTATTTAGATCCCTCTCATTACTCTCTTAATGTCTGCTATCATGTAGCAATATTAGTAGGTTACAACTTGTATAATTGTTTCTCCCCTTCGAGACATGGTTGTCTATGGCCTTCAATTAGTCTCTTTACTAATTGCTGCCTCCATCATATACTAATAATGAGCTGTGAGATACAATTCAGTGCAGGTAGGGAATAGCTAAAAGCAAAGAGATATTTAAAGCAATCTAGCAGATGGAATTTTCAAATAACAGTATCAAATGCATTAAATATGATAAGAATAATACACTGCAATATGTGCAACTGCTTAGCTTTAAAAAAGGTGTGAATCAATAGAGACAATTCACTCCTGCTATGAGATCAGTTATGCAGCACGGAGATATCTAAAGCAATCTAGCACTTGAAATTTCCAAGTACCAGTATTTACTGGGAGCATGAAAAAGTTAATAGGAACTAAACTCCACAATATGAGCACCTCTTTATTTTTTGAAAGTAAAGGATATGTTACAGTCTTGCATCAGTCATATGTTTCAGCAACGATTTTGATCAGTAAGATAGGATAAGCACTACAATTGAATTGAGTGGAATTTTTTTTAAATATTAAATTTACAATTCCATACAATACTGGCTAACATCTAATTGAAGGCTCATTATGGTATATATATGAATTGAAGTCAGAGCTTTTGATCTACTTGTCCCACTATATTGTATCATACTTTTGAGGCTCACACACAACAAGATCATTTTGGCCCCAAAAAAAGTTGAATCCTACACTTGAAGAAAAATATGCATTTCAAAGAATTAGCATTGATGTACACTAACAAAGTCCAACACGAGGTTACATGAAGTCATTAAAGCCAATCAATCTTCAAGAAACCATTTGGAAAGAAAAACTTCAAATAAAAATAAAAATGGCAGGCAGCAATGGCCACATTTCAGTGAATCATGAGAGCAATTACTTTAAAGACTATGTACTGGCATAAGGATCATCACAGTGAGAAGACAGCAGTCAATATCTTTCAAAAGCTATTATACATTTTTAATCTAAGAGAAATATTAAACAGTGTTCATATCAAATAGACATTGAAAAAAAATGAGATCAGAGGCAAAATAACAACCAAGAAAAACTAACCCACCTGCAAGGAATGTGACTGAGTACTTTAATTGCTATCAGTAATAAACAAGGTCAGAAAATTATACATTAACATTGAAAAAACTGAGGAACCAGGAATAGATTATATTGCCAATTTGAACTCACCTGATAAACTTAATTATTCATCAGAATCTAAAAAATTAAACATCAGAAGCAAAGGAGATCACATTGGGCAAAGCATTTTCCCAACTGCTCCCTAGAACTGACCTCCCACCATACTCCATAATTGGCATGTCTATCCAGCATGAGGGATACACGTTTTACTATCCACCATAATATTTGTCTATTGCCATAAGCAAAAGCAAGAGACAGTACAATTGAAAGATGATATATTGATCCAAACAATATGCCTTTAAATAGGCTGTACAAACAACAGCTAGACAGTTATGAAACTCAAAAACAAACTTTACTAAACTTAAATACTACTTAATGGAATAGGCCAACATTCCTCGACTTATTTACATCAATTTGAACAAGAGTGGAACTTTACAAGAGTTTTAAACACAACCCTTCTAGAGAATTTGATGAAGCGCCTTCACTAAACTTCCTTGCTCACCCAAAAAACACCAACCTGACTACACCATTGGATCTCCTAACTATAGGACCTGAAAACATTTGTACAACATGAGAGAACATGAAAGTATTCCCAACCCCCATGCACAAGGACACACATTTCCTCCCAAATTCCACATCTCCTCTGGGTGTATCTAATGGCTTGTGTTGCACATGAGACATATTTCCTCATAAAGTTTACATCTCATCCAAGTATGTGTAATGCCCCCTAAAGTGCTTTGGAAACAATCCATCCTCTCGTGCACACACCATCAATCAAATGCCTACACATGATATACCATTTCCTCCAAAAGTCCACATTTCCTTCGAGTGTGACTATTGTCTCCTCAAGTGCTTGACAAAATTTCAACTAAATGTGAATACACAACAAAGTGCACCCACAAGAATATTGCCCCCCTTAATCCTTGAATGGACACAATCATCCAAGCACCTTCTTTTTCTTCAAGTATGCAAATAGGTTGCTTCAAATGCAATAAATCAACCCTGAGCGAGAAGCTAGCTTTTGATGATAAAAAACCTCCTATCTCTGTTGCATCCAACCTCCAAATTGCCTTAACTACTTTCTAAAGCACAAATCTTTCATCAACTTTTGCATTGTGAGGTGAGTTATCATTGTAAAACAAGTCATCAATATGCAACAGAAAATACAAAAGTGTGTTTCACCTTCAGTTGCAATGAAAGTTGTAATTTTCTTCTACCTCATCGAAGAGACCTTGAATGTGTTGAATGCTAATCATTTGCACGTCCAGTTATATTATAACATTTGAACTCTTTCCTTGTTGAATGTTAGACTTTTCCTTAGCAAGAAGAGCATTTTTCTCAACAATTAAATGACTCTTGTCAACTCTATTTCCTCCATCAATTCGAGAAAATATTGCAATTTCCAAACTAGAATTCATTTTATTCAATGTAAAAACAATATGATCAAAACTAATTAGTAAGATTGTCTTGGCGTCATCATCAACGACTTTGGAGTTTACACTCACAAGTTGATTAAGGAGAGAACTAAATATACTTATATGTTGAAGAATATTATCTCTCTTTCATCAACCCAAAATATTTCTACTTAAGACATTTTAGCACTTGAAGCTTGTGAACCAAATAAAATCTTAAGCCGATTCCATGTTTCCTTCAATGTCTTTGTTAAATCAATGTAATGCAGATATGCATATGATAAACCAAAACCAATCAATGTCACAACAATCTTTATCCATTCATTTTGTTGCTTAACCTGCATCATGTGGTTTTTGGGCATTTTCACCCACAATATCCCATAAATCTTTCAAATAAAAACAATTGTATTTTAAATTTGCCATGTGTGAAATTCATGCCATTTGAATTTGGTAATATTAGTTAGTTTCTCCTTATTATAACATTCTCTCCAAAGAAAAGAAACTAAATAACTTCAAAGGATTGTACAAATTTGCTATGGGAAAATAAACTTACACATACTTTTAAAATGTGCATCTTGCTATCCTTGACTCTAACAAACTTTTTCAAACATATCATCCATACTTCATCATCGACGACTTTAGAGTTTACACTCACAAGTTGATTAAGGAGAGAACAAAATATCAATTTGATGCAAATTGCATCTGATAAACTGATAAACCAAAAACAAAGGTCCAAAACCGATCAATCTCCCAACAATCTTTCGCCATTCATTGTGTTGCTTAATCTGTATCATGTGGTTTTTTGACAATTTCACCCACAATATCCCACAAATCTTTCAAATAAAAGCAATTGTATTTTAACTTGCAATGTGTGAAATTCATGCCATTTGAATTTGGTAATGGTAGTTAATTTCTCCTTTTCAATAACATTCTCTCCAAAAAAAAGAAACTAAATAACTTCAAAGGATTTTACAGATTCGCCATGGGAAAATAAATTTACACAACCTTTAGAATGTGCATCTTGCTATCCTTTGACTCTTAAACTTTTTCAAACATATCCATACCTTGGTGGTGGATTCTATCTCCAAACCTTTAGTTAGTGATGCCACTTCCCACACGAGGAAGTAGCCACTTATGTATTCAATGCATTCACAACAATCTCACAATTTTCTTCAACATCACAAATAATACTTTATCAATTTGTGATACCAAAGGAAATAGTCAAAAACTTTTCAAAATCCAAAATAACTTGCAAGGACAACTAGAGCTCGCAAACACCAATAACATATCCTCCATGTGTGCATAGGCTGTGGCATTCAATAGCCAGTGCATCACATGCCATGCCTAATGAGAAACTTTCAAATGCTATACAAAGATAATAACTACTTTTACTTAGCACAGTGTACCCATTACTCTTCCAAGAAAGGTTCTTTTTGTTGATTGGAAACTTAAACTTTTATCGTCTTGCATAACCAAAGGAACATTGACCAAGTTGATACTTTGCTCTAATCTAGTTGTTTTGTTTGAGTCTCATGATTGTGAAGAGATGTGCCATGATGTCTCACAATTACTCCTACTTCAGCAGAACAACAAAAGATCACCTCCTCAAAAGTCAACATGCTTTCAAACTACTCCTGAACAACAAAGACAACCACCAAGGAAATCATCTCCAAGAAATCAACTAGACCTAGTCTTGAACGAAAAAGACTACCAGACATGAAATCATCTCCCCTATCCCCTTGTGGCAAAGGAAACTCGCTCCTTCTCTAGCATTTCACACCTCATAGGAGGAAGCGGATGCTTTGTTACCACATAATGAAGTAAGCATTTGCTCAGCACAATTCAATTGATACATAATTAATTGATCTAGATGATATGCCTTAAAATAGATTGTACAAACAACAACATTTAGACATTTTCATAACTGAAAAGCAAACTTTACTAACCTAAAAAACTACTTGATGAAATACACCAACATTGTCTATTAGGATCAAAGGTTGCTCCCAAAAGTACTTAAATGTTTCAAATTAGTCCTAAAAGTAAGCATTTATGCCTCCCTTGCTGTAGAATCGAGTCATTACCAATATTCCATCCAAGAAGGACATGATCTTCACAATGCCCCTCCCTTGTTTAGAAGAAGTGTTATCCACATCAAAAGGGTAGTTATGACGGATCAGAATACTATCAATTGCATCTTTCTTCTATAAAAGATTCAACAACTCTTGATACTTATATACCCAAACATTTGTGTAACTAATTGATCTTGACAAAGTAAATAAACAAAGAACTACTTGCGAGCCCTTCCCCTAACATCATCCAAAATACTCTAATTGGGAGGGTTCAAAATTGGTTAATCGACTTCAAGGGGAACAATATTCTCAAGTCTCGAGTGCTAAAGAAAGCAAGAAATTCTAGCTCTTGGCCTTGGGGGACTACTTCGCTTTAGTCAATTGAATTCCTAGGTAATAAACCAACCCAACAAGAGCTTCCTAAACTTAAGTAGAAGCAACGCCCTTAGGTCCTTGAGTTCTAGTCCCTAAAAGCATGAGTAATTCTTTTTAAGCTGGTGCATCTACTTTCTATTTTTCTTTCATTTTTTACCCTTAGCCCTTTGTTGGAAGCATGAATGCTGATGATGTTCCTATGGGGGAGTATTGTAGAAACATGATTAAATCATTATCATGATGATATGTTACATTCATGACTGTGTTTGCCATTGATGTCAACATAGCAGTTTTTTGTGATATTTGACAAAAGAACAACGCTAAAGATCAAGTTGGTACAGACAAATCGTTGAGTATTTTCACTAGCGAGGTTAACGGGAGATACTATTAAGTGTCTAGTATATGCAGCTAACCTCGGGTACAAAAGATATTAAGTCTGGCAGAAGTTATGCAAGTTTTGGTGAAGACTATTCTGAAATAGAGTTTTTAGAAGCATGTTCTGGTAAACTTGTTATATCTCTTAGCAGAGTTGTTATTCTAGGAAGCAAGGTTAAAGGTGTGTAGAAGACATGTTGGAGATGATGTGTCTAAGCTCGCTTGTCATAATATTACACATATAGAAAGTTATTCAAGTTACAAGGTGACAGATTAATGTTATCGCTAAGTAAAACGTGTTCTTGATGTGGTCCTATAGTCAACTCGAGGAATTGTTTTATGGACTCAATATAAAGGAAGGACATTTTCCTTTGTTATAGATGAATGATTGAATAAAGTAGGAAGAGTGGAAAAGAGGAGAAAAGATATGAATGTTGAGTAATTGAGAAGATAAGCAGAATAGAGTGAAGTTGAAGAAAACTTCATTGCCGAGGTTTTATTTTGTGATCCGAGGTTTGATATTTGGATCCGAGGTTTGTCACCTAGTCTACAAGGTCTGACAGTAATCGGTCCAATTGACAGGACAAAGGAAAGAGGATAAAGCACAGTACGAACAATTATTCTGCAAAGAATAGTTGAGAGATTTGTTTGACAGTGAAGTTCAGTGACCTTGCCTTGGAAGCTGTTTGGACAATGAGTCCTTCTGCCTTCTACAACTCCTAATAGGGTTGGAATCTTCTAGCAAAGATTCAAAGTCTCCTAACAGGGACTCTTATGTACTAAATGTGTTTATAGACTCTTAACAGGGTCCATCCTCTAACAAGGAATATCAAGGGTTTCCCTAGTTAACAAATTTGGTGTACTTGTGTATGTGCATCTTGTTATGATTGTTGTTCATTTTGATTGAATGGTTAAGATTAATTAAGGTTGATAAATGTTTTAATTGGATAACTGATTCACCCCCCGCCCTCCCTAGTTATCTTGGTGGACTATTATTTCTAACACCCTTAGCATCATAGAGTAAATGTAAACATTTTTAAAAGAGCTTTCTTATTCTTACTCTTTTATCAAAAAATTCTGAAAACATTCCTGAAAAGTTATAGTCTTAGTTGCAAGATGCATGCCCTACCCCTATGCATTTGGTCTAGATGTATACTAGTTCAAATATTCATCTGGATGTATGTGGATGTGTCCAAGATGTACATCTTGGACACAATATTTCTATGTTGTATAGTTCTTTAATTTTTTTTTATATTTGTCGTGTGGCATTGATCAATGCTGAAGTATCATACTATTTAATGATTTAGTTTTCCAAATTTGTATATTTGGTAATTTATATATACACACACACACACACATGTATCCATATATACACACATGGATCCAAATGCATCCATACCCCCTAAAAAAAAATTCCATGCATCCACATATTGGGTTCTCTTACCAGCATCCAAACCAGTAACTAAGTTCATAATTAATTAATTCCCTCTTCCTCTAGAAAAATTGAATTCTCGAGGTTTCTTTGAGCCTTTTCTTCTTCGTTGAGTCAAGTAATTAGAATGTCCCTCGTACCAATGAAAGAAGCCTAGCCTCTTCTTACTTAGTCTATTCTGATCAAACCTTCCAGATGCATTAGCTTGAAGTTACTCATGCTGTAGATATAGTCATTCTGATATTTTCTTAAAGTCGTATATCATAGTAAGTATGAGATTCACAAAATTAATTCTTACAACAAATCAGAACAGGTAACCCTTTATCCTGTCGAAAACTTTAGCAACATATTCCCCAAAACTATATCATGTGTTCTTATGGATACACTAGTAAACAAACAGAAAGGTCAATCTAACCTCCCCTATACTAGAATCAACATCTGATCCAATATTTTGACAAAAAAACAGGAATGTAATTATTGGAAGCAAACCTTACATTTGCTAACATCAAATTGTTCCACCTCCAAAGAAGTGGTAAATTTTCTCAAAGATTCCTATTATTCACTAGGATGCCACAAATTAAGAGCTAATCACCACACCATGTCTGCACTGTTGGTGCTTCTGTTCCAGGGGGGATTCTCAGCTCTTTTGTGTTGGGTTCTCATGGGATTTTCAGTGTTAACATTTATGGCCCGATTGGCTAAAGTTCAAAGAGCTGCATGCTCTTTTGGTATCTCAATGTATATCTTTGATTATATCTTATAATAACACTAATATTTACTTATTTAAAAAAAAGAGCTTAATCACCACAAATGTATTCCTTTTACTTCTATATTGTAAAGCCAATAAGATCAGATCAGCACCTCATTTATCTTTAAAACCAAAGACCTTCAAAGTTTCTCTGTTTATCTTTAAAACCAATTCCTCACCCTCAGAAAAAATTCCTCAAGCTTTCTCATTGTAACAGTCAGCAGCCCCCTCCACATTATTAGGGCTAGGAAGCTATTTTATATTACTGATACTAGGCTTCCCAAATTAAATATACATGCACTGCATGTTAGAATTTTCATGGATTTCTTCTGCCATGCAGAACAGAAAGGATATTGGCCCATATCTGTGTGCAGAGGGTCATGGATATCACCTTTAAATTCTTCAAACTATTAGGCTCCTCACCCATGCTAGATATCCTTTTATGCTGTTCAGAAGCTAAAGCAAATGCAGAATGTTGCTTCTTGGCTCAAGGACTATTTGAGAGCCATTGTAAGTATGAGTTTCGTAAAATTAATTCTTATGATAATTGAAACTTAGAAAACAATTTTAAAGCAGTAACAAAAATCCCAACTCTCAACTAAAACATTGCAACCTTTCATAATTTTCACAAGGTTTTCAATACAATTTCTCAACTACCATAAACTTAAGAACCGCAGACAACAAGGTCAAAGGCCTCACCTGGGAAAGCTCAAAGTTGACGCCAACACAACAAAATTCAAATTTGCAACTCTACTTCTCATGCCAAAAAAACCTTCCCAGTCTCCACAAATAGCTCAAGCTTGATATTTTTCTATGCAATAATAAAATGCACCCCAAATGTCATTTAGACAAGCAGATCAGGGCCTCATTAATATTCATTTACAGAAAAGATTGTTTATGTTGCACAGAAACCTGTCAATTTTTTTAAATTTAACCAGTCCAGACATTCGCAGGGTATGATTGAAAATATGGGCCAATCAACATCTAAGAGAACAACTAATCAAGATCAATGCCTAAGGTAAATTTTTGAGAGATAATCCTCAGCAATACCACAATGCATCAACAAAATATATTTTTCACAAGCCGGTGGAGTAGTACAGTAAAACAGTTTCAGAAAATCTGAACTTTTCCGGAAACCCTCCGCAAACTCTTCATAGATGAACAATACTTCAAGTATGTGGACCAACCAAAAGCATCTGCTAAGTACCAAGTAGATATGCTCTTCAAATGCAATTGAACTAGAGCAATACCACGACATTTTGAACTCCTCAATATTCATGGTCTCACAAGACAGTCCACAAAGGCAACTACTAAAATTGTGATGATGGTAATAATTTCTTAACTGCTAGGCAAACAACAAGCAATGATAACCTTTTAAGATGATAAATAATAACAGGAAGATTGCTATGGATGATTAGAGCCAAGCTGGACAACCCCAGAGACACTTACTATTTCCAATTTTCCATGGTGAAGAAATAGTACAACACCCATTGCTTGTAAGTTACAAGTGATGTGGAAATAAAAATGACAAAAACTAAGACTTAATGTTTCAACACAGTAACCCTACACCAGATTTCAAGACAATAGAATCAAACAAGACAAGCAAAATATCTCACTTCAGAAGATTTCACTACTGAATCAACAGAGTGATTATAAAAAAAGGCCCTTCGCAAAAAGAAAGCCAAGTAATAAGATCAGAGCGTTATTTTTGCGTATTCAGTTTTCAATGGAATTTTCATAGACATCGAACTTGATTTGAAATTTTGCAGTCAGGCAATCTTATTCAGAAAAAAATTTAAACAATTACAGACAAAATCATTTTTAGTCAACGATGAAGGATAAAGATGGAAAAGTACGAAGGAAGAAACAGAATAGGGTTATCTAGTTTTAGATGGGTCCAAAGGCAGTGAGGAGAAGCACACGTAGAAGTTATGCATGACTTATGACCTTATTTTACCACTATTTTTCTGTGCAATACACATTCTTTTTGCAATCATTGAAAAAAATGGAGTTTGGTTTTCCAACATGGAGAAAGAATTGAAAATGACAATACCTGGTTGACAAATAATGCCCGTGACACCTTAGCTAGATTGAATATGTGACATAATTTCTCTATCAATCTTTGTATAAGCTTTTTGCTTGGGGAATTAACATTTTAAAAAGAATTTATTTATTTTTAATAAAAAAAGGTTAAGACAAAGCTCTTATCAAAAATTATTCTAATGTAGTGTGATGTCCCCATATTAGTATATAATTTAAATAATAAATAAATGTTTTATATAGAGTAATATTAATAATGATATTAAAATAATAATATTTTATAAAGTAATATTACATTCTAATTATATAATAATATCATATTGTGTTATAATAATAATAATCTAATGTAATATAGCAACGTACTATATTAATAAAGTATTATAATCTAATAATATAGTTGATATATTATTAAATTTATATATATATATATATATTGAATGAAAGTTTGTGTTAAGGATCATCAGGAAAAATATGGTAGAAAGGATACAGATAAAAGAAAAAGTCGTAAATAAATAGGAACCCCAAAAAGGGTTCATTAAAAATGGTATCAGAGCAGAAATCTTGCCAACCTGTGAAGAGCAAATCAATCAAAGGGAGCAAAAAAAGCAATTGAAAGAGAAAGATAATGTTGACAAGGCAAATGCAGAGAAAGATTATATTTACAAGGCAGCTATAGAGAAAGATTATATTCACAAGGTAAATGCAGAGAAAGATAATATTGAGAATGTAGATGCAAAGAAGGCGACAAAGGAGGAGGCAAAAAAGAAACTAGCGTAGGAGATTGAAAAGAAATTAGCACAGGAGGTAGGGTTGCCTCCTGAGAAACCCCTTTTTGGTGAATGTTGCGAAAGTGGATGCAAAACCTACGTGTGGAGCACTTATTATGATCAATTATAGGAATACGAGACACTAATGGATGCTTTTCTCAAATCCATGTGAAACTCTCGTGTGTAACATTTATTATGGTCAAATACAACACACAGAGGAATGCCTTTCTCAAATCCCTACCAAGCTCAAGGTTCCAAAGTCACTCTTGGGGAAATTTCTTCGTCCACTTCATATCAGGGCAGATCTGTGTATTTCAATCTTTCTTTCATTATCATTTTTACTGTATCTATTGATTAAATTATAGCTCGCTGCGTATTCTTTTCAAGTAGCGATCTGCGCCTTTCTGTGTTTGGAATTTAAAGCGGAACATGTTGATTCTTTACAATTTGGGATATTCCATTGGATTAAAAAGGCTATTAGACTTCACCGGCTAAGATTATTGGTCAAAGGGTACAGCCAGGTACCCACAATCTCTGCGTAAAAGGACGAGACGTGGAGTACTGTCCACAGTACATCAGAGGACACTAGCGAATACACTTTTAGGTATGAATAGGGTATATTTATCCTCCATTAAAATATATATTGGTCCAATTCAATACTTAAGAGTGTAGATATAGTTAAATAAAAAGTGATCAATGAAATTAAATAAAAAGCCGCCTAATATTATTAATTATAGACTCTTTGAATATGAAGGAATAAACCTAAATATATATTAATAAATCAAGTTTGGTATTAGAAAAACCATGGCATATATGAATATATACACAAGTATAAATGTGAATATATGAAATATGAAAATTAGATAAATATTGAATTAAGGATCTATTTCTTGTCCACATTATGATATCTTAAGCTAGGGAGTTTGTGGAGGGAGAGGCGAAGTAATTTTGGGCACATGACAGATATCCTCCAGGGAACCACTTGTAGTCTGTTTCACGCACCCTTTGGCATTGTAAGTCTTCCATCTTATGATGATCGTAATAGGGAGAGAGAAAGATTCCTGTACCCTATATGAAGAAATCTTCCAAATGATTATGTTCATTAGATTAACACTCATCTTCTCATCCACATTAAGATATCTTAAGGTAGCGAGTTTGTGGAGGGAGAGGCGGAGTAATTTCGGGCACATGACGGATATCCTCCAGGGAATCGCTTGTAGTCTGTTTCACGCGCCCTTGGCACTGTAAGTCTTCCATCTTATGATGATCCTAATAAGGAGAGAGAAAGATTCCTTCCAAATGATTATGTAAAGGAGAAAAGGGATCATCACAAGACTCATCTTTCTTTGGAGCTATTATATGCTAATAATTATTTGTGTTTACAGAATCCATGATCAAAAGGCATATTGGGGAAGTATATTTTATAAATCATTCCCTATATTTTATAAATCATTCCCTTACTCTACTTCATCGTGAAAATTAAATTATAGAGAATCAACAAAGAATGTATGATGTGTCTGCATCGTGTATGCTTTGTGCCTTCATGCATCATTTGTCTTCTTCGTGTATGCTTTGTGTTTTCGTGCATCATCTGTCTTCATCGTGTATGCTTTGTGTTTTCGTGCATCATCTATCTTCATCATGTATGCTTTGTGTTTTCGTGCATCATCTGTCTTCATCGTGTATGCTTTGTGTTTTCATGCATTCATGTATCTACTTTGTGCTTGCTTCGTGTATTTATGCATCAATATTTATATTCAATATATGCTTATATTTTCTTACATCATAAGGATATTAACATTACATATAGATAGTCTTATATGCTGTCTTTACTTGAGGACAAGCAAATTCGAGAGGGGAGGACTATGATATCCCCATATTAGTATATAATTTAAATAATAAATAAATGTTTTATATAAAGTAATATTAATGATGATATTAAAATAATAATATTTTATAAAGTAATATTACATTCTAATTATATAATAATATCATATCGTGTTATAATAATAATAATCTAATATAATATAGCAATGTACTATATTAATAAAGTTTTATAATCTAATAATATAGTTGATATATTATTAAATTAATATATATATATTGAATGAAAGTTTGTGTTAAGGATCATCAGGAAAAATATGGCAGAAAGGATGCAGATAAAAGAAAACGTCGTAAATAAACAGGACCCCCAAAAAGGGTTCATTACAGGTAGAAGTGCCAGGCACTAGCTGCATCAATCAGTAAAACAATACAAACTAGAGCATTGAACGTTCATGTAGATAATGGCTTGCATTTTCTGGGGAAAACGAGCAAAAAATTCAGCTATTTATATTTTATCACAAGGACATTTTTTTTTAAATGATCTCATGCAATTTGGGCAATTCCAGAAACTAAATTAAAATATAAAACATCTGCAAGCCTTGTCCTACCTGCAATTTGTTAACTTAATTAATACCCGGCAACCCCTAAAGTAGAAGAGTGGAATAGAGAAAATGTCGGCAGCATTTTCTTTCCCTCAAAATAAACTTGCATAAAGTTTGGCAATCACCTCTGTTTGTTATGCTGCGCATTTGGAATAAGCGTGTCATAAGCATTAACCGCAATGTCTCAACAAAAAGTATCCAAGCCGCTTGTAACCATGAAGGAATAAGCTTCTGAAAACAATTGCGTGAGAGTGTTTGCATCAAAACATTTCACACCGTTAGCTACAGAATCCTGTAACATAGTTTCCGTGTACAGCACAAGTCTCCTATTCATTTTAGTAAGATCCAACTAGAGCACCGCCCGAAAACATTTCCAACAGTTGATAAAGTTCAATCAACATGCGGGAAATGAGGGAAAATAAAAACCTAACTAAAGAACCAGCTAGAAACATTCGTAAAAGACGGTAATAAAGCAAATAAGACATGAGCGAGATGGAAAAATGATGCCCCACGACGCTTTGTACACAATGCATTCAGTTAGGAAGCAAAGCAGACAGGTCAAGCAAAAGATATATATTTAGTGAACCAGTTGAGGTTATCGCTGATGTCACTTTCCCAAAAAAAAAAGTAGGAATGTAACAAATATAGTGGCGTGAAAGCGGAGTTGGGTGCATACCTCGGATGGTTGAAACCATTTGTTATCTAAGAAATCGAAATGGGGACGCAGCTGAGAGTGGTGAAATGGGATCTCCTCGTTACTCTGCATGAAGTAGACGAGATAGGTGTTGTTGTTGAGGAGCTTAGTGACGACACCGACCCACCAGCCATCATTGTCGTAGGCATCGACTTCCTGGTAGAGAGCATATTGGAGGGGAGGAGGGGAGAGAGAGGGCGGAGGGGGCCTCAAATGTCGCAGGGCCACCTTCTCTCTCAGGGCCTTGCTCTCGTCCTTGTCGCTCCTCAGCTCCCTGTACTCCACCACCACCTTCTCCTTCTCCTTCTCCTTCTCCTTCTTCACCACTCTCGCACTGAACCACGCCCCTCTGAAGCCATCTTCATCACTCGCCACTTCTACATCCCCTCCCTCTCTCAACTCCATCTTCCTCGCATTGCTCCCCGCAAGCCCACAACTTCACCTCCTTTAAATCAAACCGCGCCAAGAACTAAAATCTGGGATTTCGCAAAGCCCTAGTCATCATCATCATCATGTTTGTCGCGCAAAGGGATACGGGATTGATTTTGATGTTCTAAATTATATTTGAAGGCGGGTTCCCGTATGAAATGCCACGAAACCTACTAGCAGAGTCCTCTTTAAGCATATGAATGAATCAAGGATGGATTTTAATAATGTCCCAAAGGTCCCTATGGGACCTACCTCCTAATAACTAGTTTAATCCAGATGTAATCTTTTGACTAAGTCTTCTCTTCTTTTGTGTATTTTGATGATCAAGTTTGCTGTCTTATCCAACTATTTCTCTTCGAAGAGGTGGCCTATACTATTATTTTCTAACATTTTTGAATATCCAGGTCTGATGTCATTGTACGTCAAGCATTCAATAACAAAGTGATGTTAAGTTTCAATGGCTCCCATGTCATAGAATAGGCAGGTCCTAAATTCTCATTCCTTTTTTGGCACTCTACATCTACCTATCTCACATCTCAACTGGTGAGGACTAGTTCTAAGCTGAGTTATAAGTATTTTGGTCTTCCACTTAATTGTCGCGCCTAAATATGTTTTTCCCTTGTGGTATGTGTTAGGGTTAAATTATTTAATATAGTTAGATTTTTTCCTCCCCATGATGTTACAAAAAATTTCCAAACAAACTTCTTAATTTCTTCAGTACTATTTGAGCAGCTATGAATGTTGACGTCTCGCTTTTGCATCCATTTGTTGTTTTGCTTCATCCACGTGTTTTTTCTCCTTTCTAGCTTTTCTTCAGTGACTAGCTTAGGCCAGTGATGATTGCCCATGCCTTGGGTTTTCATTAAGTAGCATATCAGTCGGACCATTGCAACAACTTCTAAGGGAAAAACACACATTTCAGCCAATAAGATCTCATAAGGCACTGAAGTTTTGATTTTGAGGTTGCTAATGATAAGGTTTTTTTGTAGTCTTTCAACTTGTCTCCATTTCTAATCCAAAAAGTTGTTGCCCCAAATTTCACATCTACACAAAATCTCATGTGTGACAAGCAACCCAAATAACATTTTCTTTGTGGTGCAGGACACCTCCCTAATTTTGATTTTTGGTGTGATTAGAAGTTAGGTGTGTGAATGTTTTAAATAATCTCCAAGAGTCCTTGGGGTGCAACTCATCCAAATTTAAGAGCCAAGCTACTCATTGGGTCTTAGGTTGCTCAAAGTTGCTCATTGAGCTAAAAATTGCAAAATAGGTCAAATAAGATTGGGGATGGGAAACTAAGGGCTTTGATGGTCTAAATAGGTCCTAGGTGTCTTATCCAGGGTCCTAGAAAGGTTCTAGGTGAACCCATTTGATCAAAAGGGCCAAAGAGAAAAAGTTGCTTGAGCAACTTTTGCAATTTTGCAAGAAATTGCATTTAGTAGTTTTGGAGGTTGTAACTACCCATGCTCGGGTATATGAGCGTGGTAGATCATATTCTAAAGGGTTAGAAGAATTACCATCAATTTATGCACGTGTGGGTCTACTGTACAAAATTTTTTGCAAAGTTTTACATGGTTTTATGATGTAGCAAGACAGTGTATGTATTGGCATAGTAGAATAAGTTTATGTTTTTGATAGATTAGTCTTTCCTAGTTCTTTTACATATTCAAGTTTGTATTGAAGTTATCAGGTTCTTGAGTTACAACACTTTCTTGTTGACTAGCCTAAACATTGCCTTCACAGGGTTGTTTGTACAAAAATGCCTCTAATCTAATCACTCGCAGTGGAAATGCATGAAACCAAGTGGGATGATAGGTTAGATTGTGTACATAGAGTTTTTGCTTTGTCCTGCACTTCAATGGTTGGTTTCCAATCCATAAGGTGATGCCCTAGGATGACTGCTAGAAGTTTGTGAGCCTGAACAATTTTGTAAAAGATGTTGCAGAGCACACCCATGATCATGTTGGGTCTAACAAATGGAGTTCCTAGAAGCCTTAGTATGTCAGCTTGAATATGCAAGTGGAATGGAGGTTTAATGTGAGGTTTGAAGAGCTTGGGAGAATCTTGATTGTTGACTAGACTAGAGGCCTAAAACAAAGGCTAGAAACTAGAGCTTAAGAGTAAATAGGGTTATGGGTGTCTTGAAGCTCTAAAAATCTACAATCTTGGTGTGCTAGGAGATAGCTACTAGATTCCTAAGTTTGTTTTAGGTGTTGTTTAGAAGAATTTGGAGAATGGGAGCAAAAAAGGTTTACTAGACCTAGTAGCCTTTAGGTCTAATTAGCCCTATGTGAAGAAATTGAGTTTTCTTTGGGTTTGGTTGTGACCAGAAGTGTTGGATGAGGTTAGGAAGGTCATGGAGGGTATCTACATCATTATTAAACTTGAAGGCAGTGGAAGTACAAGATCCTAAGTGAGGTTAGGGCTTTAGGGAAGAGAAGGACTAGTGCCTAAAAGGGGGATTTAGTCTACACTAGACCAACTATACCTAGGAGGCGAGTTGGAGGAGGAGTCTTGGAGGCTTGGATTGGTGGAAAGATAATAAACAAGAATCATTGGATGATTCAAGGTTAGAACTTTAAGTAGGAGTGTGTATTTGGATAGAACCCTAATCCCTCTGCATCAAAGTGGTATCAAAGCCCAGTTTCAATTTAGTTTATGTCAAACAAGGAAGGAAGCTAAGAAGCTGACATTATGCCACCCAAGGCAATGAGCAAGGGTGTAGTGGATTTGGTCAAGGACCTATTGGCCAAAGCCAATCAGGCAAACACTACGAGTAAGAAGAAGATCATAGAGTGGGGAGATGAGAGTGATGAGGAAGACAAAAGCCTCACAGGGGAGACATCTGACAATAAGGATCGTAAGGTGGATCAGGATAAGAAGGTGTTTTTGGATGTCTTCAAGTCACTTAACAAAGACAGTATGGAGCATATTCCTTACTACAATGGTAGTTTGAATGGGGAGGAATTGCTATATTGGTTGGAAGCCATTAAATGAGAGTTAGTTATGCTAAAGCTAGGCTCAAGGGATTAGCCCCAGTATGGTGGAACATGGCGCAAGATGATAGGGTAGCAGCAGGAAAGATGAAGATAGTGTCATGGGAGAGAATGAAAATCAAAATGAAGGTACAGTTCTTGCCTATTGATTATAAAATCTAGTTGTATCAAAAGGTGCAAAATCTAAGACAAAGAGACTTGACAGTGAGTGCTTATACCAAAGAGTTTAATAGATTGAGCCTTAGAGCTAGAAGGTAAGAAGAAGAGGTGGAAAAGGTAGCAAGGTACCTTAATGGCCTAAGACAAGGGATCCAAGATGAGATCACCGTGATGGCTCCTAATAGTATGCACAAATGCTTTCAAATGGCATTGAGAGCAGAGGATAAAGCTAAAAGGAAGAACGAGTCATATCAAAGAGGAAGAGGCAATAATAGAGGGTTCATAGACAGAGGTAGCTTTGGAAGAGGACAAATTCCTAATAAGCCTGATGAATCTCAGTTTGCTGACAGTAGTGGAAATAATCGGTATAGGGTGTTATCTCAAAGAGGAGGATTTAGAGGAAAATTCCTATCATAACGCAAAAGCAGTATTGTTTTTACTGGCAGATGTTACAATTGTAACCAAGTGGGTCGTACTATGGGCAAATGTCCTAAGAGGGCTTCCTCTTCATCTATGGGAGAAAGGAGAACGCAATTAGTGCAAGAAGATGACACTCAAAGTGCCACATCACCCATTTCTAAAGTAGGGCCAGTACTAGGTGGTGAGAACTCGATGTTAAGGAGGACTTTATTGAAGATGACAAATATGGTAGAACCTCCTTAAAGAAAGAGCCTATTTAAGACTATTTGCAGGTCACATGGCAAGATTTGCAAGGTGACAGTGGATTATGGTTCCACTGAAAACATCGTGTCAACTGAAATGGTGGACAATTTGAAGCTTAGGAGAATACCCCACACCATACAAGGTGTCATGGTTGAGCAAGGGTCAACAGGTCTTGGTGGATGAACAAGCCCTAGTGGAGTTTGAAATTGGGGAATACAAGGACAAAGTCCTATGTGACATGATGCCTATGGATGCATGCCATCTCTTGTTAGGGAGTCCATGGCAGTATGATGTAAAGGTCATACATGATGGAGAGCAGAATAACTATGTGATAACCAAATAAGGTAAGAAGTATCAAATGGACCCTTTCGTAGAACCTAGTGGAGACAAGCAAGTAGGAAATAATGTTATTCTATTGAGTGGCAAAGAATTCTTAAAGGTCATGAAGGAGGAGAAAGGGGTATGTTGTGTAGTAGTTGTGAAGCCAAGGGAAGAAACCAAGGCAAAAGTTAGTATGCCTCAAGAAGTGTAACAGTTATTGGAGAAATACCATGGGATTATGGATTATGGGATGCCTAGTGCACTACCTCCTAAGAGGGAGGTTAGTCATCAAATAGACCTAATACTAGGGGTAAACCTACCTAATAAGGTAGCCTACAAGATGACACCAAACCAAAATGCAGAGATAGCAAAGTAGATTCAAAAATTGTTGGAGAAAGGGCTCATAAGGAAAAGTTTGAGTCCTTGTGCAGTTCCAACAGTCCTTGCACCTAAGAAAGATGGAAAATGGAGGATGTGTACAGACTCTAGGGAAATGAATAAGATCACCATCAAATATAGATTCTCTATGCCAAGGATTGAAGATTTGCTAGATAATTTGGGAGGCTCATGCTACTTCTCCAAGGTGGATCTAAAGTCAGGGTATCATCAAATTAGAGTGAGGCCTAGTGATGAATGGAAGACATCCTTCAAGACAAATGAAGGGTTGTATGAATGGCTATTAATGCCCATTGTCTTAACAAATGCCCCAAGTACCTTCATGAGGCTAATGAATGAGGTGCTAGTAGATTTCATAGGTAAGTTTGTTACTGTATACTTGGATGACATTTTAATCTTTAGCAAGTCCAAAGAGGAGCATATGAAGCACTTGTTGATGGTATTGAGGAGGCTACATCAGGAGAAGTTGCTAATTAATCAAGAAAAATGTGAGCTCCTAAAAACTGAACTAGTGCACCTTGGTTTTGTTGTTGCCAATGGATGTATCAAGATGGATCCTAATAACGTCAAATCCATATTAGTATGGACAACTCCCAAATGTATAGGGAATGTTAAAAGTTTTCATGGGTTGGCATCCTATTATAGGAAGTTTGTAAGAGAGTTCAGTCATATATGTGCACCTATATTGAACACCACCAAAGGAGTGGTGAAATGTCAATTCAAATGGACAGATGAAATGTTAAAGAAGAGGATAACAAAATTGTTTACCCTTAGGTTTCCTGATTTTAATTAGTTATTTGTGGTGGAGTGTGATGCTAGTAAGCTAGCTATTGGAGCAGTACTAAGCCAAGAAGGACATCCAGTGGCATTCTTTTTAGATAAGTTAAATGAGGCCAAACAAAAGTACCCAACCTATGAGTTGGAGTAGTATGCAATGGTACAAGCCTTGAAGAAATGTGGGCATTACCTTCTTCCAAAAGAATTTATGGTTTATATAGACAATCATGCCCTTGGTTTTTTGAATGGGTAGGAGAGACTAAATCAAAAACACCTCAAGTGGGTGGAATATTTGGAAGCATTCACCTTTGTGATCAAACACAAGAGAGGTGTTAGAAACAAGGTTGTTGATGCCCTTAGTAGAAGAGTCTCAATCATACAGGAGATCAAATTGCAAAGTGTAGGAATGAAGGATCTAAGAGACCTCTACGAGGAGGACAAAGACTTCAAAGAAGCCTATGAGGTATGTATGAAATTTTAACAAGGCTTTAAAACTGATTTTACTAAGTATATGTTGCATAAGGGTTTGTTGTTTAAGGGACATCTATTGTGCATTCCCCAATGTTCCACGAGGGAGAACATCACCAAGGAAAAACATCAAGGGAGAACATCACCAAGGAAAAACATGATTATACCAACCACTCACCAAACCACAAAGGCCAAGGGAGTGCTTGAGTATGGACTTTGTTTTGGGACTCCCTAAAACACCTAGAGGGCATGACAATGTGTTTGTGGTTGTAGACCATTTTAGAAAGATGGCACACTTCATCCCATGCAAACAAACAAATGATGCTTTACATATAGTAGGTATGTTCTTTAAGGAGCAAGGATCTGTGGTTTGCCATCCAACATTGTGAGTGATAGGGATACCAAATTCATAGGACATTTTGAAGGATCCTTTGGAAGATGTTGGGAACCAATTTGTCCTTTTCTTTAGCTTACCATCCTCAGTCTGGTGGACAAACAAAGATAGTGAATAGATCTTTGGGAAACCTATTGAAGTGTTTGACCAAGTAGCATGGTCAATCATGGGATCATCTCATAGGGCAGACAAAGTTTTCCTATAATGACTCCATTAATAGGAGCACTGGAAAGGGCCTATTTGAAATAGTACATGGGAGTCATTTTGAGGGGATCTTGGAGTTAAGGGATCTCAACCTACATGACAAAAGGAGTGAACACGGAAAGTCATTTACAAAGAAGATGAAGGAGTTGAATGAGCAAGTTAGGAAAACATTGCAAAGCCAGGTGGAAAAGTATAAGACCAAGTTAGATAAGACAAGGAGAGACTTGTAGTTCAAAGTGGGAGATCTAGTACTTACCTATCTCAGGATGGAGAGGCTACCAAAAGGACATCCAACCAAGTTGTTAATGAAGAAGGTAGGACCTCTGAAAATCCTACACAAATATGGCAATGTAATGCCTATGAAGTTAAACTTCCTCCTAACTTAGACATATTACCTATTTTTAATGTGTATGACTTGTTTCCTTACAAGGGTACTCGTGTTGATGCTAATGACCATACTCTTGCAGATTTGGAAGGGGTTGACTAGGTATAAGACTTTCCAACACCCCAACCTTTACAACTAGATTGCATTGTGGATTCTAAGGTGATCAAGAAGACTAGGAAGGGTACCTACAAGACCTAATTGGTGAAATGGAAGGGACTACTAGATGTTGAGGCCACTAGGATGACTGAAGTAGACAAACTAAAGTATGGGGTCGCTATTGAAGACCTCCTAAGTCAAGGGACTCGAGTTCTTTGTCCCAGGGGAGTATGGTGCAGGTCACCTCCCAAATTTTGATTTTTGGTGTGGTTAGAGGTTAGTTAGGTCTGTGAGTGTGTTAAATAATCTCCAAGAGTTCTTGGGGTGCACTCTTCCAAATGTAAGAGCCAAGTTGCTCACTAGGTCTTAGGTTGCTCAAAGTTGCTCATTGAGCTAAAAGTTGCTCAATAAGTCAAATAAGATTGGGGATGGGCACCTAAGGGCTTTGATGGTCTAAAGAGGTCCTAACTATCTTATCCAAGGTCCTATAAAGGTTCTAGGTGAACCCATTTGACCAAAAGTGATCCAGGTGTATCTTGAAGACCTCAAAAATTTAGCCCACTTTGAATCTCCCAAAATTGGCATCAATCCATGCAGCATGGAAAAATATTCATGACGCAACTTGAAGCGTGTCAAAAGGGGTTTGTTTCTTGAGATATGCTTGGTCAAATAGGAGTAGCAAAGGTTGACCAAAAAATGTGAAATTTGACCATCTCCAAAGTGGTCAATAATGGGTTTTAAATTAAAGAGCTCATTGAGAGCTTTCCAATGGCATTCGTTTCGACAAAATCAGAGTTCATATGTGAAAGTTACGGTCATTTGAAATCGGAGGGGAAATGCGAATTTTGATGATGTCATCATGATATCATCATCCTCATTTTATGCTCTTAATAATATAACAAGTTTTAAATAATGTATAAATATAATATGTGGTTAATATGAACCATATATTATTATGATTGTTATTTTATAAAAAGGGGATATATATTGTTATTTGTTAAGGGGTTGGTTTATTTTGTATGGCTTAAAATAATAAAAGCCAAAAAGGGAGGTTATTTATTTGGATATGATTTTGGATGGGTTATTATATTTTTGGATATTATAATTGTTGTTCATTTTTCACACATGTTCAAATGAAGGAGAATACATGCTTATTAATTTCAAGTAATTTTCAGAAATGCATCAAAGAAAAGTATTTTATTCATTTTGAAATAATGTACAATTTTTGCATGATGGAGCAAATCATGACAGAAATTAAAATAATGAAAGTAAATTTCTCCCACACATTTGACTATGAGAGTAGTCCCTACATGCTGACATACACATATACTCTATTGAAATCAATAACTGGATAGAAGAGTAAAAGGAGAAAAGTTCATGGGCACTAGTCATTGCCTGTAATGATTGGTGATGTGGCATCCAATTGTGTCCATATTCTCACTGTTCTAGATCTCGCCCATTTTGTGCTTCCAATTCCTGCATTCGCAAAGGAGAAATGAGTTAGATCCAATGGATCTAAGCAATGCTAATGACTCACTTAATCTCACATTCATCATCCTACACGCTACTCATCTTAGTGAAATATAGGTACATATCAGCAGATAGAGAGATCGATAGCAGAAAAAAAAAAAGTATTAAAGGGACAATTCATTATTGTTTTGAAACCTTTTACTTATTAAGAACTAGTGAAAACAGAAAGGGCGTAGCATACGGAATTGATATGCACACAAATAACAGTAAATGAAACATTAAAGGGACGAACATTTAAAAGTTTTGAAACCTTTTGTTTCATTCTTACAGCAAGAATGAAAGCTACAGCAGGATGTCTTCAAAGGAAAACAAATGATAACTATTTTCAGCTAGTATAAAGAATGTGTCATACAGGTCAGGATGTATAGTGCACGAATAAAAGATATAACAACAAGGAAGAGTAGAAACTTTAATTCTTGCATTAGAAGCATAAGTGTAAAATACAGAGCAGAGTGAGCAAACTAAGCATCATTTCCAAATGAAGACAATAGGCAAGAAATACATTCATGAGTATCAGGTAATGGTGGAAGTGAAAGCACTTAAAAGGTGACAGAATTGAGATACATTCATGTCAGAAAGTCATGTATTAGTTCACTTGAACAACAATATGGGTGTGATAGAATTGTGTATTGTGAAGGTGTGTTATTATCTCAATAAACAACTAGAAGAAGTGAGAATGAAAAGGAAATTCCAGTGTTGAAGTAGTTCAGAAGCATCAATCAGAATGTAGAAACCAGGACCAATCATTCATGCCATCAAGATTCCAGTTGAGGATGAGTGCACTTATGTTAAGGGTGTAGAGTCCAGCCTTCCTTGGTTAAAACCAGATGAAATCATTAAAATAATGAATAGTAAGCAGGTTGAATCTCTGAGGAAAGAGATAGAGTTTCATGTGGATGGAAGATATACCATCTCTTACCCTAGATTTCTCTAACTATAAATTTGATCCAAAACTTAAGGAGAATCTTGAAGCTACTAGATATGACATTCCTATTCTTGTACAAATGCAAACCCTTCCAGCTGCTTTGAAAGGTAGAGATTTTTTGGTTTCAGCAGACATTGGGTCTGAAAAAATTGCTCTTTCAAAGATTGACTTTGACTTAGATGATGTTTGTATGCCTTTTTTGGATGAGGTCAATTGTATGCTTCAACAAGGATTTTGTGAGCAATGATGTTCTCAACAATATTTCCACATGACACAGAAAAGCTTTCATCAGCAATATTTAAAAAACCCTCTTATTATAACTGCAGGCAAACCAAGCAGCTATCTGGGTTGAAGTAGAAAGTGAAAAGAACAAATATGGCGCCCAGATATTACAAATTTTAGAGAAAAACCCTCATGAAAAAATGTGGCATGAATGAGTTCCAATAGGATGAAATATGCAACAAATGGATGACATCAAATATAGCGCCTAGAATTTATAATTTCCAGAGCAAAAAAAGAAGAAGGTTACCTCCAAACGTCCAAACCAATAGCAGAGATGGTGTTTCACATACTGGAATATGCAGCAAATGTGGCATCAAATATGGAGCTCACTTCCAGCAAACCTAGCAGAGGAAAAAGAACCCACGAAAATAGCAGATTTTGGCTTCAAACAACAAAGAATTACCAGTCGGCACCCCTTGGAAAAGCACAATTTCTCATACCAGGGTCTGAAATATTCATGGCGGCTAGGGTTTCTAAATAACCTTGTCGTCTTTCATCTTTGCTTCTTCATGCATGAAATGGAAAAATAAAACTCTCGCCTTCCCTTTTATGAATTCCTTAATTGTATTTGAGAAGATTTCGGGTCCAAGCAAGATGTAATATGGATTTGTTTGTTTTATATAATTTTTTTTTAAATAATAATATAGACTATATCTCATAATTGTCTATATTATTATTTTTAATACCAAAAAACTTATTCTTATTATTATTCATTGCATTCTATTAATTTGTAAATAATTTTTTTTTTTTTTAGTTGATGATTTATAAATCAACTAGTAGAAAATAATAATTATTAAATGCAATAAGTAATAAATCAAAAAAAGGAGAGTTTAGAGGGTGTTAATTTATTTTTTAATGCCAAGTTTTAAGGGGCGACTTCAGTTGATATTTTTAGAGGCCCAATTCAGACTAAAGAGCTTAGAGTGCATTATGGAGTGATTTGTGGCAGTTTGGGGGTCTCTTTTAGACTTTTCTTATGCATGGGTGGTAGAACCTCGGTTCGAGATATTTGGAGCATGTTTTTGGAGTTTTAGAGGTTCTTAATAATGAGTTAACTCATTATTTCGACCTAGATTTCCTATTTTGAGGTAGTTGTTATTGTTGTTATATACTCCTCTTATTTTGGAGGAAGGGGTTCAGATTTTGGGAGAGGATGGTTATGTGATTTTTTCCTTAGTGCCTTTTTCTCCATTATTCTGATCCATTATGCAGATGTATTGTTTTTGGGGCCTTTGATTGAAATAAAGTTTTCATTGGAACCATTTTCGGAGTTGATAGATTTAGTTGTATGTGTTAAGGTGATTGATGTTATTCAAATTGTGTTTTAATGATAAACCTTTATGAGTTATTGTCTTATTTTGTATCTTCTTTATCTAAATAGTTGTTCATAGGTTTTGAGTTGTGTTTCCATTAATTATATATTCGATTGTGATCAAATTCCTTTCATATATTTTCAAGTTCATAAACCTTCTCTTAAATTGTTGATATGAATTAGCGGGTCTTCAAGCAGGGTTTCTTGTGTTTGTCTTGTCAAAACTTTCATTGTGTCTCAGGTATAACAATGCTTTGTGTTATCAATCTTGGTGTATCACCTTATTTCTTTAAGTTTTTCGTGTTTAAGGTTACCTTTCTACCCTTTTCCATCTAAATGTTTCACTTCTCCATTAGTACAAGTAAGGTATAAGATATATCATACAGGAACTAGCCTAGAATCCAGAGGTTCAGCCAAGTTATAAGTTACCCACAACTTTTGGCTGATCCCATGTTTCTCCAAAATCGCTACAAGTTTTAGGACTTAAGGCAAATTTTCAGGGTGTAGATTTTGGAGATAATAGTTTTTGGCATGCACAGTGGGACACTTGCCTTATTTTTTAAGGAAGTTGTTGTTGTTTTTGATGTGCAAACAGCAGGGTTATAATTTTATCTACATATCTTGCGACTTGGTGAGTTCCTTGAGAGAGTTTTCATGACTTTTAAAGTCATTTTTGTAAAGGTTTAAAGCCCATTGAGAGAGAGTTGCAGTATTATTGCTTAACATTGTAAAAAGTGGCAAAGGAGCTAGGCACGAACATGTTGGTAGCAAGTTCCTATCATTGCAGCGTGGAAGCGAGAAGCAGATTGTAACTACATGGAAGACCATGGTGATGTATAAGTTTTTCATCATAATAATGGTATCGATCTTGCGAGTTTGTAGATTCGAAGACATAGCCAAAGTCTGGTGAACTCTGAAATCAAATCCTTTGTCTCTTGTTCTTTCTAATGCATGTTTTGTCTACTAGTTATTTTCTACATTTTAAAGTATTATCTGCTTAGTTCACAAGCAACGTTAGTATCGATCTTCATTTTAAATATGTATCCTAGTGAATCTTGAAATTGTAAGTGATTCACGATAAGGAGTTTACAGATCAAGTTTGGTATCAGAGCATAGTCAAACAAGTTGCAGGTTGTGAGATACTTGGAGAAAATTCAAGTAAGGTGAGACAAGATGTCTTCACATAAGCAAAATTAGTTTCCTTTTGTCTTTGATATATAATTTTACAAGGCATTCATGGTGATGAAAGCACAAGTTGATGAAATGTACAAGGAATGGAAGTCTGAAAAAGAAGGCTTCATTAAGGAAGCTAAAGATGCAGACTTGGTGAAATCTCCTCATTCTTCTTATTTTCTTCCTTTTTCTCTTGGTAATTCTCATAAACAAACTCAAAATGTTGGATTGAGGTTGTCAACCAAGATGGGCAACAAGGGAAAGAGCCTTGGGATTCATGAACAAGGTATGGTTGAACTTGTAAAGGTGGAAGGTAGACCTCTTGATGCAAGATTGGGGGTTGCTGAAGGAGAATGCTCCCATGTAGTGGATGCAAATAATTCTCCAAATGAAGAACAATCTAAGGGAAGCAATGACACATCATCTTTAGGCAATGGTTACACATGTAAGATGTCCAAGAGAAGAGAAAGTGCATATTCTTCTTAGCATGCATGCACCAAGGGTGACCATGAAAGATATAGAAAGCCTGGTAAATCCAACATTTCTTTTGATTATAAGAAAGTTGGAAATGTAGAAAGTTTATGGTTTAGAAAACCATGTACATTTTGTGGGTTGAATAACCGCAGTGTTTCCAAGTGTTGGAAAAGAATGGCTTTGTATAGGAAGGTCAAGTTAGCTAGTAAACAGATAGTGCATCAAGACCCATCTCCAAATTAGAAGAAAGAGAAGGGCGAGAAAGGTTGGAAGTTGAAAACACCTTGCTCTTATTGAAACAAAGGTGGACATCAAAAATCTCATTGTTGGAAGCTTCATCCAGAGCTTTGTCCAAAGAAGGAAAAGAAGAAGATTGCAGTTGATTCTCTATTGGTAAACACTAGGCATATGAAGGGTCTCATTTATGTGAGAAAAAATTCTTCACTCATGTCTATAAAGGTGGGAAAGCAAGGTGATTCAAAGCATGAAAATGATGTAGTTTCTTATATGTCTAACCATCATGTGCCTCAGGGATAATCAATGCCATAACACGAGGACTTCTCGTGGAAACCTATTACAAGGATTAAGGGTATTGTTGGCTCATTGTCATTATCATCTTTGTATTTTTCATTGCTACTAATGTGTTGTACATGGATAGTAGCTAGGGTAATGAATACATAAAGATGTGGGAAAATGCAAATGGGTAGCAATGTGATTGAAGTTTTCATACTTATTGTACAACTTTTTGGTAAAGCAGGTGCACAAATAAGGTGGATAGATACTGGACAAGTGGGAAAGTGTTTCTCTCACTTACTGTCTAATTAATAACCTTTTGGAGGTCCAAAAGTTCCTTTAGTGGGGAGGAATGATCCAGGTGGCTCTTGAAGACCTTAAAAATTCAGCCCACTTAGAATCTCCCAAAATTGGCATCAATGCATAGAGCATGGAAAAATACTCATGACGCAACTTGAAGCATGTCAAAGGGGTTTGTTTATTGAGATACGCTTGGTCAAATAGGAGTAGAAAAGGTTGACCAAAAGGTGAAATTTGACCACCTCCAAAGTGGTCAATAATGGGTTTTAAATTAAAGAGCTCATTGAGAGCTTTCCAATGGCATTTGTTTCGTCGAAATCAGAGTTCATACGTGAAAGTTACAGTCATTTGAAATTGGAGGAAAAATGCAAATTTTGATGATGTCATCATGATATCATCATCCTCATTTTATGCTCTTAATAATATAACAAGTTTTAAATAATGTATAAATATAATATGTGGTTAATATGAACCATATATTATTATGATTGTTATTTTATAAAAAGGGGATATATATTGTTATTTGTTAAGGGGTTGGTTTATTTTGTATGGCTTAAAATTATAAAAGCCAAAAAGGGAGGTTATTTATTTGGATATGATTTTGGATGGGTTATTATATTTTGGATATTATAATGTAAGTCCAAAATTATAAGGGCCATTCTTTTCAAAGATAGTAGTAAAATTGGGAGATTTGGGTTATTTGGTTATTTTAAATAAGGAAAATAGTAATTATATTGGTTATATAGTTTTAAGCCAAATATAGCCAAATCAAGTATAAAAGGGGAATTAGTTTCTTTTGAAAGACAAGCCTAGAGATGAGAAAACTCTAAGGAGAAAATTCTTGTAAGAAGAAAAAGTATTCTTATTTCTTAAATTCTTGGAGAGTTATTTTACTCTTGATAAAGAGTTTTGGGAAAGTGAGTGTTTTTCTTGTAAGTAAGCTAAGTGGTCTCTTGAGAGATAAAAACTTGGCGAGTTCCTTGAGAGAGTTTTCATGACTTTTAAAGTCATTTTTGTAAAGGTTTAAAGCCCATTGAGAGAGAGTTGCAGTTTTATTGCTTGGCATTGTAAAAAGTGGCGAAGGAACTAGGCACGAACATGTTGCTAGCAAGTTCCTGTCACTACAGTGTGGAAGCAAGAAGTAGATTGTAACTCCATGGAAGACCATGGTGATCTATGAGTTTTGCATCATAATAATGGCATTGATCTTATGAGTTTGCAGATCCAAAGACATAGCCAGAGTCTGGTGAACTTCGAAATCAAATCCTTTATCTCTCGTTCTTTCTAATGCATGTTTTGTCTATTAGTTATTTTCTACATTTTTAAGTATTATCTGCTTAGTTCACAAGCAACGTTAGTATTGATCTTCATTTTAAATTTGTATCCTAGTGAATCTTGAAATTGTAAGTGATTCACAACAAGGAGTTTACAGATCAAAAAGGGCCAAAGATCAAAAGTTGCAAAGTTGCTCAAAAAACTTTTGAGCAACTTTTGTAATTTTTGCAAGAAATTACATTTAGTAGTTTTGGAGATTGTAACTACTCATGCTTAGGTATATGAGCATGGTAGATCATATTTGTAAGGGTTGGAAGAATTACCATCAATTTATGCACATGTGGACTATTGTATAGACGTTTTTGTAGAGTTTTACATGGTTTTATGGTGTAGTATGACAATGTACGTATTGACACAATAGAATATGATGAAGGGTGCTCCCTTAATACCATAAACCATAACAGAAAACAAATAAACAACAACAAATGTGAGAACAAAGTATGGACTTCTTATTTGCGTTGCAAATGCGAAATTAGAGAATTCACAAGTACAATATGTGCCTTCATTACAATAATTTGCAAGACAAGCTGTGAACTATCACCCAAAGTTGTTCTACTCAATGTTCAAGCCTTTCTTAAATAGGCAATTTTTATGCTACCTAAGAAGGTTTTAGACATTGAAACTTAATACCTAGGGCCAACGGACCCTAACAATACATATAGAGTTGACCAAATACATCTTTGACAATTAATTTAGATATTTCAGGTGGCCCAACTTTGAAAGGCCATAACTCACGAATTGTTGCTCTGATTGGTTATTATAACCACTCCTCAAAAATGCCAGCTTGTGATCTATAGGCTCTAAATTGCCCAGTGCCCTTCTGACAAGTTTTCCGACCTCATCCGGGCACTCTAAGGCCTCCAACGGTGAGTCTAAAGATTGTTCTGCAAATATTTCCACTAAAAATCTGCAATAATTTGTTTGATACTTAAGTTGGAGCAATGAGATTTTGTGGTAGGCTTATAACTCTAAAATGAACCTTCATGTAAAAATTGAGAACATTCCAAGCTCGTATGGAAAACTTACTAAAAATAGCAAGTTCCTTTTAATAGTAACCACCCTGTCTACTAATCCTTGTTAAAATAGAAAATATTTTTGGGTGATGCAAGATTGCTCTTACACCCAGGATGCTCTTGAATCAGAATAAGTTTATATTTTTTATAGATTAGAATTTCTTGGTTCTTTTCCATAGTCAATTTTGCATCGAAGTTATCAGGTTCTTGAGTTACAACACTTTCTTGCTGACTGGCCTGAACATTGCCTTCACAGGGCTATTTGTAAAAAAATGCCTCTAACCTAATCACCTGCGGTAGAAAATACATGAAACTAGGTGGGATGATAGGTTAGATTATGTATATAGTGTTTTTTATTTGTTATGCACTTCAATGGTTAGTTTCCAATCCATGAGGTGATGCCCTAGGTAGATGTTGCAAAGCACACCCATGATCATCCTATGTCTAAAAAATGGAGTTCTTAGAAGCCCTAGGATGCCAGCTTGAATATTCAAGTGGAATGGAGGTTCTATGCGAGGTTTTAAGAGCTTGGGAGAATTTTGATTGCTAACTGGACTAGAGGCCCAAAACAAAGGCTAGAAACTAGAGCTTAAGAATAAATACGGTTATGGGTGTCTTGAATCTCTGAAATTTTGGAATCTTGATGTGCTAGGAGATAGCTACTAGATTCCTATGTTTGTTTTAGGGGTTGTTTAGAAGAATTTGGAGAATGGGAGAAAACAAGGTTACTAGACCTAGTAGCCTTTAGGTCTAATTAGACCTATGTGAAGAAATTGAGTTTTCTTTGGGTTTGGTTGTGACCAGAAGTGTTGGATGAGGTCAAGAAGGTTATGGAGGGTATCTACATCCTCAGTAGACTCCAAGGTAGTGGAAGTACAAGATCCTAAGTGAGGGTTAGTGTTATAGGGAAGAGAAGGACTAGTAGGATTGGTGCCTAGAAGGGGGATTTAGTCTACACCTGACCAACTATACTTAGGAGGCAAGTTGGAGGAGGAGTCTTGGATTGGTGGAAAGACAAGAAATAAAAATC
Organism: Cupressus sempervirens; assembly: GCA_028749045.1. NCBI lineage: Eukaryota > Viridiplantae > Streptophyta > Pinopsida > Cupressales > Cupressaceae > Cupressus > Cupressus sempervirens. The sequence goes on along the minus strand of CM053784.1, from coordinate 468,182,518 downwards.
ATTGGATTATTCAACGTTACAACCTTGATTAGTAGTGTGTATTTGGATAGGACCCTAATCTCTTTCCTAGTTCTTTTGAATATTCAAGTTTGTATTGAAGTTATCAAGTTCTTGAGTTACAACACTTTCTTGCTAGCTGGCATAAACATTGCCTTCATAGGGTTGTTTGTACCAAAATGCCTCTAACCTAATCACCCATGGTGAAAATTACATGAAACCAGGTGGGGTGATAGGTTAGATTATGTACATAATGTTTTTGCTTTGTTATGCACTTCAATGGTTAGTTTCCAATACATGAGGTGATGCCCTAGGTTGAATGCTAGGAGTATGCAAGCTTGGACAATTTTGTAAAAGATGTTGCAGAGTACACCCATGATAATCATGGGTCTAACAAATGGAGTTCCTAGAAGCCCTAGGATGTCAGCTTGAATATTCAAGTGGAATAGAGGTTTGATGTGAGGTTTGAAGAGCTTGGGAGAATTTTGATTGTTGACTAGACCAGAGGCCTAAAACAAAGGCTAGAAACTAGGGCTTAAGAGAAAATAGGGTTATGGGTGTCTTGAAGCTTTGAAAATCTGGAATCATGGTGTGCTAGGATATAGCTACTAGATTTCTAAGTTTTTTTAATGGGTTGTTTAGAAGAATTTTGAGAATATGAGAAAAATAGGATTGCTAGACCTAGTAGCCTTTATGTCTAATAAGCCCTATGTGAAGAAATTGAGTTTTCTTTGGGTTTGGTTGTGACCAGAAGTGTTGGATGAGGTTAGGAAGGTTATGGAGGGTATCTACATCATTAGTGGTCTCTAGGGTAGTGGAACTACAAGATCCTAAGCAAGGGTTAGGGTTCCAGGGAAGAGAAGGACTGGTAGGACTAGTGTCTAGAAGGGGGATTTAGTCTACACCAGACCAACTATACCTAGGAGGCAAGTTGGAGGAGGAGTCTTGGAGGCTTGGATTGGTGGAAAGACAAGAAATAAGAATCATTGGATGATTCAAGGTTAAAACCTTAATTAGGAGTGTGTATTTGGATAGGACCCTAATCTCTTTCCTGGTTCTTTTCCATATTCAAGTTTGTATAAGTTATAAGGTTCTTTGAGTTACACAACACATTCTTGCTGACTGGCCTTAACAATTTCTTCAGAGGGTTGTTTGTACAAAAATTCCTCTAACCTAATCACTCATTTTGGATAATACATGAAACTAGGTGGGGTGATAGGTTAGATTGTGTATATAGCATTTTTTCTTTGTTCTGCACTTCAATGGTTACTTTCCAATCCATGAGGTGATGCCCTAGGATGACTGCAAGGAGTATGTGAACCTGGACAATTTGTGTAAAAGATGTTACAGAGCGCACCCATGATCATGTTGGGTCTAACAAATGGAGTTCCTAGAAGCCTTAGGATGCTAGCTTGAATATGCAAGTGGAATGGAGGTTTGAAGAGCTTGGAGAATTTTGATTACTAACTAGACCAGAGGCCTAAAACAAAGGCTAGAAACAAGGGCTTAAGAGCAAATAGGGTTATGGGTGTCTTGAAGCTTTGAAAAGTCTAGAATCTTGGTGTGTTAGGAGATAGCTATTAGATTCCTAAGTTTTTTTTAGGTGTTTTTTAAAAGAATTTGGAGAATGGGAGAAAAACAGGGTTACTAGACCTACTAGCCTTTAGGTCTAATTAGCCTTGTGTGGACAAATTGAGTTTTCTTTGGGTTTGGTTGTGACCAGAAGTGTTGGATGAGGTTAGGAAGTTTATGGAGGGTATCTACATCATCAATAGACTCCACGGTAGTGGAAATACAAGATCCTAACCGAGGGCTAGGGTTCTAGGGAATAGAAGCACTGGTAGGACTAGTGTGTAGAAGGGGGATTTAGTCTACACCAGACCAACTATACCTAGAAGGAAAGTTGGAGGAGTCTTAGAGGCTTGAATTGGTGGAAAGAAAAGAAACAAGAATCATTAAATGATTTAAGGTTAAAACCTTAATTAGGAGTATGTATTTGGATATGACCCTAATCCCTCTGCATCACTTTGTCTTCCAATCCCCAAGTTTTGCATTCCTGCACTTATTCTGTAAATAATACAATGTCTTCCAACCCCCTTGAATCCTCTTAGATGTGCATGTTTCCCAACTAATTTTGTTCTGGAAGTCTATTCCCAAGTACTTGTATTCGCTCACAATTTTTAGAGGGTTACCCTTAATGATAAATGTGTCTGGGAGTCTCTTATTTCCTTTCAACGAGAAGATCATAACTTTGGTTTTACTGGTGTTAACTTCCATACCCACCTCCTAACAAAAGATTTCCAATGCCTTCAAGTGCTCTCTCAAATGATTGGTTGTCTTGGTGATAATGATGATCATCTACATATATTAATATTTTTATCACATAACTAGCACTGGCACTATTTTACCATGCTTCCAACTTGTCACTGTAAATCCCAAACAAGGTTGGGGATGGTAGGCACCCTCGTTTGACCCCTATGTCTCTGCCAAAGCATTCTGATAGCCCATCTATAGTTCTAATTTTGGACTTAACCAATTCATATAGTTTCTGCATTGTTGTCCTTAGCACCATGGGGATTCCCAACTCTTCCATTATTTTCCAAATTTTGTGCTGAGGTACTATGTCAAAGGCTTTTTGAAGTCCACAAAACAACAAAAAGCCTCATCCCCTGGAGTGTCCCATATTTTCTCAACTAAGCATCTAAGAGTTGCCTCGTGATCAATAGTGGAGTGTTTTGTGCTGGAAGCATGAATGCAAATGATACTTCTATAGGGAAGTATTGTAGAAACATGATTAGATCATTATCATGATGATATCTTATATTCATGATTTCTTTTGTCATTGGTGTCAACATGGTAGGTTTAAGTGGTATATGACAAAATAACAACAATAAAGATCAAGTTGGTACAAACAACTAGTTGAGCATTTTTACTAAGTGAGGTTAAAGGGAGATTATACTAAGTGTCTAGTACATTTAGCTAACCTTAGAAGCATAAGATATCAAGTCTGAAAAAAGTTATGCAAGTTTCATTAAAGGTTGTTCTGAGATATAGTTTATAGAGGCATATTGTGGTAAAAATTTTATATCTCTTAGTAGAGTTGTTATTATGAGTAGTTGAAGTTAAAGATGTGAAGAAGACATTCTGGAGATGATGTAGCTAACTCACTCATCATAACTTTACATGTACTATTTAAGTTACAAGGTGGAAGATTAACGTTATTGCTAAGTGTAATGTGTTCTCAATGAGGTCCTATAATAATTAATTAAGAAGGTGTAATAACTTACTCGGGAAATTGTTTTATGGATTCAGTATAAAGGAAGGGACACTTTCCTTTATAATGTATGAGATGCACAAATGATTGCAAGAAGCACGGAGAGCAGAATGCAAAGATAAGCAGAGTAGAGAGAATGTGAAGGGAACTTCATTGCTGAGGTTTTATTATGAGATCCAAAGTTTGATACTTGGATCTAAGGTTTGTGACCTGGTCTATAAGGTTTGACAGTGATTGGTCTGGTTGATAGGGCAGAGGGAAGAAGTTAAAGAATATTACCAATAACTATTCTGCAAGGACTAGTTGAAAGATCAGTTGGATGGTGAGTTTGGTGATCTTACCATTGAATTTGTTTGGATAGTGGGTCCTTCTGTCTTCCACAACTCCTATCAGGTTTGGAATCTCCTAATAGGGATTCAAAGTCTCCTAACAGGGACTCTTATGTGCTAAATGTTCTAATAGACTCCTAACAGGGTCCATCCTCTAACAAGGAATATTTATATTAGTACATCATCTTGTGGGCATCATTCCCACCAGAGTTTTCCCTCTGATCAAGGGTTCCCCTAGTTAACATATATGGTGGTATATAAATCTTTGTACAGTTGTTGTTTACTTTGATTGAATGGTTCAGATTATTTAAGGTTGATAATTATTATATAACTGATTCAACCCCCCGCCCCCTCCCAGTTATATTGGTGGACTATTGTTTCTAACAATTGGTATGTATCATTAGGTCCTTGAAGATAGTTTAACAACCTTGGGAGATCCATGGCAAACATATTTAGAAAGGATAGTCTCAGTTCGATGAAACAAATTATGATAGATGAAAGGTAAAGATGAAGACACATCTGTAGTGTAAGGGTCCAGGATATTGGATCTTGACAAAATCACAAAAGACAATCATTGTTGAAAAAGATTTACTATCTTGTATTTTCATGTGCGACATGAGAGCTAGAGAAGCACTATTGTTTGCACTTCCTGAAATTGAGTACGACCAAGTAAAACCACTCAATACTTCTCATGAAATTTGGAAAGATTTTAAAAATAGTTTTGAAGGTGATGAGAATTCTAAGAAATTGAGGTTACACAACTAGATTTGTGTATTTCAAGATGCTAAGATGATGGAAGATGAATATATAAAAATATATGTAGGCGGGATATCAGAAATTACTACAGGTATCAAATCTCAAGGAGGAACCAAGAAAGATGACAAGGTGATCTAGAAGATATTGAAGAGCTCGATGCCAGCATTTAAGCAAGCAATTCACCTAATACAATTGTTGGTCCCTTGTGCCAAAGATTTCACAAAGGAAACATTACTTGGGAGACTTAAAGCAGTTGAGAATGAGCTTAAACAGTTCGAAGAATTGACCAGGACGTAAACAACTTTCATTGCCCTAAATATTTGACCTAATCTATTGAGGAGCACAAGTACTAGAGGAGAGAACTTGCTAGTAGTAGCAGATTTGACAAGGACAGAAAGATAGAAGGAGTAGCCCTTCTGGTAAGAAGAGAAAAAGATGGTAAGAAAGGTTTTTAATGTTGGACTTGTAATGAGTTTGGTCATTATGCATCTAAGTGTCCTAAAAGAGAGAAAAAAGTATAAAAGGAAGTTCAAACCTAGAAGAGACAGAGAGTGTTTGTATGCAAATGAAGAAGATGATTCTGATGAACAAGCAATACTAAGTGCTAGTGATGATGAAATAGGATTTGTTGCTATTAAAGAAGAAAGTTCAAAGAAGATGGCTTTGGTATTACAAGTTGAAAATAAATCTAACTGGATAATTGACAGTGGTTGTTCACATCATATGACCAATGATATGAACAAGTTTGTTGACTTCAAAAGTCATGATGGAGGCATTGTCAGAGTTGGAAATAATGTAGCTTGCCATGTTAAAGGTATTGAATCTATAACTCTTGATGGTAAGACTAACAATGAGGATGTATATTTTGTTGATGGTTTGGAACACAATCTACTAAGTGTTGGACAACTAGTGGATAAAGGTTATCAATTACAGTTCACAGAGAAGACATGCATGATCAAAGACAAAGATGGAAAGGTAATTAGAATAGGAACCAAATCTAGAGGTAATGTATTTCAACTGAATCCAACTGAAATAACATGTTTGGTTGCTAGGGTAGATGATAGTTGGTTATGGCATAAAAGGTTTTGTCATATAAACTTTGACAGTATTGTGAAAACTAGTAGTATGGTTGCAATTAGAGATTTGCCTAAGATTGTTAAGCCTACTAACATAATTTGCAAGGAGTGTGTATTGGCAAAGCATTCCAAAACTTCTTTTCCTAGCAAGAAGTTCACTACTATAGCTAAGTTGGAGATTGTACATACAAATATTAGTGGTCCTACGAAGACTAAAGGATTTTATGGTGAAATGTATTTCATAATTTTAGCTGATGACTTTTCTAGAATGGCGTGGGTTGCATTTCTTAAAGAAATATCTAAGGCATTTGATAAGTTCAAGATGTTCAAAAATAGAGTTGAGAATGAATCAACTATGAAGATTAAATGTTTAAGATCAAATAGAGGAGGAGAATTTACTTCAAATGAGTTTAACATATTTTGTGAAGCTAATGGAATCAAAAGATAGTTACCAACTTCAAGAACCCCTGAACAAAATGGCATTGCAGAGAGAAGAAACAAGTTAGTAACAGAAGCACAAAGAGCTATGTTAGTTGAGAATGATGTATCCAAGATGTTTTGAGAGAAGCTGTGAATACAACAATCTACACTATGAATAGAGTGCAAGTCAGCAAAGACACAAACAAGACCCCTTATGAACTATGGTTTGGTCACTTACCTACAATTAAGTATTTCATAATTTTTGGCAGTAAATGTTACATCAAAAGAGACAACAATTTTGGTAAGTTTGATGCTAGAAGTGATGAAGGTACTTTTCTTGGTTATTCATTGAAAAGCAGAGCCTATAGATGTTATAATTAGATAACTAAGACTATTGTGGAAAGTACAAATGTAAGAGTTGATGAGACATTTAGGATACAAGAAAGAGTAGGTGATTACAATTCTAATTATGAGAATGTTGTTACTAAGCCAAGGAATGATGAAGTATTCTTTGAGACTAACAATGATTTGCAGAATGAGGGAGAGCAAAGTCAGGAGCAAAGCTCAAAACCCTCAATAGAGTTAAGAGTTGAGATAACAACTCCCACTTCCGATAAGAATATGAAAAAGAATCATACACTAGAGTAGATCATCAAAAGCATAGATAAAGGTATGATGACAAGAAGCAGAATTAATGAAGAACTATGTCTGATATCTCAATTTGAACCAAAGAATACAGATGAAGCATGTAAAGATGACTATTGGAAGCAAGTCATAAAAGAGGAATTAGATGAGATAGTGAAGAGTGAGACATGGGAATTGGTCCCCAGACTAGCATACAAGAATGTGATAAGGACAAAATGGGTATTTAGGAACAATATGAATGAACAAGGTGAAGTTTTAAGGAATAAAGCAAGATTGGTATATAAAGGTTACTCACAGCAAGAAGGAATAAACTATGACAAAACCTATGCTCCTGTGGAAAGAATAGAAGTAGTAAGGTTATTCTTAGCCTATGCAGTACATAAGAAATTAAAAGTATATCAGATAGATGTCAAGTCAACATTTCTGAATAGAGAACTTGAAGAAGAGGTATACATAAAACAACCTAAAGGTTATCCTTTAACAAATGACAAGGACATAGCATGCAGATTGAAGAAAGTATTGTATGGCTTGAAGCAAGTACCTAGGACTTGGTATGAAAGGTTGGACAAGCATTTACAGAAGCTTGGATTTAGCAAAGGTACGACAGCCAGTAATATATACTAGAAAGAAATAGATGATGGATTGATGATTTTGGTAATATTTGTTGATGATATCATATTTGGAGGAAATAATGATGAAAGTGAAAAGTTTGTAGAAGAACTGAAGAAGGAATTTGAAATGAGCATGATAGGAGAAATGAAATATTTCCTAGGATTACAGATTGTGTAGGACAAAGAAGGAATCTTGTTTTCTCAAACTAAGTATCTGAAAGATCTGCTAAAAAGGTTTGGTTTGGAAATATGTAAACCAGTTGGAACACCTATGGTAACTGGACACAAGCTATCTACAAAGGATGAGACACCTACTATTAAGTAGAGGAAGTATAGATCTATGATTAGAGGGTTGCAATGTCTGACTCGTACAAGGCCGAATATAGCAAATGTAGTTGGAACTATTGCGAGATTTCAAGTTGATCCCAGAGAAGCACATTATGCAACAGTCAAAAGGATATTTAGATATCTTAAAGGAACACCAGAGTATGGATTGTGGTATGATAGATCTAATGATTTTACATTATATGCTTAAATGATGTTGATTGGGTAGGCAATTTGGATGATAGAAAGAGCACCAATGGTGGAGCCTTCTTTCTTGGAGGAAGATTGGTTTCTTGGTTAAGAAAGAAGCAAGAATGTACCTCACAAAGTATAGATAAAGCAGAATATGTTGTAGCAACAAACAATTATAATCAAGTTGTTTGGATGAAACGAATGTTGAAGAATATAAGGACAGAACTCAGTGAACCTATTGCCATACATTGTGATAACACAAGCATAATGAATATGTCTAAGAATCCAATGCTACATTCTAAGACTAAGCACATTTCTATCAAATATCACATGTTGAGAGAGAAAGTTACAGAAAAGGAAATTAGATTAGATTGGAGTATGAAAGCACCAAAGAGCATATTGCAGACATTTTCACCTAGTCTCTTCCCAAGGAGACTTTTGAGTATTTGCGAGGTGTGCTAGGGGTTATGCACTTTCCTAAATCATAGTAGATGATGCAAGAGTGCATCAGTCTTGTGTAACAGAGCACTATTGTTTGTCTAGACTGAATGTTGTAGAGGTTGTTGGTTGCTGGAACCTTTGACATTGATGTCAATGGGGGAGAGATTTACAACATGAAAAATAGTTTGAGCAAAACAATTTGAGCATAGAAAAATAGTTTGATACAAAGCACATTGAGGTATATCAATAAGGAAGAATGATTGATAAAGATGATTTGAAAAGAAAGGTTAACAATCTTTTACTATTGGTATTTTTGGAACTAGATGTTTTTCATCTATGTTGCCATCAATGCCAAAGGGGGAGATTGTTGGAAGCATGAATGTTGATGATACTTCTATGGGGAATTATTGTAGAAATACAATTAGATCATTATCATGATCATATGTCAAATTCGTGACTATTTTTGTCATTGATGTCAACATAGCAATTTTCTGTGGTATTTGATAGAAGAACAATAATAAAGATCAAGTTGGTATGGATAGATAGTTGAAAGGGAGATTATACTAAGTGTCTAGTATGTGCAGCTAACCTCAGAAGCATAAGATATTAAGTCTGAAAGAAGTTATGCAAGTTTTGGTGAAGATTGAGAGAATTTACAGAGGTATGTTATGGTAAACTTGTTATATCTCCTAGCAAATTTGTTATTCTAAGAAGCCGAAGTTAAAGATGTGAAGAATAAATTTTGGAGATGATGTAGCTAAGCTCACTCATCATAATGTTACATGTACTAAAAGCTATTTAAGTTACAAGGCTTTCGGTTAATGTTATCGCTAAGTGTAACATGTTCTTAATGAGGTCCTATAATAATTAATTGAGAAGGTGTAATAGCCAACTCACAGAATTGTTTTATAGGTTTGGTATAAAGGAAGGAAATTTTATTTTATCATGTATGGGATGTACGAATGATTGCAAAAGCACGAAAAGTGGAATGTGAAGATAAGAAGAGTAGAGCAAATGTGAATGAAACTTTGTTGCCAAGGTTTTATTATGAGAACCAAAGTTTGATACTTGGATTCGAGGTTCGTGACTTGGTCGTCAAGGTTTGACAATGATTGGTCTTGTTGACAAGACAGAGGAAAGAAGTTAAAGAACAACACAGACAATTATTTTGCAAGGAATAGTTGAAAGCTTAGTTGGATAGTGAGTTCGGTGATCTTGCCCTAGAAGTTGTTTGGACAATGGGTCCTTCTATCTTCCATAACTCCTAATAGGGTTGGAACAACTCCTAATAGGGTTGGAATCTCCTAATAGGGATACAAAGTCTCCTAAAAGGGACTCATATGTACTAAATATTGTAAGACTCCTAATAGGGTCCATCCTCTAACAAGAAATATTTATATTAGTACATCATCTTGTGGGCATTATTCCCACCGGGGTTTTCCCTCTAATCAAGGGTTTCCTTAGTTAACATATATGGTGTAATTGTGTATGTGCATCTTTGTATGGTTGTTGTTTACTTTGATTGAATGATTAAGATTATTTAAGGTTGATAATTATTATATAAATGATTCACCCCATCCCCCCCCCCCCCCCCCCCCCTTCCCAGTTATATTGTTGGACCGTTGTTTGTAATATTTTAGTCTAAAGCTCGCTTGTCCCTTTGTCCTTTTTCTGTTTCAACCCATTTACTAATTTTTTGTTCTACCATGCTTCCAAATAGCTTGCCGAGAAGGAGGTTGATCATGATGGTATGATAGTTAGAGGGGTTGTTTATGTCTCTGCTTTTGTAGATCAGAAACACCACACTGGTTGTCCAATTTTTAGGGAAACCCTCCTCATTGGCACTGTTAAAAAATATAGTTGATATGAGGTGCAAGCAATTCAACACCCCATTTTAGATATTTAGCTTGAAACTCATCAATATCCATCACTTTACCTATCACTAACCTCCTTATGCCTTGGGTGATATCATCAATGTTGAATAGATCTCTTGTGTGCATAGTTATTGGGGCACCATGTTCATCTTACTCGTGTTCATAGAGTGCTTTGGCATATTCCAACCATTGTGTTCTGATTATATTTTTCTCTACCCGCTTCCTTTTATGTCTGAGTTCATTCCAAAACTTTTTGGGGTTGTTTTCCCCAAGATTAATCATCTCAAGTCTTCTTAAGATCACATATTGTTCCTTCTTTCATCTTAGCAACTTGATATACTCCTTTTTTTTTCCATTATTCTTTTGTCCTCTCATATTGTTTTTTGCTCTCTTGCATTCATCATCAAACCACGAGTTAGTCAAGAATGTATTCTCAGTGCCTTATTTGGGTTTATATCTTTTACATTTCTTGAGAGCCTTGTTGATCATTAGAAAGAGGTTACCATTTGTCTACATGATGTTGTTTGGTAGCATTTGAGGTCTTTTGCTAATAGTTAGATATCCTACTAAGAGAGTTTCTGAAATAATCCTAATTTTCTTGTGTCATTAGGATCCTACTATCCAAAGGACCTTTTCTTTCCTTGTAGATCTATTGGACATTTTGTTGATCTTTTATATGAGTGGCCAGCTTGGGTGAACTCAGATTATGGTCCGAATTTAGACTGATTGGGTATTCCCCTATCTTGAACTCTAATATCTTTAAGGTTTTGCAAGTGATGTTTCATGAATTAGGCCATTTCATGACATCATTTCAAATGACCATGTTGTGAAGGTAACAGACACCCAATAATTCTCCCCCAAAATGATTGACCTTGCCTTTGTCATCCTATGATGACCTCTCCCAATGTTGGACCCCCTCTTCCTCTAACCATATGAATCATTGTTTTTTTTGTACCCTCTTTCAAGATTAAGAGTCTAATTATTTATTTTCCTAGAATTAAAGTCACCTATTAGAAGACTTTCGCCTAAGATGCTAAATGTAGAAATGTCCTTTTTGAGCAAGGCAAATGAGTCTTTATGGTCTAGGTGCTTCTTCTTATAAAAACATGATCCTTTAGGAGCACCATAGCATGCTGCCACCCGAATAGAAAACCTGATCTTTAGTCATTTGTATCCAGATTTATTGGTTATTTATAGCTTCTTTCTCCATATTAACAAATCTACCCTATGTTTCCTTAATCAATATGGTAATACCTCTGTGCCCTTTTCCACTTTCCGTGCTTTCATCCCACAATGAAATTTTCTTGTAACCCTTGAACTTTGGGACCTTGCACCCACCATTTTCATGTGTCTCTGTGAGAAAGATAATGTCTTTACCCCCAGCTATGGGCCCTAACTCAAGTCCTCTCCTTCGTGGGTAGCCTCTACAATTCCATCTAACTATAGCTAAGAATTCCTGGGTGGGCTCGAGTTCATATTTATCATTAGTTATTTTGTCACTAATATGGGCCTTCTCATTTTATAGCCATGACCATTTTCCACTTTCTCCTGTTACTTTAACTTTTTCCCATTCTTCTCTCCTTTCCTCTTGTTGGGTTGGTAAGATCATCGACAAGATATATATGTGATCCTTTGAGAGACCTCTTATTTCTCATAATATTGTTTTTGTCTTCTACATTCTTCATCATCACCCTTATGTGTCTATCCTTGCAACCCTTTGCCGACTTTCTAATTCTTTGTGTTTGAATAAGTGCTCCATTCCACTCGAATTGGTCTTTAAGGAAGTCCTTTACTAGCTCTTTTGTGGTTTCTTGTTCCCCGTAGTCTCTTAACCTATTGATAATGAGGTTTGCTGCCTTCTTGTTTATCTCTTTTTCTTCCCTAATTTGGCTCCTTATTGTCTTTCCTATGACTTCACTAGGCATGTTTGTAGTCACCGTTACTATGTTGGTCCATTTGTTCTCTTATTTGATTCCCTTTTTGTTCCATGATGGCCATGGTCGATTGTATTTATTTGATTTGTAGATTCTAATCTCTGTCTCCATCATTTCCTCCTCCCTTGTCTCCTATGATTATTTTTATCTCTCCTAATTATACTGCCCTTTTTCCAAGTTGAACTGTAGTTTTTGAACTTGCTCTCTAAGTATATTGACCACTTTTGTTAACTTCCAATTTTTTTCATTGATCTCTCTCACTTTAATGTCTTCCATATGACTCTTCCCTTCTAATGCCAACAATCTTTATTTCATGAGCATTTTTGGGTACAATCATTGATGTACAATTTTGGGTACCAAGACATAGGCATTTTTGTGGGGTTGTAGATGTTTGATATCTCATCTTCTATTTCCTTTTGTGGGTGAGATATCTCTACTGTACTCTTGTCATTTGCAATATTTTTCCTTGTCTCATTTGTGGGATCTTAGTGACTGTTTTTTTTGGTAAAATAACTGTCAACTTGCCCTTCTTTGCATACTTAACCTTTCCGACATTCCTTCTTCTGATTATGCCTTTAAGGTATTGTTTTGCATTCACATAGATATATTTTCCTCCTTGGGGCAATGCATCGAGTTGGGGGAAGTCTACCAAGCCATGTGACAGATTAGTTGTTGTTGTTGTAAATTCAAATGAGTTCCCAAACCCAGTTGAGGAGAACATTCCTAGGAGTATCAGAAAGCCCCCTGCTGAGTCATCCGTAAGACGGGGTTTTGTGGAAGATTATTCCTTTGAGCTAGAATTGAGTTACTACTAGGCCTCCAAATGTGCAATGTGCCTATGACTAATTGTGATGTGTTTATCTCTGATTGATCACCTAGTGTGATATGTTTGAAGACCTATTCAGCTCGTTGAGAGATGTGTAGTGTCTCTATGATTAGTTGTGGTATCTTTATCTATAATTGATCACCTAGTGTGATATTCCTGAAGTCCTATTTGATTGGTTGAGATATGTGCACTATGTCTATGACTGGTTGTGATTCCTTTATCTCTGATTGGTCACCTATTGTGATATGACTAGGAACCTTCTGTGGGGCTGTAGATGTTTGATATCTCATCTTCTATTGCCTTTTGTGGGTGAGATATCTCTACTGCACTCTTGTCATTTTCAATATGTTTCCTTTGTCTCATTTGTGGGATCTTAGCGACTTTTTTTTTGGTAATAATTTTGGTAAAATAACTGTCAACTTGCCCTTCTTTGCATACTTAACCTTTCTAGCATTCCTTCTTTTGATTATGCCTTTGAGGTATTGTTTTGCATTCACATAGATATAGTTTCCTCCTTGGGGCAATGCATCGAGTTGGGGGAAGTCTACCAAGCCATGTGACAGATTAGTTGTTGTTGTTCTAAATTCAAATGAGTTCCCAAACCCAGTTGAGGAGAACATACCTAGGAGTATCAGAAAGCCCCCTCCTGAGTCATCTGTAAGACGGGGTTTTGTGGAAGATTATTCCTTTGAGCTAGAATTGAGTTACTACTAGGCCCCAAAATGTGCAATGTGCCTATGACTGATTGTGATGTCTTTATCTTTGATTGATCACCTAGTGTGATATGCTTGAAGACCTATTCAGCTCGTTGAGAGATGTGTAGTGTCTCTATGATTAGTTGTGGTATCTTTATCTCTAATTGATCACCTAGTGTGATATGCCTGAAGTCCTATTTGATTGGTTGAGATATGTGCATTGTGTCTATGAGTGGTTGTGATTCCTTTATCTCTGATTGGTCACCTATTGTGATATGACTAGGAACCTATTCAACCATATGAGGGTCCTTAGCTTCTATCCTACCTTCCCCATCTTTTCCCTCCATATCGGTTCCCTCCATATCCAACAAATAGAGTTTATTGTTTACTGCTTATGTAAGTTTGGTTTTTGTGTAAAGAAGCACACATAAAGCGTAGAGGGTTTATGTGGTTGTATTATTTTATAGTTGATTATTTCCACAACAAGAAATAGGAGATGAAAGGGCAAAGACCAAGCAAAAGAGAGAGGTAAGAGAAACTCGTGACTCATGCCTTGTTGCTCTAGTAAACCCTAGAGCCTTGAAGAGTTGGTTGTTGCATTTTTGTGACTGCTCGCTATGTTTACCCTGCTCGTCGTGGTGCCCTGCTCGTTGTGGTGTGTCCTAACCTACTCGTCACAGTGCCTTGCTCGTCGTGTCATCAGAAGTACATGCCATAAAAAGAAAATAACAATGGATCACTTTTGTTTTATGGTACTAGTATATGAGAGAAGTTGACACTAGCTATGGGGCAACATCTTTTGACTCAGTCAAGCTACCCAAACAGTCCCGAATACTACGTCCTATGATATGTTCCATATATTATTTTAAACATAACTAAATGATGTCAATAATATTACCTCTAATGATTTAGGCAGATTGAGATAATGATTGTAATTAATAATTAATGATGAATGAATAACATTTACACTATTTTAATTATTAATACAAATATATGAATAAGAAGACTCAAGTTTTTGTTATTAATTTATATTATAATTCTTTAATTATGAAGATTAATTTAAATAATTAAAATTTATATTAAGTAAAATTATATTACAATATCAGTTATAATATTTATTTATATTGATATTTAAAATATAATATCACTCAAATATATCAACTTTTATAATCTATAATTAAATATGATAAATTAATTGCATTATAATAATATAATAAAGATAATTTGATAATATATTATAATTTAATTATAAATACATATTAATATAGACATTTGCTTATATTTCTATTTTCTAAAAAATGTAATTATTTTTCCTTTTTAATAAGTAAATTATAAAAGGATATTTATACTTAATATTTAAATAATTCTTATATCTCGTAATAAAAACAAAATAAAATGATAATCTATACATTATAGATACAAATTTGTACAAGGTAAACATTATACAAATCTATATAAGGTAATAGTTTTGACATGCAAATTTTTCCTTATACGATAATATTATTATTTTGTTTTATTTTGAAGCTGATAGAATTTTGAAGCTAGATTTTACAAGCCTTTCTTAGATTTCATATTTTCCAATAGTAGATCTTCCCTTTAGTAATTTCGATTTTCTACTCTTAAAAACTATCACTTTTATTTCTAATATAGTCTCTAATTTCTATTTTATATCCACCTCCCCATTTAATAGATTTTGTTTAACATTTATTTATAATAAAAAAAATTTCAATCAAATTTGGAATAGTGAAATTTTGTATATGAAGGATTGAAGAATTTTCTATGCTTGAATAGAGTTCGATTTTCCCTACTTATTCTTAAATGTTTAGATTTATAGTTGCAATAATCTTCACAAATCTTTATAGCCTCATTTATTAGCTTCACAATGTAGATTTTTCTTGGTTTTTTAATAGATTTTTTATTTTTTTAGTGTGACAAATTTTATGGATCATTTATTTTTTACACCATTTAAAAAAAAATCTATAGGACTTACAAATTAGTGATTCATTGAATGATACATGTTGAAAAGAAGGTAAAAGAAAGTTTGAGGGGTGTATATTATTTTTCAGAAGATTATTCATTTTGAATTAGGCAAGAAAAGTTTTTATGTTAATTGCTTGAATCAAGATAGTTATATTTCCAAACTTTATTCTATTTGGATATTATCATTTTATTCAATTGTGTAGAATCTACTTTTAATGATTATTTGTGATTACATATATAACAATAACTAAAATTGGAGTTTGTTACTTATATATGTAGCAATAAGATTTAACAACAAGAGCTCTAATGAAAAAAAATATTACTAGATTTGATATGAAGACCTTTAATAGAAAAAATCATTTAGGCATCTTAACAAGAGAGAAAAGTTGAAAATGAAAATGATAAATTATAGAAAATGATATATATATATATATATATATATATATATATATATATATATATATATATATATATATATATATATATATATATATATATAATGAATAATTTGGATCAAAATTGAAAAAATATAGAAAGTATTTGTGCATCTAAATTTTACTTTAATATTTCTTGATATTAAATTTTATTTTATTTATAAATTATAAATGATTTGCATGACCTCATATGCACATTTTAGTAACAATTTAATTTATATTAACTTTCTAATATGAAATGTTTTAAAGTAAAAAAAGACAAATAAAATGGAAAGATTGTTAATATTGTCCATATATCTAGATATTAGTTTCTTATTTATTTTAAAAGTAAAATTACTAATTAAAACTTATTGTAAAATAAGTTTATGAATTTAATCTATTTTTTAAATCGATAATTGTTTTTTACTGGAGCTTTGAACCAGTGAGGCCACATTCTTGAGAGACCTCATCCTCATTTGTGTTGGCATTTCCATTCTTGCCATCCCCCTACAACCAACCTTATATCTCCCAATCTTTCCTTGGTCAACGACTCATCTGAACTCTCATTGTCATCCTCACCTTATCACTCTAATCTCCAACCTCACCTTATCACTCCAAATTTCAACCTCACCTTATCCCTCCAAATTTGCCTTGTATCTCCTAGCTAGAATCACACCTTATAACTCCCCATCATGCACACATCACTCCAACCATTTTTCCTATCATGCTAACAATTGAATCTCCTAGCGGTCACCACCTTATTACAATCAGCACTCCAACGAGGTGAATATCTCCAGCAACTGTGACACCTTATCACTCCATGTCTACCCTTTTATCTCGTAGCATCACCATTTACCTTACCCATGACCATCAATGCCTCAAACTACCAACCTCCACGTCAGCACTGATTTTGAACATCAATAGTAATTATCCTTCACACCTGTAGGGATTCGAATAGTCGACTACCCTATTCACAGGGATTGTGACTTATCATCACAATGTGGGCTCATGCCCATGAATTTAATCTAATTTATTTCTATTAGATTACTATTATAATTAAGTTAATTACTTAACATCACATAGTAAGTATTTTATAAAGGAGTTGGCATTTTTGGGTTAGATTGCTAGGAACAATTTGGTCATGTAAGTAAGAATACATAATGGTATAGGGAGAGGATTCATGACCAACAATATTACAAATAACTCAGTTATCAAGTGAGTTATATGCAATGCAATGTAGCTCTTCCACCAGGAATTCAAACCTAGACTCATGTTCTTGCAATAGTAGAATGGATGCCAAGGTAGCCATAGCTTCAACAACCTTATTTTTAGTCTAAGGAATTTGTTGAAAAGTAACAAAACTGAAATAGTTCCTCAAGCATCAATCAACTTCTTGTAGGGAACCAACTTGTCATCCTTGGTTCGGTAGTCATTCTTGATTTGATTTATAACAAGTTGAAAGTCTCCAAAAATTTGTAATTCAATAATTCTCCATTCAATAGCCAACTTGATCCCATTTATGACAGCTCATATTTTGCTATATTATTTGTTTAAGGGAACAATAACTTATAGGACTTAAGAGTAGTGTATCCATGAGGTGTAACAAAAAAATGCCAAAACCAGAATCATTTGAGTATGGGATCCATCAAAGAACATCTTCCAAGTCCTTTTAGTGACATACATGATAAATGAATCCAGAAAGTCTATTTGCATAGGAGTGCTATCTTGAAGTGGGAAATCAGAAAGTTTGCAATAGCTTGTCCTTTTATAGCTTTACATTCAACACATTGAATTTCAAATTCAAAAAGAATAATCATCCATTTAGCAAGTCTACCAATGAGCACAAATTTATTAAGGAGGTACTTAAGAGGGTCAATTTTGGCAACCAAGTGTATAGCATAAGCTAGCATATAGTGTCTACGCTTTTGGGATCCAAACACTACAACAGGAAAAACTTTCTTAATGCTACTATAATTGACCTCATAAGCAACTAGAATTATGATGATATAATAAATAGCTTGCTCCTTTATATTTTCATCATGTTGTGCTAATAATGCCCCAAGGGAAGTAGTTGTAGCTGAGATATACAAAATCAAAGGCTTTCCTAGAATATGAGGCATGAGAATAGGAGGGTTGACCAACTATCCCTTGATCTGATTAAGGTTCTTATCACATTCTTCATTCCAAACACATGTAGACTCCTCATGCAAATTCTTATTAAAGGGTTGTGATCTATTACCTAGTTGAGAAATAAACCTTCTTATAGACTAAAGACACCCTTGAAGACTTCTTAATTATTTCTTAGGATTGAACCTAAGTTGAAATTGTTCCATGTAGTCCAATATCAAACATAAGTCATCCAAGTTAGTATTCCTTTTCTTAGACTTAGCCAAAGTGTAATCTACATAGTCCTCCATGTTTTTATGCATCATATAGTGAAAAATGGTTTTCAGAGCCCTTTGATATGTAGCACCAACATTTTAAAGCCCAAATGGCACGACATTCCTGCAAAAAGATATCTCAAACACAAGTGAAAGCAATATTTTATTGGTCTTGAGGAGCTATTTTTATTTGATTATATCCCGAGAACCCATCCATTAAGGAGTACATCTTATAGTCCACAGTCATGTTTGCTATCATATCAATATTAGGGAGTGGAGAAGCATCCTTAGGGTAAGCTTTATCCAAGTCTTGAAAGTTAGTGCATAATCAAATGAATTTACCTTGCTTTGAAATAGGTATAATATTTGAGATCCACTCGACATAATCTATAGCTCTTATGAATTTGGCACTTAGGAGCTTCTCTAATTCATATTTCACCAATAAAGCAACACGTCGATGCATTTTTCTCAAGTTTTGCTTAACAAGCTTGACACTAGGAGATATAGAAAGATGATGAATAATAAGGTCAGTGTCAAGACTGGGCATGTTTGCACAGGTCCAAGCAAAGTTGATCTTCTTCTCATAGAAGAACTGAGTGAACTGTTCCTTTTCTTTAACTGACAATGATTGAGCTAGGTGTATAATTTTTGGAGATTTTTCTTTGCCAAGATTAATAGGTTACTTAGGTTCAATCAATACTGATGATCTATCTTGAAAGTAGCTGGACAGACTACCAAGAACCTCATCCTTGGGTGCCTTAAAGAGGTTTTCACCCTCAACTACATCTTTATTTTTACTATTTTTAGGCTTTAACACTATGACAAAGTAGTTTTCATCATCAAAACACCTCTTTATCATTTTTATTTTTATTTTGTGACTAAGATACTTGTTATCTATTTTTGTCATGTTGATAGTCGGTTCTCTGTTGGAAGAGACTATGGGCTTAGTGGTGTTGTAAGAATGTTTTTAGCACCTAAATTTCAAACTTTAAAAATCAACCCCATGAAAAGAATCTAGTTGGTTTTTATTGCTAATGATTATTTTTGAAGAAGGCAGTGAGTGTTCTATGGTTACATTGAACTTGAACTTTGAACCTCGCTAGTTCAGAGGCTTAAGGCTCACCAAAGGTTCAATTTCAATGTCCAAGGCTTGCCAGTTCAGAGGTTCAAGTTTAAGATCCAAAGGTTCAAAATGTATATTCAATGATTCAAAAGTCAATTTCAAAGGCCATATTTGATGGTTTAATTTTGTACAACTGGTGTCAAATAGTACAGGTTTTTAAGCTCACAATTCTTCAATTGTAAATTTCATTTAGAATCAAAGAATCCCAAGTTCAAAACTTAATCAGATAGTTATTAATGAGGCTTATATAAGATGTGCAAATGAAAATGTCAGTGAATAATAGGAGATCATCTTTAGATGCAAGAGCACTCAAATTGGATGACCCACATGTGTAGCTGGAGTATTCGGGAATTAAACTTAGTAAACCCTAATAAATGAAGAGAATGGTACAAATTGTATCAATTTCATGAGATGTCAAGAGCATAGGGTAAATGATAATAACTAGATGGCTTGTGATATTCTAAAGGAATTCAATGACACTTGATCCTCTACCAATACAACAAAAGGAGTAACAATAGTCATCATTTGAGAGTTGAGCTATTGGAAAGCACCATTTCTTGATCAAATGATGGACCAAGTATTCCAACCTATTCTTTTTTGAACTTCTAACATTATTGTGTACAATTTCAAAATTGAACTTCAAACTTCCTCTCTTCGTAAATTAACAGAGTCTCCATGAGTTAGCTTCAATAAGAACAAGCTCTCATGGTGATCATCTATCCCTAGAGTCCAACAAAGAAGTAAGCTCATGGTTTTGAATTTGTGAGGTGAATAGACTATGGGGATATGATAATGGTTCAGATGAATTTGTGCAAAATATTTGACTAAATGCCAATGAATGCATATCATGAAAATTGGACCTAGTCAAGAACCTTAAGTCCCAATCTATTCAAAGGTCGATCCCTCAAATCCAACCAAGGACCTACAGATCCGTATTTGCAAGAAATAGAGGCACCTTAATTTTCTTTTATCGGGCTCTCCCATAACAAAAAATTTTCATCGTAAAGGACCATTCATATAAACTTTTAGTCAAAATGCTTTGACCATTTACCTTAGGCTCAGAACTCAAACAAATATGGATCAAATAATAAATTGAAATATTGTTTTAATCTACAGGCATGATGTTCACTATCCGACATATGGGAAAACCGAGGATCCAATGACAACCATCTTCATGATCATCCAATCAACAAGTTGATAGTCAAACCATGATAGAATGTAGGTCCCATATTTAGATACAAAGGTGCATCAACAGTTTGATAGAATGAGAGCCTCATGGACCATCATAGCTATGGAGATTTTTTACAAACCTGTAGGTGTTTGTGAAGGTTCTTATGTAGGTATAGAGAAAAAGAGACATCTGTGAATTATTTAACAAATTGTCCAAACAATGAAAAGGTAAATGCTTTGTTCCCAAAGCCTTGAGACTCCAGTTTGGAAGAAAGATGGATTTGAAGGCACCAAGCATCATGGAGAGAAACATCCATACAAATGTTGTCAAAGACATTAGGGGCAAAGAGTCAAGGCCCTGCACACCCGACACATAGTCCCAACATTGCCACTAAAACTTATTTCCATTGCATGATGGTCAATGGGTAAAACATTAGTGGCGTACTCTCAAGAACTGTTATGTATATTGAGACTTTGTTGAAGATAGTCTGAGTGTTGAGATTTTGAAGACGTAGATGTTCCTTCCTGCTAGGTGTTGTTGAATATAATTGATTAATTGTGTATTGTCTTTGATTTTACACAAAATGTCATATCATTGCTAGTCAGTGTATGTCGAGCTCACTCGAGCATTGAAGTCAATTTTCTGTGTCTACCAAGTATTCTAGAGTTTGCAGAGTTCAGAAGATAGTGTCTATCGAGTTCACTCAAGCATCAAAGGAAAGTTTGTCAAAGTTGAGTGTTAATTAAGCTCACTCGGTTAATGAAGGAAATGTTGGATGGAACCAGTGTTAACTGAGTTCACTCAGTTACCAAAGGAACTTTGTGAATATGCAGTGTTAATTGAGTTCACTTGGTTAACGTAGGAAAATCATTAATGAGTTAATGTCTACCATGCAATGTTGACTAACAAAGTATTTTCTTGTTTTGGCATATTGAGTTTAATTGATTTGTTTATTGGTTCTAGCCTACTGAGAAGATGAATATTAGTTATTGTAAGTTGTATTCAAGCCAGCTTGACAATATAAAAGATATAAATATAAGGTCAAGTTGAGCATTAGAAGAAGAAGCATAGTGGGACATAATTCAAGATGTGATCATGCCGAGAGGAAGAGAATTAGAAGGATAAGCAAAATAACCTTGTTGAGATGCAAAGATACATTTGATCAAGAAGGATCAAGTATACAAGCCATAATTGAGATCTATAATCAACAATTTAGTTGCACAAGGAATTAGGTCATCTCATCATTACTCTCTAACCATTGTAGTAGTGATCTAAATCTCTTAACATAGTTGTCTTAACAACTATTTGTAAATTCTCTAGCAAGGTGGCATTTATATTGAATTGTCTAAAGACCTCTAACAAGGCCACTCCTAACAGGGTGATTAAATCCTCTAATAGGGTCATACCTAATAGTGTGTTTTGTAACCTTTAATCTAGTTGTCTCTTAACAGGGCTCACTTCAGAAGAGTGAAAATAAGTAACTAGTTGCAATTGGTGGTTTTTCTCAAATTAGGTTTCCATGTTAAATCTTGGTGTCAAGTGGGTTCATGCTATTTCTTTTATGTGTATAAAACTAAGTTAAAGTAATATTAATCAAAGATAATATCTTAAGATTTCCATGTTACACATTTGCTAAGCTATTTCAATGTTTACCAAGTTACAACATTTTTCTATGGGTTTATTGAGTTCCACCAGAGTTGAGTTTTCATAGAGATTATTTTGTATTGACATCTAAGGGATCTGGGAGTTATTTTGTAGTAAGTAATTCACCCCTCCCCTCTCATTTACTCCTCTTATATTTCCAACAATTGGTATCAAAGCATTTGGTGCTTGCAAATAATGTTTTAAGGACCAAAGCTAAAGATCAGGATGTCTTACAGAAGAGAGATTCCCAAGTTGAACCGAGACAACTTTATGGCATGGCAAGGACTTATGAGGTTACATTTGGCAACTATCAATGATCTAGGTTGTAAGTATCTTGATAATGAATACAAGACTCCTACTGGTACATTATCAGTCGAAGATATTGCTGAAAAGAAAAATCATAACATCATGATGATTGACATTGCTTTTGCTCTTAATTATGTTGAATTTGATGAAGTCAAAAGTTGTACTATAACTTATGATATGTGGATCAAACTAAAAGATATCTACAGAGGAGATGATAATGTAAGAAGAGTTAAAGCTGAAAGTCTCAGAGGGCAATTTGATCAGATGAAGATGAGAGAAGATGAAAATATTGCAAAATATTTTGAGAAAATCAAAGCAAGTGTGAGCGCAATAAAAGCATTTGGAGGAGATATTGATGATAGAACAATTGTAAGCAAGGTACTCAGAACCCTTCTTCCTATCTATGCAATTAAAGTGTCTGCTATTCAAGGATGAGTTGTGATCCAAATAGAAAAATAACTTTTGATGCTCTAGTTGGAAGATTTAGAGTTTTTGAGTTGGATAACTATGATAACTATGTCCCTAGTTCCAAAGGTATTGAGTTTGCATTTGAAGCCAAGCTTTCACTCAAGAAAAGGAGTAAGAAATCAAAGGAAAATCAATCAGGAGTGAAGAAGAAGAAGAAAATTGAGACAATGATCTTGAAGTTGTTGAAGCTCTATTTTCAAGGAAATATTCCAAAAATAGAGGAAAGTACAAAGGTAAGATTCCTCTAATCTATTTTTTTTGTGAAGAAGTTGGTCACATTGTTGCAAGGTGCCCAAACAAAGAAGACAAGGATGAAAAGAAAGGAAATAAGTACAAAGGCAAAAAGGAATTCAAAAGCTACAAGGGCTACAAGGAAAAAGGTAAGAAATCTTGTTTTATGGCTAAAGATTTTGATAACAGTGAAGATGAAATGGTATATATTGTTGTAAAAGATTAATCTAATGATGAAGGAGATAAAATGGCACTTATCTCCAATGTTAGCAAAAATGACACATGGATTGTTGATAGTGGCTACTCACATCATATGACTGGAGACAAAACAAAGTTTGAGCACATGGAACATTATGATTAAAATAAAAGAAATAAGTACAAAGGCAAGAAGGAATTCAAAAACTACAAGGACTACAAGGAAAAAGGTAAGAAATATTGTTTTATGGCTAAGATTCTGATAACAGTGAAGATAAAATGGTATATATTATCGTAAAAGATGAATTTGATGATGAAGGAGATAAAATGTTACTTATCTCTCATGTTAGCAAAAATGACACATGGATTATTGATAGTGGCTACTCACATCATATGACTGGAGACAAAACAAAGTTTGAGCACATGGAACATTATGATGGTGGCAGTGTGAGATTTGGAAACAATGAACCTTGTTGCATAAAGGAAAGTATCTCATTAACCAATGAACTTAGATGTGACAATGCTCATTGAGTTGAAGGATTAAAGTATAATCTACTAAGTGTGGAACAGTTGAATAACGTTGGATTCAAGGTAGAATTTATGAATGGGAAGGCCAACTGCTAGATGGAAGAGGAAATCTGGTTGGATCTAGCAAACAAACAAAAGGTAATCTATTCTATCTAGATCTCAGTGAAAGTTCATGTTTTATTGCTCAAGTAGAAAAAAGTTGGTTATCATACAAAGATTACGTGATGTAAACTTTGATAACCTGGTTAAAATAAACAAATACAAAAGAATAAGAGGTATTCATAGCTTGAGGAAACCTAATATGGGTCTATGTAAAAATTGTCAAATTAGTGAGATGAGAAAAACTAGTTTCAAAAGCAAGAACTATCACTCTGAAGAAGTCTTAGAGCTTGTACATATAGACTTATGTGGAGCTATTGGTGTAGAAAGTTAAAGTGGAGATAAGTTTTTCATTATTTTTGTTGATGACTATTATAGAATGATGACTATAATGTATGTAAAAGAAAAATTTGAAGCCTTTTAAAAATTCAAGTGGTATCTGGTAAGACTAGAAAAAGAAACTAGAAAGAAGCTGAAATGTTTTAGATCAGACAGAGGTGGTGAATTCATTTCCAATGAATCTAATGAATTCTGCATTGAAAAAGGAATCAAGAGACAGGTATCATCCCCTGGTACACCTCAATAAAATGATATAGCTGAAAGAGGGAATAGATCCATCATGGATTATGCAAGAACATTGATGATAGAAAAGAATTTTGTAATCAAATACTGGAAGGAAGCAATTAGTACTGCAGTGCATACCTTGAACAAAGTATAGTTGAAGAAAGATTCAAATCAAACTCCTTATGAACTATGGTATGGCTACAAACCTAATGTAATTTACTTGAAAGTATTTGGCAACAAATGTTATATCTTGAAAGAATCTAAGAAAGGTAAATTTGATGTCAAAGGTGATGAAGGTATATTCCTAGGATACTCTTGCAGAAGTAAAGCATACAAATGTTTAAATTTGTCTACTTATAAAATCATAGAAAGTGCACATGTGAGAATTGATGAGTTTGCAGAAAAGAGTGAAGAAGAAAACAACAAAGAGCCTAAGGATTATAGAAGATTTGTTTACTATGAATTTGATACTCTGCCAAATCTATCTGGAAGAAAGGAGACCTCACCTCCCGAGTCCCCAAAATATTCAAAAGCTATCAAGTTGCAATCAGTGCAACCTGAGTCATAGTCTAAAGGACCCAAGTTGTAGTTAGAAGCTACCAAGTCATTACTAGAGCAAAACAAGTTTGATGGACCAGAGTCACAAATAGTGGGACCCAAGATTATCACAGAAGATGATGAAGAAATCAATGAAACAAACTCCAAATCCAAAATACCTATGTTAGAAAGATATGTCAAAAGACATCATGCACTTGACCAGATCATTGGAGACAAATGAGATGGAACAATGACAAGAAACAAATTGAAAGGTACATGTTTACTTGCCAAATTTGAACCTAGAAATATTAAAGATGCTTTGGATAATAAAAGTTGGATTGAAGCAAAGAAAGAAGAAATAGAAAAGGTAGAGAAGAAAAAAACTTGGACTCTTGTACCTAGATCCAAGGATAAAAATGTAATTGGCACAAAGTGGGTATTTAGAAATAAGCTAAATGAAGATGAAGAAGTTTCCAAAACCAAAGCAAGGTTAGTATGTAAAGGTTATTCTCAAGAAGAAGGTATTGATTCTGGTAAAACTTTTGCTCATGTTGTAAGATTAGAAGGTGTTAGAACTTTACTAGCATATGCAACACACAAAGGATTTAAAGTTTATCAAATGGATGTAAAATCTGCATTCTTGAATGAAATTCTTGATGAGGAAGTCTACATAGAACAACTAGAAGGTTTTGTAGATCCTAGCAAGAGAGATATGCTCTAAAAATTACATTAAGCATTATATGGTCTCAAGAAAGCTCCAAGGGCTTGGTATGAAAGACTTCATAACTACTTGATATACATTGGTTTTTAAAGAACAAATGATAACAATAGTCTGTATATCAAAGAAGGACTAGATGAGAAAATTGTGTTGGCAGAAATATTCATGGATGACACTTTATTCACAGAAAATGATGACTTATACAAGACATTTTTAGAAGAAATGAGTAAAGAATTTGAGATTCTTGTGTTTGGAGAGATAAAATTCTTTGTTGGATTGCAAATCTAGTAGAAGAAAGATGGTATCTACATTACTCAATCTAAATATATCAAGGAGATACTAAAGAAATTTGGAATGGAAGACTCAAGACTAGTTGGAACCCCTATGTCTGTACTGGACATAAGCTTTCTCTAAATGATAATTCCAAAGAGGTAGATCAAAGCAAATACAGATCAATGATTGAAAAATTGCTATATGTAGTGCATACAAGGCCTGATATTGCATTAGCAGTCAGTATGGTGGCAATATTCTCAACAAATCCCAAAGAAAATCACATGATGGAAATCAAAAGAATCATGAGATATCTGAAAGGTACTGAAAACTATGGTTTGTGGTACAAAATAGGAGGCAATTTGGATTTAAAAGTATTCACAGATGCTGACTAGGTAGGAAGTATTGATGTTAGAAAGAGCACCAGTGGTGGAGCATTCTTTCTTGATAAAAGACTAGTGCCTTGAACAAGGAAGAAACAAAATTGTATTTTTTAGTCCATAACAGAGGTAGAATATGTGGCAGCAATAGTTAATTGTTTTAATATTATTTGGTTCAAACAACTATTGGCAGGTATGAAGATAGAGATCAAGGATTCAATGGTTATATACTGTGATAGCACCAGTGTAATTTATATATCAAAGAATCCAATGATGCATAACAAAACAAAACACATTGCTATAAAATATCATTTTTTGAGAGAATTGGTAGAAGATAAAGAAATAAGATTGGAATATGTGAATACTAAGAACAAATTATAGACATATTCACCAAGCCATTACCTAAGGATGCATTTATGTATTAGAGCCAATAAGGAAGTGACACTTGTCACAAGGAGTAAAGAGAGGATAGGATAAGAGTTGGTCAAGGGAGTAAAGAGGGAGGTAAGCTAGGGGTCATCTCCTACCCGAAGCTCACTAAATGAAGATTAGTGATGCATCAACTAGAGCATTTTGAAGATCAATCAGTTGGTGCAGTATTGACAAAGGGCATATTACAAATGAATCAGTACATAAGGTAAATTGATATTCACTAAATATTGTCTTTGGCATGAGATGTCAAAGAGGGAGAAGTTTGTTGTCATATCTCAAAGAAATTTTATAAAGAAATAGAGAAAGAGATATCAAAAAGGGAGAATGAAGTTGGTCTGATATCAAAGACAGATTTTGCTATCAGAAGTAGATGCTGAAGACAGAAGTTTTTTGACAGAGGTAGAAACTGAAGGTAGAAGGAGTTCACATTTATAGAGGGAGTTCTCATGGATGAAAATCAAAATGAAACTAAAGATATGTTCCTTACTTTATTCTTGCTCTTAAAAACTCATTGCATTATGACATGTTGTGCTGTCATCAATGCCAAAGTGGAAGATTGTTGAATATAATTGATTAATTATGTATTGTCTTTGATGTTACACAAAATGTCATATCATTTCTAGTTAGTGTATGTCAAGCTCACTTAGGCATTAAAGACAATTTTTTGGGTTTGCCAAACATTCCAGAGTTAGCCGAGTTCAGAAGGTAGTGTCTACCGAGTTCACTCGGGTGTCAAAGCAAAGTTTGTGAAAGTTGAGTGTTAACTGAGCTCACTCGGTTAAAGAAGGAAATGTTGGATGGAACTAATGTCAATTGAGCTCACTTAATTACCAAAGGAACTTTGTGAATATGTAGTGTTAACCAAGTTCCCTTGGCTAACATAGGAAAATTATTTTTGAGTTAGTGTCTACCGAGCAGGGTCAGCTAACGAAGGATTTTCTTGTTTTGGCATATTGAGTTTAATTGATTTGTCTGTTGGTTATAATAGACTAAGAAGATGAATATTAGTTATTATAAGTTGTAGTCAAGCTGACTTGACAATATAAAAGATATAAATATAAGGTCAAGTTGAGCATTAGAAGAAGAAGCATAGTGGAAGATAATTCAATATGTGATGATGTCGAGAGGAAGCGAATTAGAAGGATAAGCAGAATATCCTTGTTGAGATGAAAAGATACATTCAATCAAGAAAGATCAAGTATACAAGCTAGAATTGAGATTTGTAATCAACAATTCAGTTGCATCAACAATCAAGTCATCTCATTGTTACTCTCTAACCATTGTAGCGGTAATCTAAATCTCTTAATAGAGTTGGCTTAACAGCTATTTGTAAATCCTCTAACCATGTGACATTTCTATTGAATTGTCTAAAGACCTCTAACAAGACCACTCCTAATAGGGTGATTAAATCATCTAACAGGGTCACACCTAACAGTGTGTTTTGTAACCTTTAACAGGGTTGACTCCTAACAGGGCTCACTTCAGCAGAGTGAAAATCAGTAACTAGTTGCAATTGTTGGTTTTTTTCAAATTGGGTTTCCATGTTAAATCTTGGTGTCAAGTGTGTTCATGCTATTTCTTTTATGTGTATGCAACCAAGTTAAAGTAATATCAATCACATATAATATCTTAAGATTTTCATGTTATGTATTTGCCCAGTTATTTTAGTGTTTACTAAGTTACAACATTTTTTTGTGTGTTTATCGAGTTCTAGCAAAGTTGAGTTTTCATAGAGATTGTTTTGTACTGACATCTAAGGGATCTGGGAATTATTTTGTAGTAACTAATTCACCCCTCTCCTCTCAGTTACTCCTCTTATTTTTCCAACAGGTGTTAGTAGAAAAAATGGGCAATTGTTCAACATAATGTGAGTCAATAGTGTATATGCCATGGAAAAGCTAGAATACTTAATATCTGATCACTTCCTCATTTATTCATACTCCTATGTATTGGGTTTGTCATAGATCCATTGATGTAGGTTAATTGAAAAGAAGCATACAGAAAAAAAGAGATTGTCACTGTAAAGTTGGTAAAGGCACAACCGATTATTAAGGATTTCAAGTGGAACTTATATCAGAGACACCAAATAGAGTAGGAGAATTCCAGTTTGATGTAGATCTTGGTAAAGATATATCAATAATTGGGGGCCTGTGCATGTGAAACATAACAAGCCATCAAGAGAAATTATAGAGATCGATATTCCAAAGTATATCCAATGTTAACATTATCTTCATCATATGTGGGCAACTAAAAGAGAAAATTACTCTTGATTAGGACCTTAAATATTATTCTTCTTAATGTTTAATAAAACATTAAGAGACCGAAAAGGTTCTAATTTTCTTTTTTTACTTAGTTATTTTGTGAGCCTTTTCTTACATAAAAGATGAGATCATCTATGTGCAAAATTCAGTAAGAAAACTAAATATGAGCATGTAGATCTATTTTTATTTGGAAAAGGTTGCAAAAAGGGGTTCTTTTTTAAGTAGTCTAGGGACTATCAAGGAAGACATATTTTAAATGTTGGTTGTAACAAAGAATGTGGAGGGAGTTTTATTTTTTGTTTTTTGTTTGTAATTGTAGGGGCAGGTTACTGTATGGTTTTTTGCTATGTGTTCATAATAAAGATAGGTTATGTTTATCAGATCTTATGGTATGAAGATGTAATTGTTGGATTGTTGTTGATAATATGGTCACATCTTTCATGTTTTCAATCCATTTATGTAGTTATTCATAGTTGCAGAATAAAATAATGTGTTTCTCCATTTCTCTGTGATGTAAAGAGGTTGAATGGTTAGTCATATAGCTATCATCTATTCTATCTCTTTATTCAATTTGTAAATCTTGTAATCACATTCATTCCATGTTGATGGGTGAATGTTAGTAAACCTTCATGTCTTTAGGTTAAAGATATAATCAATTTATTTAATTCATTAGATATCATTTTATGAGGGAGTTGTACCTCTCAATTTAGAGGAAAGTTATCAATCAATGATAACTTGTCCAACTGTTATTAGCTTTTTGTTCTTCTATTTGGGCATTTTGAGTCATATTTCACAATTCTTTTTGAAGGAAAAATCTGTTCACTAATAGGTGTTAAGATAACAAGTGATCTCATAGTCAATTTGAAACGATAGTAGTTGAGGTGGTTGACTTGGTATAGACCAATCAATGAGATTGGGGTGCATAAAAAATAACAAGGTGGAGGATTTTAGGATGTTGATGTGAAGGGAATCATCTCCACTAACAAGAGAGTTAGAATCTATAATGAATTATTTGAAGGTACCCAAATCGGGGTAAGCTCTAGGAGAATCAACATGGTCCACTAAAGAAAGTTGAGAGACCAATTCATCAAACCCTACCAAAGACTTGTCAACAACATTAGTTTGGTTAGAAAAGGTATGTATAGCATCTACCCCCAACTCATGATATGCAACAAAAAGATAATCCCACTCATAAATTCATTAGATTCGATAGTCTGATAATGTGTAGCAGGCAATGTTCATTCTGATTTGGTCTTTGTTAGGATCCTCTACATCTGACTCATCAAACTTAAGTTGTCTAGAAGTGGAAGCCTCAACACTATAATCATTGTTTGGTTCATCTTCACTCCAAAGAGTGAAGCTAGAAGTCACAAAGTATACATCTTCAATAGTAATGGTAGCAATAGGTTGAACTTCAGCTTCTGAATCACTAGTAGTGGAAGGTTCTTAGTCATAAATAGGTGAATTATCATCAATAATATAACCCAAACCATTAGTGTCCTTGTTTTTGCATCCCTTGGTGAGACTGATGTTTTTAGTAAGAGCATATTTACTATTAGTCAAAGGTCCATAACTTGAATAATCCATATGTTTAAGGAACTCGTAGCCTTTATCGTGTCTCTTAGGAGAAATAGGAGTTGTGAGCATGACTTCATCAGGTGTCTCTTCTTACTTATAAATCTAATCCCTAATAGCTTTATCTTCCTTCTCATCTTTGAGGGGAACTAAAGACTGGACAAAAGTGCCATAGATAGTCATAGCTGAAGACAAAGGTTTCATGTTTTCAGACGGTTTCCCATAGGAATGAGGGAAAACTGGAAGCACAACAATAGAGTCAAGAGTATATTCATATTGATCTTGAAAACAAATTGCCTATTAGTGAAAAACACTTAGTCATTTGTTAGGCAATGTTGGTTGGTCATCATTGTGACTGTCATATCCCCATTTTTAGATAGAATTTTAATAATTATTAGATAATACAATGTTATTAAACAAATAATAATATTAAAAGTTATATTAAAAACTAATACTAGAATACAAAAATAGGAAATTATTATTATTTAATCTATATCATCAATTAAATAATATTTAGTATGATATTCTAAATAATTAAAAAATAATAAAATTTCAATGAGTAAATAAAGATATAAAATTAAATACAAGAGAAAATATTGTAGAAAGTATGTAAGATTTCTTAATAGAATTTAGTAACAAATAATAATAAACACAAATAAGTAAGTAAATAAAGAATATAACATAGAATAATATAAGTTAACTAAATCTAATGAAAAGTCAAGAGATGCTTAACAAAAAGACATGACTCCTTAAAATTAAGATATAAAAGGGAGGAGAGTTTATTTGAGAGAGTGAGAAAAAGAAGAGAATATAGGATTTCAAAAAGGAAAAATGGAAGAGGAAAGTAATATGAAGAAAATAAGGAAGTGACCTTTTGAAAATATATCAATGATATTGAAAGGATGTAAAGCTTTGAAAGGGTCATAATTATGAATAGTTGTGATTCTTCAAAAATATTGTGATTATAAAGTATTGAGACTTTTCCAAAGAACTTTAGTTATGAAGTGTTGTGACTTTTTGAAAGGATTATAACTATGAAGTGTTGTGACTT
Organism: Cupressus sempervirens; assembly: GCA_028749045.1. Lineage (NCBI taxonomy): Eukaryota > Viridiplantae > Streptophyta > Pinopsida > Cupressales > Cupressaceae > Cupressus > Cupressus sempervirens. The sequence continues at coordinate 468,150,797 of CM053784.1, read as the reverse complement.
TTCAAAGGATTTGTATTATGAAAGGTTGTGACTCTTGGAAAATAAGAAACAAAAAAGTATATTTTATTATTTCCTTATAATTAGAAAAAGAAAGAATTTTAGAAAGTAAATATAGAGTTGAGGAAATCTAGAAGGAATAATTCATTGAAGAGCCGACTAATGATATAGACACATGCACCAAGAAAAGAAGAAGGTGAGAAAGGTATGTTAATGGATTGTATATGTTTAATTATGATTATGGATTTATTTATATTAATGAATCATATTTGTGGATAATATTGTGTTAGCTCATGGGGTTAACACCATGGAGATTAATGAGACTCGAAGCATGGAGTATGTGAGATGTTAAGATCTCCATCTGACCACCATGGCTAAGAATCAATGGATAATATCTATGTGCCAGAATATTTTGGTGATTTTAACATATGCATATGTGATTGGCCTTGGATAGAGGATATCCCATCGAAGAAGAATCTAAAGGGGTGTGCTCCCAGGAAGACAATGAAGTAGTTAAGAGCTAGGAAGCCCAATTTGGAGACGTCCTTAAGATTGAGATTAAATTAGAGGTAGAATAATATAGTTAGTTTTGTTATTGTTGTGATTCTAATCATTATTTTGCAAGTATTACTTGTCCTAAACTAACCCTAATAGTGGGGACATTACAATGACCGAGCCACCATACAGGTTGAGCTATAATATGAAGAAGTGTACACATTCAATATGTGATGAGCAGCAGTAGTAGTTAAGCAATCCATACTCACTGAGCATTTCATTGGTTCTCGAATGAGTCGGGAGGCAACATGTGCCAAGAAATCAGAAGGTAAATTCAGTTATGGCTAGTTTATACCAAGGGACAACATGAAGAAAAAGCATAGTCGAGCACTAGAAGCCATATATGTTGAGTTACATAGTTATTATTTGAGTCTAAAATGGCACAAATTCATATGTAAACCATTTTTGCCAAGTTGGAAACATGTTTCTATGTTTGAGGAGAGAATCATGGAGGTAATTATGCATGTGCTTATGCTTCATTAATCCCAATACAGTGTGATGAATCAATCATAAAAATGGAAAGGTCAAGCAACAAAAGGGATGAATGTGGATTGTTGATCAAGATCTATAAAATTCTTTAGATTGTTATTTAAAAAGGATTTGAAGCTAGAAAAAGTTGTTGTGAGCAAGAGGAATTCATGCATGTAAAGTTGACAGTGAATCAATGGAGTTAAGTGTTGACAAGGAGTAAGGCGATTGAGCGGTGCGAAGAGGAGATATAACAAATCTATCATAAAGAGGTGATTATAATTTGGAAAGAGAAGATCTTTCATCAACAATTTAGTGCAAAATGAAGGATTAAGGTACTCTTAATAAAGTCTTCCAAACAAGCCTATTGTAAATCTCTTAAAAAATCACTCACTTTATTGTGATGTTGAAATCCTTTGATCAAGGTAGACTTAACAATATTATTAGCTTTTAACATAGCAGACCCCTAATAGGGTAGATCATCATAAGTGATCAAAATTAAAGCCCTAATAGGCACACTTTATTGTTGTGATAGTGAAGATTTTGTGGGTGACATCCCCACCCTAGTTTTACCCTCTCATTGGAGGGTTTATGCATTACCAAATATTGTGCCATGTGTTAATTTCTTGTTTATGTGTTTCATTCACATTATTAGATGTTAGATCTAATATTGCATATTGTTACATGATGATGCATGGTTAAGGTTAATGTTGAGATGTCTGGTGAATTAAGTTTGAATGTGGTTTATGTTTGAAGTGGCAAAAGTTTATAGAGATCTTGATTCACCCCCTGCTCAACATCTTACTTTCCCATTAGATTTCCAACAATTGGTATCAGAGTTCAGTTCTCTAAGCAAGAAGTCTAACCACTTGAGAGTCAAAGATCTTGGGGATGGAATCCTATAAGTTGGGAAAGGTGATTGAGAATAAAAAACTTGATTTTCAGCTTGCATATGAGCAAGTCAAGGCTACAAGGGAGGAATTAAAGAAATCCCTGAAATAAATGAAGGAGATAGCAATCCAAAAAAATGACTCATAATATCAAGAAGAAAGCATTGAGGATTTATGTGACGAAAGTAGAACAAGTGAAACTAATGCAAAAATAGTAGATATATTGGAGAAGAAGAACATCATGAATGAAGAAGTAAGAACACTAAAGAGAGAACATGAAATGCAATTAGTAAGACTATGTGAAGTAACAGAACAAAAGAAAAAGGTTGAAGAAGGTAAAGCAATGGCAAAAGAAGACAAGAGACAAATGGCTACAAGACTTAACGAGAGGATCAATGAAGTACAAAGGGTGGCTGATAATCAATTTGACATGATCAACATGATATTAAGCGCTAATCATGAGATTTATAAGGTGGAAGAAATTGCAAATATGAGATTAGAGAATAATCATCTAAAAAATGAATTGAGATCTAAAAAGGAAATCACTAAAAGAATGAATAGAGGCTATGAGATAACTTGATGAACATTTAAAAGCACAAAGAAGACCTCATGACACTACTGAATTAGGCTATATTGAGTTCATCTCGTCTACCAATCAAGGAGAGCCATTAAATAATGGAGAAGAAAGGAATGTGTTTGTAAAACCAAAGAACAAGAAGCCTTCATGCTATCACTACGGAAAACCAGGTCATACAACAAATATTTGCAGGAGAAAAACTAGTAAGTCCAATCCTAAGCCTAAATTCAATGGATATTCTTTTGATTGCAACAAGCATGGACATCAAGCATATGAGTGTAGATTAAAGACACAAGTTGCATCTAGATTTGAAGGTTATTCCTACACATGTCAGAAGTATATTGGTCACAAGGCACAAGATTGTAGATCTACTGCAAAACACAATTGAACTCCCAAAGGACAAGGCAATGGAAATCGCAAAGGTAATGCTATAAATTGGGATTACAATACTTGGGTCAATTGTCAATTATGTGGAAAGTATGGACACATTGTAGCAATTTGTGCAAGGATACATCTCAGAGGAAGATTAGGAAACTAGAAAAACTTTGGTCTAGTATGTTTTAACTATCAAAATGTCAATCACCTAACTAGAGACTATATGAATTGAGCATCAACATCTAATAATGAAGAGAACAAAAGAAAAGTAAAGGTCAGTACTAAAGAAGTGAGAAGCTAGATAAATCAAACCTGGAAGAAGAAATCTAATGGAGGCAACAGGGCAAATGATGAAGTTGTGATCACACAATCCAACGGATTAGGTGATTCCCCCATCACAAACAAAATAAAGAAGTATCTATGGAACTTTATTTCAAATTTCTATATCATACATCAGTCCCTAATATTAAGTGTGCAAAAGTCCAAATAAGCATGTGATTAGATGAATTAGGATAGAATGTTTGGATACCGAGTTAAAAAAATTAGTGATGACCAAGTACTAGTATTGAGAATGAAAGTATTATGTGTCTTAGCATAATTGTTAGTATGAATCGAGTTGTGATAATGGCCAAGTTGGAGGAGTTTGAAGTGTTATTTCCAAACATTGTAGTATTGGCCAAGATAGTTGTATTACACCCACCAAAGGTATATAACATTAATGAGGCCCTGAAATTATTATTTTTACCTATTTAGAAAGATTTGTCAATCATTTTGGCCAAATTGCATTCGATTTTTCTACAAGCAAATTGAGCCTGAGCAATTTATGAGGAGTGTTAAGCAATGATTCTATGAGATTTGTGTACGTATTGTCGCCATTTGAAATTATTATATATACATTTGTTTTGCAGCCAAGTGAAGAAGTATTTTGTAATCAAACCCTAGTTGAAGAAAATGGATTCCAGTTTGATTGCGGATGAGAAGAAGGCCACATCAAAGGTTAGTAATGTTCAATTGATTAAAAATGAAGTTGTTAAGCAGCCAAAGTTTAAGGCCTATCCAGATATTGTGGTGAAAGGAGACACATTAGGTGCCATATCTTCAATCCCACTGAGGGTATCCTAATTTATGATGCTCGATCATGTTATACATGCAAAGTTGGAGAAGTAGGATATTTTGAATTAAAAAGTGCTTATGTGAAGTTGTGTGTTAATGGTAAACTCAAGGAAGAACACAAACACACAAACACATCATCAAGAAAGGGTTAACACATGCCCTAAAATTTTTGAGGGTTTTCAAAATTGAATGGATTAAAGTTGTATTGAGCTGAATTCATGAGATGAAGATATGGATGGAAGGTGGACCTATTGAGATTACAAGGAAAATCATACATCAAGTTACTGGATATTCTATCATGGGTAAGGTTAAGACTATTTGTTGTCAAAGCAAGGATGCAATAGAGGAAAACATTTTGGTAGTATGGAATAAGTGAGGGATGACAATCTCTACCATTAGTGACCCTAAGATCAAGTTTGAAGTGAGGGTTATTGCACATAAATTCTATCAATCAAGCCAATTAGATAGTGTGTCATGTATTGTAGTGAACATGGTATGGAAGATTGCAAAGAAAGATCATATAATGATCTTGCCAACCTCTAGCTTAGACAACTAGCTAAAAATAGTATGTAAAAGTTTGGTTCCTTAACTTTTTGCATATTCTCTTATGTACATAATTATTTTTGTACCATTGAAAATATTACTTGGAGTAAGGAGAATCCAATTACATAGCAAATCAACGATTTGATTAAACAATTGGGAAATATTTTTGAGACAGTGATGGATGGTTATTTTGAAGAATTGAAATAGAAGATGAAGAAGAGGACAAGGATTCCTCAATCCTTGGTAGATAAGTATTATGATGATGTATGTTTCCTAGTAGACACTGACTAGACATACATTCAAGTAGTCATACATAGAATGGAACGGTTGAGACCATTGCCTTATGAGATAAACATTGATGAAGCGACTTCAGTAATAACTACATTGTTATATGAGCCAATTGATAAGGATGTCAAGCCATTTGATAGGTATGAGACAACAAAGGTCAAGATAATTGTACAGATCAATGCACCAAGGACTGAGAATAAATGAAAAGGTGTGATAAATAACCTAAAGAGGACATTTGGTGAAGGTGTTGAGCAAGATGCACTATTGTAGATAACTGAAGGAAAAGGTGAGGATATGTCAAGTGAAGAGGAAGAAATAAATTAGGAAGATCAAGCATAAGGAAAAGGTAAGAGATAGTTTTTGTCAAGCCTCGGGCATGAAAGAGTGTTAAGAAAGTCACTAATCCAGTCCTCAGAACACCCAGAGTAACTAGACAAGGAACAAGGACATCTACTACTTTAGTAGCCAAGCCCAATAAAAGAGTTACAAAGATTACAAAGCTTTCTCAAGGCAAGAAGTTCATGAAGAGAAAATATACTATAAAGGAAGTTGAGCCGAGTAAGCTAACAAAGAAGCCTAGAAGAAAGGTAGTTATGCCAAAGGATGATAAAGAAGAGGATGAAGAGATGACCAAGTTAGATAACACCAACAAGTTCATAATTGAAGTGAACAAACCACCACAGACCATAGATGAAATATGGGAAAACATTAGGGGGAGTGCAAGAATGACATGTTTTAAATTCAACAAATATGACACTTTGGGCACTACAGACAAGAAAAGATTGAAGAGACAATTATGGACATGATGGTAATGTATTAAAAATACACACCATTGGAGTTAGGTAATCTGGTGCCTAATGAACTATACAATAAAATTGATGTAAGGTGGCAATATGCCTTGAAGACCTAAACATAGATAAGGGAAGGTATACTTGCTAATGTAATGCCTGATTTGAGTAAGAAAGAAGTTTCAAAGGCAATGAGTAAGTACAACAATAAACTTGTTCTTGAGCGTAGAAATTTATTATTATTTTGAAGCACGATATAGAAACTATAGTTGAAGACAACAAAATAATATGGAAAAAGATATACGAGCTTATGATTGATGATGAAAAAAAGGATGAAGCTAAGAAAGCTAAGCTTGAATAGGTTGAATTATATAACATAGAGGATTTCAATGATGATACCATTCCACAAGGTGGTGAACAAATTGAAACACTCACAATTGAAGATGCCATCCCAGCTAAGGATACAACACAAGAAGATAATGTGACTACTGAACCTAAGAAGAAAGATACACTGACCGAGCCAAAGAAGAAGGAGAAAGCTCCATATATTAAATCAACACATGAGACCTTTATGAATCCAAACCATGTGATTGTTCAAGTCAAAAATTATCCCAAGGTTGACACACAGGTAATCACATAATAGGTTGAATCAACACATGTTATTCATATTGTTCTTATTTCTATAGTTAGTGCAGTTGATAATCAAGGAAATGTAAATGATGGTGAGGTCGAGCAACGGAGTCTATCGGCCAATGAAGGTGAAAACACACAAGTACTTGAATAGAGAAGTGATGTCATTGAGGGTGATTTCAATGTTGATATAGAGGGAGAGAAGAATGAGAAGATAAAAGATGATCAAGAAGATCACTTTGCTATTGGTGAGAGACCACATGCCTCAGGACCTCAACAAGAGGGAGACAAGGAGGTAGGACGTCCAAGTTCAACCATTGAACTCAAAACTAGTTATGAAAAGGAGAAGATAGATGAATAAGTGCAACAAGAGAGCAAACCTGAAGAGAAGAAGAGCGATGAAGAGCCTAAAAAGGTTGAGGAAACAAGAGATGAAACTTAAAGGTCAAGTAACGAGATTAAAATGCAAGAACAACAAACTGTGCTGAGCTATACTCCAAGGAAAAACGATTGAAAAAGAAGGTGAAGATCTCACCCCAAGCCATCAAAGGTAATCCTATTATTTTGGATGAGCAAATTGTGATCCCTAAATGGGATACAAACAATTTAAATTAAGATCAAATGATAATACTCAGTGATTTATTTACAAGAAAGGCTAAGCAAGAGGAGATCATAAAATAGCATCAACAAGGGAAAGTATTACATGATATGAAAGCTATATTTCTTAGTACTTTTGTTGTTGAAAACCTAGATGCAAAAGTCCCCATCATTGATTAGTCAATAAAGATTATTGAGGAATTTAGTGACCCTGACATTGATACTTAAGAAAAAATCATGTACTAGTTAGAGAGATATTTGAGAGTAAAGTATTGGAGAAAGTGGCTACAAAAATTGCAATTAAGAAGGTGGAACTTGCCACTCTTATTACAGAGCAATTAGTTAATAGTGCCCAACACATTGTTTGGAAAAATATGCAATGTTCCTATATTTACAAAGGAGATAAGGGAGAAAATGGACAAAATAGATGAAGATATCAAGAAGTGTGGATCATATCTTAACATGAACCCTAGTTCTAATTTAGTATACTTCACAAAGGTAAGATTTTTGTAGGGAAAGTAGTCAGAGTTGTTGCATGAGGAGTGCAATATCAGGAATTAGGTTACTACCATTCAAACACTCTTGTTACCACATTTGGAAGTTATGCAGAGACATTTACAAATTGCAAAAGATCTCATGCAGAGTCCACAAATGTCTACAATAGATAACATGGTGGATTTTGCTGCTAGAATGGAGATTGAGAGATAAACTCTTGAGACAATAAAGAAGAATTGGGACAATATAATGTCTATTATTATGAAATGACACCACTCATTCTTGAAAGAGTTTGGTATACTCCCTGGGCCATAATTGCATATCACTACTTGGCATTTGTGACAAAAACAAGGGGGAATGTTGTATGACTATACTAAAGGAGGCAATGTATGCAATTTTTTTGAAGATTTTGATATATTATGTATATTATGTATATTATGTCTAAAGAAAAATGAGTAATAAAGAGATAAAGCCAGAGTTGAAAAACAAAACAAAAGATTTTTGGAAAAGGTTTTGAAAACACAAGTTACAATGATATGATGATCAAGCTATAGTAATGAAACACACCCTAAGGGAGAGTTAATGTTTTGAAGATATGTTATGAAAGATTTTTTATAATGACAAGAATTTTTTCCACTACTACTAAAGGCAGAGATAGTTGATCCTGAAGGGAAATTGTCTATTGGTGAAGAACATTTAGTTATATACTAGGCAATGTTGGTCGGTCATCATTGTGACTGAGCCACCATACAGGTTGAGCTATAATATGAAGAAGTGTATATATTCAGTATGTTCCAAGAAGTAGTAGACGTCAAGCAATCCATAGTCGTCAAGCATTTTAGTGGTTGTCGAATGAGTCACCAGGCAACATGTGCTAAGCAATTTAGAAGGTAAATTTAGTTATGGTTGAGTCAAGTTTATGCCGAGGGACAACATGAAGAAAAAACATAGACAAGCACTAAAAGCGATATATGTCAAGTTACACAGTTTTGTATTTGAGTCTAAAATGACACAAACTCATATGTAAACCATTTTTACTGAGCTAGAAATGTGTCTCTATGTTCGAGGAGAGAATAATAAAGGTAATTATGCCTATGGTTATGCTTCATAAATCCCTATGTAGTTGGATAAACCAATCAGAAAAATGGAAAGGTCAAGCGACAAAAGGGATGAATGTGGATCATTGATCAAGATCTAGAAACTTCTTTAGATGGTTATTTAAGAAGTGTTTCAAGCTAAAACAAGTTATTGCAAGCAAGAGGAATTCGTGCATGCAAAGATGAAGGTGAATAAGTGAAGTTAAGTGTTGAGAAGTGTTATAATGATTTAGAATAACTAAGAGGGAGGGGGTGAATCATTTATCCTTAGGTTTAGATGTACCAATTCAACTTTTTGCAATCTCAAACAACTTAATCAATCCCATAAAACAACTGCCTTTATAGCATATCATCAACATTCAACTTTTCATTAAATTGGTTAACTCTTTGTTTCCTATATATGTTGACTACTAGCAAAATAAACTATTGTAAAAAAAGCATGCATAAAAATAACATCCACACATTTAAATAACACTTTAACACCAGGATTTCATGTGGAAACCCAATTTGGAAAAAATCACCAAGTAATATGCTACCAATTGTTCACTCTTTTTAAGTTAGCTCAGTTAAGGGCCAACATTGTTAAAGGTTATACAACATAGTGTTATATGTGACCCAGTTAAAGGATTTAATCGCCCTGTTAGGAGTGGTTTTGTTAGAGGACTTTAGATCATTCCATTAGAATGTCACCTTGATTAAAGGATTTAGAAAATATATGTTAGGTCAACCTTGATTAAAGGATTTTGTTTGCAACAATGGTTAGAATGTAACAATAGGTTTGATCTATAAACTACAACGCAGTTTGCAAATTCAGATCTCCATTCACTCATTTGTTGATTCATTGACTAGCCTCCATTGACATCTCTATCACTGATCTGCTTGGCATCTCCCCAAGCAATCATAACTCACCAAACTCTTCGCACTTCACTTCTGCTATTCTTCTCTTGATAGCTTCTCCTTAATATCACCAATAAAAAATAAACCAACCTTAGAAAAATCTCTTATGCATCCTTAAATAGGCAATCTTGATCTTTTGTCACTGCTAGTACTTGCTATGGACAAGATTTTAAAACTTCAAGTGCAGAGTTTTGAACCACTTCGAATTGAAGTTCAAAGTAGTTCAAAAGTGATTCAAAATAGTTCAACTTGCTCATTCAGGTTCAGTGGTCTATTCCAAAAGGTTCACATGCATGATTTAGTGATTTGGTTTTGATGATTCATTTTCGACTCAAGGACGAAGTCTATCATGTGTCAAATTTGGAAACTTGGTTCAAAAGGTTTAAGGTTCAAAGTCCATTTCAGTTAAGTATTAGAATCTAGTTTGACCCAAGGTTCAAGCTCAAAATGATATACAAGTCGATATAAAGTTAATATTCAAAAATATGGATTTTAAGTTTGCAGAGGAAAATATAAAGTGTGAGTGGATGATTCAATAAATTGTGAACTCAAAATATTTATTATCCCTCATCTCATGTTTCTATAAAAATAATTATATTGGTTAAAAAGATTGAACACAGGGAAAACTGCAGGAGAAAAGACAGAGGAATAACAACTTCAAGCAGAATGAAACAGAAAATAGAAGGAAGAGGCTATGTTGAAAGTCCGAGTTTGTTTGAATCCAAAAAGTATAGAATAAAGAATCATTTGAACGTGAGAAATGGTGAAAACACTGATATAAAAGAAAATTTAGATTTAAAACATAACAATTTAGAAGGACAAAACCCATTTGAGCTTGTCCTAGAGTATGTTGGGGGGCGATGTTCAAGTGGTTGAGATATCTGCAACACAAAATATAGGTTTGGATTAGATGGAGGAAGCTTTACTACTTCGGGCTGAACTAATGGATTTGAAAGCGCCCATCGATGGTGATGCTTATGCATATGTTGTTGAAGCACGACTTGATCATTGTCATGGCCCTTTAGCTATAGCAATAGTTCGCTCTGGAAAATTAGTTCCTAGTCTTTACATCATTGTTGGTGTTGAGTGGGGAAAGGTCAAGGCATTGAGCTGATCGTTGAAATTAAAACATTATAAGCCGAGTTTGCTGCAAGAAAGATACATTAGGCGGAAATTGAAACATGATCTTCATACCAAAGGTTGGCAGCATCGTATTCATTGTCAAGCCATAATAAACAAGCTCTCTCGTCATGACATAAATATTGGAACCCACGGGTATCGAATGGCACATAATGCATTCTTTCATGCAAAGATTTCCCTCACAATACCGATGTCAATTTGATAAAAGATGTGTTTCATATGGCACCCGCGGCATATCCATAACCATCCAAGGTGGAAGTTCGAACTAAAATATAGGGAGGCGGTTACAGGAGCACATCGTTGGAGCTGTAAAAACTAAATTCTCTCTTTCGTCAGCAAATTTCCATAGCAGAGCAATTAGTGAATTTCAAAACTCCAAATGTATTTCATCAGAATTTCTTCTCACTTTATGCTCAGGCTTCTCGGTCATATTGAAGTTGTGGGATGGGAACATCTTGTTCACTTGGGTGAAGACTTGCTTTTGTTCATTTTCGTGTCTTTGACGAGGGAGCTAGAGAGCATGTTTTAGAGATAACTCTATCTTCAAAGTATCCTGAAGTTGAACCTGTGGTTTCTTCAATGAGAGAAATTTTTTAAGACTTCTGGCATGTTATAGAGAATATTGACATGAATGTATGGGTCATGGAGTCTATGCAGTGATGCACCCGTTGCGAGCAGGTTCATTCTGATATATAGCTTTAGGCAGACATTGCTCATTGTCACTGACAGTGAATGCATTTTCAGCAAGATTTGTACCAGAATGTCACTTCTTTGGGTTTGACTTGGTAATAACACTACTACAAAAAAAAATGGAATAGCAATATTGGACGATGGAAAGCAACATGTGTATAACCCACATATGCAAATCACAATGAATGTAAAGAGATAATCAAAATATAAATGATAATGGCAATTGCATTGAAACTGGATGCTACAGTTACATCACCAATAATCAAGAAGTTTTCAACGATACCAAAATAGAAGTACAGACAGCTTGGTGATTTCATGCCAAAGCAATCAGATAAAGTTTAAAAAGTTAAATCATATGCCAGCTATCTAAAGAAGCCTATATTCTGAGGTGTCACCATTTATTTTTAAGGAAATATTTATAAGCATTATGCTCAATGCGTTAAAAAAAGGAGATTTTTGCTTATCTTTCAAAAATGAAATAGAAGGTGAAAGGGTAAAAGCACGAGAGAGAAGAAGCTAACTCTTTTTTTTTCTAGGGATTTCAATTTCTTTTTAGATTCAGTTACAAAAAACTGAATGGTCTGGGTTTCGGGATTATTTATTGCTACCACAGGAAGATAGAGGGGTTCCATTCCTTTCTGGTTTTTGGACTATAGACTTTGTGCTCTAGGACAGGAGGAAGTTTTGCAAAATTTTTCCATTTTCTTGAGAGATTGTGAGAGGCAGAGCATGGGCTGATTTTCTTTTTCAGAATTGTGCGTCTGAGATAGAGATAGGATTTTGATTGTTAATGTAATTTGTGAAAAGAGTTTCTTCTTTTCTTTAAATAGTGTTTTAGTTGTAATGTGTAGAAGAGACTTTGTGGTCTTTTATAGTCAGGGAAGGGAGACCGGAGGTTAATTATATCAAAACTTTGATTATGATGTATTTTCCTTCCATTAATCATGAACTTTGCGTCATTTTCAGTTTTCTCTTAAATACATTCCAATATCACTATTTTCTTGTTACATTATTAGTTCAAAACATCTTTAAAAGTTATGAATTTTTTTAATTCTCTCAAGAGGCCGGAAGACATATTTTCGTTTTCATTATGTAATGCAGCATTCAGCAAATGAACTTTGTATCATCTGCTGCTCTTCGCTTTTCTTTCCTTTAAGCTATTAGGTTTTGCATCTACTCTGTGTTTATCGATAGATGCTTGTCATCCTTTCATGCTTTCTAGTTAAAAGTACTTATAATTAATCCATTGTATATCTTATACGGGGAGCTGTACCCGATAAAATTCAGAGTAGGGTTATCAATCCAATGATAACCTGTCCAACTATTAGTGTCGATTAGTCCTTTCACTTGGGCATTCAGGGTCATACTAACAGGCATTTCCTTGAAGGACAATCTATTCACTAACAGTCACTTAAACATCATCATTGATCTTAGGGTTAGGTCAAATTCATCGAATCCTTCCAACATTTTGTCACATTACTATTCTACACAATTTATTGAGATCTACATATTTCTCACATCCTACCGAATTAGAATATAGCTTGTATTGGGTTTTTGAATGCATAGTAGAGGAACCTACACTTCAAATCTTAGAGAAATTGAAGAAAAAATAAGCAAGTTATTGAAAAATTAGGAAAATTCGTTCTCAAGGCAACAAATTTGCTAATGTTTTGAATTTTTCGTAAATAAGGTTATCTTGGCCCTAGTAAGTTACAGTTAAAAAAATTTTAAAAATCAAAGAATTTACATTTAATTTTGTGTGATTTTTTTTCAAAAATGATGCGGCCTCCAACAAGAGGCAAAAAGATTGCTACCACGCAGAGGAAATCCTCTTATAAGGATTGGGAAATAATAGAGGATATTAATCCCAATGAGGAAATAAGTTCAATGAAGAGGTTAAGAGGGATATGTGTGACCTACAAGGAGATATATCATATATATGAATCATGTTAAGCATCTATATGAATGAACCAAGGAAGGAATTCTCAAGCAATCAAGCTAAAACCTCCAAGTCAACTAATAATGACACAAATTATAATACTTCTATGGGACATAGGATTTTTTTCCAAAGGTGGATATGTGCAAGTTTGATGGTAAGGATCCTCTAACATGGATCAACCAAATGGAGATTTTTTTTTAAAGTACATCAAACCCCATATGGACAAAAGGTCACAATGGCTTCCTTGTATATCTAGAACCAGATCAATTCATTTCGTATCATTGGCTTTGTGCTCACTAGAGGATAAACGGTCTCACTGTATCATGGTGAATTTTTACAAAAGAACTCCAAGCATAATATAGCAATAGTGTGATAGACAACTTCTTTAGCTAGCTCGCTAAGCTTCAACAAACAGGATCAGTTAAGGATTATATTAAAAAAATCCAAAATCTATCCTTAAGAGTGGATTCAATTATAGAGGAAAACTTGAATAATTTATTCTTGGGTGGCCTCGGGTATCACATTCAACATTAGGTATGCATGTTTAGTCCTAGCTCAGTAAATGAGTCTTTTATATTGGCACACAAGGTAGAGGAGAAGTTCTTGATTCCTATAAAGCAAGGGGCTAATGTGAAAAGAGAAAAATGATATTCAACACCGTCTCTTCCTCAACCTACTAGGTTGACCTCACAAAAAAATGAGGAGAAAAGAGAAAAAGGGTCGTGTTTCAATTGTGATAGTAAATACAGTCGAGGACATAAATGTAGTGAAAATAGTTTTTTTTCTATATTGAAGGTCCAAGTGAGGAAGAAGAACCCATATTAGAGGAGGATAGGGAATCGGGTGAGGAATCACATGATTCAATCATTTCTTATCATGCACTTTCAAGTTTCAGTGCACCACAAACTCTCAAGGTAGTGGGTTTCTTAAAGAAGCAAAAAGTAACAGTGTTAATCAACTTAGATAGTACTCATAATTTCATCGACAAAAAAGTTGGCAACTCTTCTAATTTTTAAAATATATTCAACCCTAGAGTTTAAGTTTTTTATTGCAGATGAGAGTACAGTTAGTTGTTCAGGGAAGTGGTATAGCATCAAATTATCCATGGGAGATTATCAACCTAATACCCCAATATATGCAATATCCACGGGTGTGACATCTATTATTTTGGGAGTACAATGGCTTACTACATTGGGAACAATTGAGATGAACTTCAAAGAACTATTCATGAGATTTTAATCAAAAGGAGAGGTAGTGGAGATAAGGGGGTTGAAGGAAAAATCCCCATAGATGGTAAGCTCTCATCAAATGCAAAATTTGCTTAAGAAAGGAGCAGATGGATTTGTGGCTTCATTAGAAGTCTCTCAATCTAATGCTCTTACTCATCCATATTTACAAGCAATACTTAATCTTCACTCAGTGATTCTTGGATATATGCTTAAAGGAATTCCTTCTAAGAGGGATCATGACCATTTCATACAACTAGTTCCAGGGGGCCAGCCAGCATACATCAGGCCTTATAGGTACCCACACATACAAACAAGTGAGATGGAAAAAAATGTTGAGGAAATGCTAGAAGCATGAATTATCTGGCATAACCAAAGTGCTTACCCCTCGCCTTTGGTGATGCTGCATAAGAAGGATGAAACTTGGGGCATGTGTCTAGATTATAGAGTGCTCAACAAGTACACCATTAAACATAAGTTTCCTATTCTAGTCATTGATGATCTACTAGATGAATTAAATGGATAAAGTAGATGTATTTTACCAAGTTAGATCTTAGATTGGGTTATCACCAAATTTGGATTAAGGAGGAAGATATTTGTAAGACAACATTTCAAATTCATGAGGCTCATTATGAATTTTTGGTGATGTCATTCGGTCTTACCAATGCACCAACTACATTCCAAAGTTTGATGAATTCCATTTTTAAGAATTTATTGAGAAAGTTCATGTTAATGCTCTTTGATGATATATTGATTATAGAAAGACTTGGGAAGAACATTTGCATCATGTAGATCAAGCATTATAATTGCTCGAAGATCGTCAACTCTATGCTAAGCCATCCAATTGTGCTTTTGGTCTTAAGGAGGTGGAGTTTTGGGACACATAGATTCACGTGAAGGAGTAAAGGTGGACCTTAACAAAATAAAGGCCATCATGGAATGAACTATTCCAAAAACCATTAAGAAGCTGAACGGTTTCTTGGGATTGACAAGGTACTATAGAATATTTGTGAAGAATTATGATTGTATAGCAACACACCTCACCACTCTATTAAAGAAGGATTCTTTTAATTGGAATGAATCCATTAATGTAGCATTTCAGAAATTGAAGGAGGCTATGTGTACAAATCTAGTGCTTTCCACTCTAGACTTCACCAAGGAATTCATTGTGGAATGTGATTCTCATGCAAGAAGGTTGACCAATTTATTTTGAGAGTCATCAATTAAAAGGTAAAAATAAGCTTAAACCTATTTATGAGAAGGAAATACTAGCAATCCTTTACACAATTAAACAATGGATGCCTTATCTAATGGGTCGACACTTCAAGGTTAAGATAGATCATAATAGCTTAAAATATTTTTTGGAACAAAGACTATCTATGGAAGAGCAAAAAAAGGGTCACTAAGATGTTGGGACACAACTTTGAGATTGTATATAAGAAAGGCAAAGAAAATATTGTGGTCAATGCACTTTCTCGGGAGGATGGAAAAGATGAAGCCTTATTGTGTACCCTTTCAATATTACAAGCAAATTGGGTGGTCGAAGTCAAAGCAAAGTGGCAAAATGATTTTGCAACAAGTAATCTCATCCAACAAGTAAAAAGTGATCTTAGTAGTTGAAAAGTGTTTAAAGGGCGATATTCTTTGGTGTAAAGAGTTCTTGTATCTATGCAATAATTCCACTCTTGAACACAAGATTCTCAAAGAGCTAGGTCCCCGGTTGGTGGTTATTCAAAATTTTTGAAGACGTATCATCGAATCAAGCAAGATTTTTTTTGGGAAGGGCTAAAAGGTGATGTTCAAACATTTGTGGTTGAATTTTTAGTTCGTCAAAGAAATAAGGGGGAGACAATTAAGAATCCCTGTCTCTTACAACCCTTATCTATTCCTTGCTAGTGTTGGGAAGAGGTATCCATGGACTTCATCACAGGGCTTCCCAAATCTAAAGGTCATAATGTCATCATGGTAGTAGTTGGTCGCCTCACTAAATATGCACATTTCATTGCATTATCACGTCTTTTACAAGAAGTACAGTGGCAAAAGTTTTCTTGGAGAATATCCAAAAGATGCATGGTATACCTAAGGTTATTGTTAGTGATCATGATCCTATCTTTACTAGTCACTTTTGAAAAGATTTATTATCATGTTTGGGTACTCAATTGGCTCATAGTTCTTCATACCATCCTCAATCAGATGGGAAAATTGAGGTTGTTAATAAATGTTTGGAAGGATAGCTACATTGTTTCACTTCAAAGAAACAATCTCAATGAGCAGATTGGCTACCTATTATATAATGGTGGTATAATACTTCTTTTCATATCTCATTAAAAATGTCACTTTCAATACATGCTTGACTCAGGTATGATAGATTTGAACCTCAATATAAAGTGCAAGGTTATGTGGATGACTAAGCACTTTGTCAACTTCTTTGGAAAACATTGGGTAATGTGGAGTAGAAATGTATTTAACCATAGCTCATAACTTATCCACATCAATATTAGTAGGGACACTAACTGCTTGTAGCACTTTCTCTAATACCTCTGTATGCAAAGGGGATAACTCTAGTAGCTCAAATATGGAAATATGCATGTGGGTATGTTGCAATTGGCCCACTGGATCATAAGTAGACTTAGCATTAGTAGATGTTTTCTTAGATGAGGAAGACCCCACTTGTTTAGCATTGGCTTGTTTAGAAGTATTTGCAACTTTAAGAACAACCTTGAGTTGGCTTCTAGTAATGATGTTTAGTCTTTCAACATGAGAAGAAGAGGTGGGACTAACGAAACTCAAGACTACCTTAGGCCTTTCATAATAAGTGTCATAGTTGGGCTCCTCATAAAACTTAGGTCCCATCATGTAAACATTACAACAATAGGTTCTAGCATGTGAATAACATTGTCAGTGTTGGTGTAGGTGTAATTGATCTTAGCATCATGGGTTTTCTTGTTTGCATTTGATCTCTCCCCTTGCACATACTTAGGGAGAGGCTCCTTGAAATCCTTATAATTATAGTTTTTAACTATCCCATCAATAACAACATTTTCTTCTTTAATAAGATCTTGTATAACATCCTTAACGTTGAGACAATGATCAGTGTTGTAACCTTTGTTACTATGCTAGTTGTAATAGTGATCATCTCTCCATCAAGGAGGCTTAACAATGGGATCACAAGGTCTTGAATTATCTAGTAGCATAGTGATCTTATTATCAAGCAATGTTTTTAAGATTACCTCATAGGAATCAACCAAAGGAGTGATATGACACTTAGGCTGAGATGGTTGTGTAAACTTAGGCTTGTTGGAATCATTGGTCTTTGCAGCCTCCTATTGTTTAGTAGCCAAAATAGCATTAGCCAAGTTGAAGATGGGTTCTTTCATTTTAGGAACATAAAATACCCCATCATTAACAACATACTTTTTTTTGTCCCAAGCTCTTCCTTTATCCTTACCATTCCTATTGCCATTAGTATTATCCTTGTTCAAGGCTATCTCCCCGTTCTTAATGGCAACATCCTCTATATGATACACACTCTTAATCATGTCATTAAAAGTGAGAAAGACTTGTTTCCCAAGATCATAATATATATCAGATACAATAGTGTTAACAAATATGTTGATCTTCTCATTTTTAGGGATTTGTCAAGGGCATCTAGCATGTAATTTTCTCCATCTTTGTAAATAAGTGACAAAATGTTCTCCTTGTTTTTTCTTGATGTTGCATAAATCTAGCATAGTAACAACATGTTATATGTTGTAACAGTAATTTTTTATGAATCTTTGTACAATATCATCAAAGGATTTAAGAGGAGGGGTACTCTTTGTGAAACACTCTATGGCTTACCCATTCAATTTTCCTAGAAAGAGTCTCACGAGGTATGTGTCATCATGCATGAAATCCATAATAAGAGCATAGAATTTCCTAATGTGATTATATGGATCCTCATTTCCATCATATTTATCATGTTTAGGAATCTCCACATGTTTTTGAAAAGACATCATGTCAAGATTCTTGTCAAAATGAAGCAGACATATAGATTAAGTGAATGAAGACTCTAGATTTTCTTTTTCCATTTTCATTAATGCAAATTCATTTTATAAGTCTTGGACTTGTTTCCTCAAGATCTCATTTTTGGGAGGTTCTCTCTTTTGAATGATCCTTTTAAAATCGAATTCATGGGGTAACTTTCATCCTCTAGAAGTCCTGTATGTGAAATATTGATTCTCATTTGCTCTAAAGCCTTAAGCACAAGCCTTTGAAGGTAATTGTCTTATTGGGATCTTACAAGGCCTTTTGTAGTAACATCATTATCTACATCACTTCCATGTTGTGAAGGTTGTCCATGGTGGGAATGTCTCAATGCAAACATATTGTTCCCAAGATGAGACCTTAGGGTCCTAGGAGGGGTGTTTTTGTCATTATTTGCAAAGTTTTCAAAGGGATTTCTATAGGTTGGATTAGCATTTTAGTCTCCAAAGGTATTTGTGTGATGATTTCCAAAGCCATGACCATTAGCATTATGAACATTATTTTCCTCATACATATGAGCATTCATCCTAGTAGACACATGTCTTGCTTGTTCAAGTCTTCTTGTTATAGTCTTGCTCGTTGGCCTTGGTACAATTTCTTCTCTCTTTCTATTTGTTCACGACTAGTTGCAAAAAATCTATCTAAGCACTAGCTTCTCTCTTGTTGATTCATGGTGAAATATGCACCATTTTCAATCCTAGGGGTATCTAGTGGTTAAACAACAATTTCTCACTTGAAGAATGATCAGCTCCATGTGTAATGCCCCGCCCAGAGATCCTTGGAACAAGGATTCAATACAAGCCAAATTATTTTTCTTTTACAAGTATGAATGCACATGACAACATCATATAGGGATCACAAAGATCACAATGGAAGACTTCACCAACAATCCCAACAATCAACGGATCTCCAAATACCACTACCTAACTGACATGACCAAACTAAAGAACAAAAAACAAAGATGACATTAGAACACAAAATCTCTAATTTTTCGAAGCATGGAACCACTAATATTCCTACAAGGCACTTAAAAGTCCAGACCATGTTCTTTAAAAAACAATGGAGATGCCCCCTATTTTTCGTGCGAGAGAATTAACAACAGATAGTCTCACGCAAGGAAGTATCTCTTCACATGAGAAAGTACACTGAGCCACACGAGGATTTGCTTTTCATGCAAGGAAATGCACCAAATGGCATGAGAAAATGATTGGCCCAATAGCCAAAACACCGATAACTAGTGTGGAGTTTCGTGCGAGGAAGCACTGCGAACTGTGCAAAGACACTCAACACACCGCACAAACTTTTATACTCTCACACAAGAAAGTATAATTTCACATGAGGATACAAATCAGCAAGCCAAAAAACATTAAGGTAAAAAGCTAGAAAATGAATTTCCTCCACACCGAGGAGTACCGGATCCACATAGATCGAGGAATGAACACTTGAGAGCATAAATGACAAGATGCCATGAAATACGAAAGAGGAACATTTATCCATCTAAACCATAACAACATATGAAGTAAACATGAACATATAAGCACCAATATAACTAAAACTTGTGCACAGTTCCTCCTAACCATAATAGCATCATGAGACCTCAAAGGTGTAAGGAAACATGCAACAAAGAATATAATCGTTTCCACATAACCCATAATAGATCTAAAATAAATATGCGATTTAAATCCACATGCAAGAGAATAGACAACATACCCACAAAAATGTGACACAAAATATACCTTGGGAAACCCTCATTGAGGAAAAAACCCAGCCTCCAAAAGCATCCATCACAATGTATTATTTAGCAAAAACACCATTGCAATATAGCCATAGAAGCTTTCAAAGTCATAGCCACTACCAAGCAATCCATGTGAACAAGAATTAATCCACACATTCCATGCCATGCTTCTAACCTTCACAAATGCTCCTTGGTTAACCTGTCAAGCCTTGACCCACTCTACTATTTTTTCTTCTCACATCAATAACTACCCTTGTGGCTGCTTATTTAGTAGCAAGTCCCACAAAACCACCAAGTGGTATTACATAAACCATGTGCTACCTAACCCCTTGACCCCACATTTAATATTAGAATTTTAATTCTTTTTCTCCAATATTAAATAATTACTTGAAATATTATCACAATGTTACAATACAACTCATCAAGTATATCTCATGGGAATCTTTGCATGTTGCACATCCATCTAGGTGAAATATTACATAATAAAATAAAATAATATAATATAATAATATTATGCAATGTGTGCAACACCCATTATCTCAACAATCTTCCACTTGTTGTATACATTGCATAGGGTCAATCGATAGCCACATAAATGAACAAGAGAACAATCCCTCCTAGCACATCCACCATCATGATTCAAAGTACACTAAGTGCTCCATCCTAGTACCCACAACAAAATCAAAGTATCTAGCATCTCAAACATGAATGATCTCACCTTCTATTATGCCACTGCTACCAAACATGCATAGAAATTATCCAAAGAGAAAGCCACACAACCTATCATATTAGAAGATCATAAAATCTTGTACCAACTGAAATACCAAGCACAAAAACTTGATCCAAAGGTAATCACATGTATCCATAGTTGTCAAAATATCCATAGTTGAAATAACACTCATAATAAGTGCCAAACCCATCCAACTATCCACACCTCCATAGGTGTACCAAGTGAATCTTGTATCATCAACATATCCAGTTTGTAACCTGCAATCACAAGCCTTAGGAGAAATACCTGGCACATATATACCAAGAAGCTTCCACTGCAAAAGATAATGTCAAATCTACAACCAATCCACTCACAACATCTCAAAGAAGTGAATCCATGTAGTCTCAAGGACATCCACAACACATAAACCAATGACCTACAAGAATAATTCTCATAAAAAATCTTCAACACTCTCCCAAGTTCTCCACAACCAATAGAGGAAAGAGATAAAGGAAGAACCATGTCATCTCTCACATAAAATACATGAGCACAAACCAGTGATCACAATCTCTAACCAATCTCAAATCCAATGTAAGTAAAATCAAGCATCCAAGAAGATAACCAAGACCAAAGAGAAAGCATGCAAATCATAACTTGTATCATGTCCTTCTACACACACCTCTAGATGTAAACTGTGCAAGTATGATCTCCTCCATAAAACTCTAACAAGAAGCCACAATAACACCCAAACCATATAATTAATCATGGATGTAAGCCTCTCACAAGAAGATCAAACTCATAAATCATTCCTAATCCAAGGAATATGCCCAATATAAAACCATCTCCCAAACTCAACCAACATAACAACATATGCAAATGGAGATAACCAATGCTAATCCACCTTTCAAATGAACCCTCCACAACTAACTCATGTACTATAGCTCAAGATCCATATCTACGAAAGATAAGCATAACTATAATGCACCCGAGAGATACAATGGGCTATACCTCTCAAGTAGCAAATTGCCAAGTAGACCAAGAGTGGAGAATGAGAATGTTCATCAAGATATCCAAGTCTCCAACCAAGATCATCTAAGAACAATCTCCTCTCAAGTCCATATCAGGAAAATTCCCCTCAGACTTCTTGTTGAAACTAAATAGTCCCAAAAAATACTTCTCAAATCCAAGAGAAATCAGCATCACCAATGTCTCTAAGTATTCATGAGCACTTGTAACCAATCAATCCATGCCAACTCCAAATGCAACATAGAAATATCATGAAGTATCTAGCTTATAATCAATGTACTCAATACTAGGAAAATAAATCAAGATCAATGCCAAAGATCCAACCATGGCCTCAGAAACATAAACATGACAACATGATCTAACCATCTCAAAAGAGACAACATGCTCCACATGAACATACCATAACATGTCACAACTCTAAAAATGTATCAAGAGAATAGCATGACATAATAATGAAACCATCCTAACACCAAGGATAACATGTCAAATGAAAGCATAAACCACACATTTACCAAGAACCCCATTAGTCCTCAAGATGCAACCATCTCCACACACCATGAAGATAACCAAGTGCACCATGCAAATGTCAAAGATTCTTCTGCAGTACCAGGATCCGAGACAAACCTCCAACATCTACAAACACTCAATAAATAACAATGTTGAAAACTCCCACTCAACCGTGGTACCAAGTCACCTATGGCATCATAGAATTTATCTCCTACATGAAGATCCTTCAGGTCTATACTCACACAACCAAAGTGTCAACACCATGTGAAACCAAGTTCTCCAAATCAAAAAGATACAAATCAAACCAAGAACTAATCCTTCACTGTCACCTCATCAATGTCACAAGCTTCCACTAAACCATGTATTGAAGCTATCCATGACATCATGATGAAAATTTCCATCCTCTAACCATGAGAATCAACTAGGGCATCAAACCATCAAAGAACTCAAAGTCCACATCATGAGCTCCTCAAAAGAAACCAAATAACCATGATCCTTGACCAAGAAGCCATACCACCATAACCAAATTAAGAATCCAAGCCAATGAACATCAAGGATGTACCTATACATCCAATCATGTCATGCCAAAATCCATAGCACCATGATCACATCCCTGAAATGAGCATCTAACTCTCAATATGTCCAACCCGTTAGCATAAAATAGTCAACCACAATTCTCCACCATGATTGTACCTAGTAACAACATCTCATCTCTTCTACATGAAGAAAAATTAGTAAATCATGTGACTTAGGGCATAGACAACCCAAATTAAAGCCACCAATCTAAATATGATTCAATAATGAAAGATCAATGGGCAAAGATAACCCATAACTCTACCATAAATGCAACCTATAAGTATAGACCGCTTATAACACTACACAACTTATAAACTTAACAAGTCATCATATATATCCAAACCAAACACTGATAACCATATCATCATGAGACCAATCTGAAACATGATCTGAGTATATAATGACGTCAAATCTTAAATCTCCAAAATATGCAATGCCATAAACTCACAATGTTTCCATAGTCAATATATACCATAAACTATTCAAATTAATATATTACCAAATAAACCATGCCAAACTTGCATCAAATCTGAACCAATGTGTAATGCTCTCTCAGAGTTTTCTATTGACTACTTGAAGTCCAAAATCTGACTCCATATGCCCAAGTTATGCCCTAATTTGTGTTTAAAATAAATAACATCTAACTTTTGGGCTCTTAAAACCTAACAAAATATCAAAATCACAAAACCAAACCTATACGAAGTTGTAGTGCTCTGAATTAGCTTTCCAACACCTATAAGAAGTCCGAAATCCGATATCCTAAGAGAAAGTTATGGCTATTTTACCAAGACAATCTTTTTTTCCATTTTCATTGCGATTTTTTTTTTGTGACAAAAAATTTGGTAGTATTAAATTTGATGGCCATCACGGGCTGAAAACAAAAAAACTCTTTCATTTCCTCTAAATATGGCCAAACTAGGGCATATTATATATCAAAACTTATGAAAATGTCGACTTGGATCCAATGGTGAGGTCTATCTTTATCCAGGAGGTCATTTTTGCAAGCTCTCCCAAAAAACCCTCATTTAAATGGAACATAAAAAAAAATCCTTTTGACCAACAATTTCACATGCCCAAAATCTACCAACATCTCATCATAACAGAAAACTACAAAACCCTTAGGTCTACAATAAATAACTCATATATCTTGTGCTTTCTTTTATCCTCTCATGCATTCCCATGGATTCAATCTAGGGTTATAATAATTAAACCATAGCTCTGATACCACTTGTAAGGAAACATGCAACAAAGAATATAATCATTTCCACATAACCCATAATAGATCTAAATATATATGAAATTTAAATCCACATGCAAGAGAATAGACAACATACCCACAAAAATGTGACACAAAATATATCCTAGGAAACCCTCATTGAGGGAAAAAACTCAGCCTCCAAAAGCATCCATCACCATGTATTATTCAACAAAAACTCCATTGCAATATAGCCATGGAAGCCTTCAAAGTCATAGGAATTACCAAGTAATCCATGTGAACAAGCATGAATCCACACATCCCATGTCATGCTTCCAACCTTCACAAATGCTCCTTAGTTAACTTGTCAAGCCTTGTCCCGCTCAATTCTTTCTTTTTTGCCCTCTTCTTCTCACATCAACAACTACCCTTGTGGCTGCTTATAGTAACATGTCCCACAAAACCACCAAGTGGTATTACATAAACCATGTGCTACCTAACCCGTTGACCCCATATTTAATATTGGAATTTTAATTCTTTTTTCCCAATATTAAATAATTACATAAAATATTATCACAATGTCACAATACAACTCATCAATTATATCCTATGGGAATCTTTGCATGTTGCACATCCATCTAGGTGCAACATTACATAATAAAATAAAATAATATAATATAACAATATTATACAATGTGTGCAACACCCATTATCTCAACAGAAGGTCCTAGCCATCCCCCATGTGTAACATTCGAAACTGCCAACTAGATAGTCAGAGTTGTCTTATGAGGATGTCACTACTAAAATGTAATAACATCATAAGAATAAGAAAACTAACATGTTAATCCAATAAGAAATAGATAATCCAACTAAGCAAATCATGTTATCTAATCATATGCTAAAAATCATAATAAGGGAATGTGTCAAATTAACTAACATCATCTAAAGGCAAGAATTCAAAGGAAGGGGAGAAAGTCTCTCCATTTGCCAGCATTTCTCCCAACGGAAAAAGCCCTGGGGTTTAACCCGTAACCCCTAGCGCCCCCCCCCCCCCCCCCCCCCCCAAGATTGAGGAAAAAAAGGAGTACAAAATTGAAGAAGAGGATACGGAATCGGAAGAAGAGGTGAAGGGGGAGGATAGTAAGAAGGTTGAGGAGGACATGACTGTTACATCGATAAACCCCAAGAAAAGGAAGGCTGAGGAGGCATCGCTACTAGAAGAAACAAAAGACCAGACTCCTTTGTTCTTAGGCCCTATCCCTTCTATTTCATCATCGTAGGGGAAGATAATTTCTCTGGTGGGAGATAGTGGGGAGGTGGTTTTGAAAGATAGGAGGGGGTCATGGAGAAATTTTAGCTCTAAAACGAGGAAGATGGGGATAGTCAGAGAGACAATGAACCCCCAAGTGAAGGAGGAAAAATATGGTAAAGTCCATTTTGATGAACTTCTAGACTTGACTCTTGTTGTAATCTCTAAAAATGCGAGAGAATATGGGCTCAACCTGCTCAACAACACTAAAAATAACATGATAGATAATTTTTGCTCTATCAAATGGCTATTTCATGAGATAGAAGAGCTCAAGGAGAAAACGAACCAGAAGGACAACCACATGAGAAGCAAAGAGCAGGGGACCTTTCTGACCAGGAGGATCGTATCACAATGGTTGAAAAAAGAGTCCTAAGGATGGAGACTTCTAATCAAAACCTAGCTAATCAGGTGTATGCAACCTTGAACACCCTGAATGAGAATATCAATAGTTTGGGTGAATCTTTGAAGGAAGCTGGCTTTGGTGGGGAAAAAGAAGATAAGGCCAGTATGGACTGTGGGAAAACCAAGGAAGAAAAGAAAGAGATTGGGGGATCGGTGGATGATTAGAACTAGGACCAAGTGGGCACAGACAACCGGAGGGCCAATGAAGCTATAAAGACTCTACAGGTTCTAGATAGGGAGAACTAATAGTTTTAGTTTTAATTTTTGGTTTCATCCTTATCTAAGGTAATTGGTTTTTATTTCTTGGTTGCGGGCCTATCTTTTGGTTTTGGCTTTTTATAAGCAGATGCATACTAGCTAGATTTTACTTTTTATTTATATTTTAGATATTATGTAAGATATTTGGGTTTCAAGATCCCTGTAAAACTTGTTTTACTTAATCAAAAACTAACATCATCTAAACATGATATGCAAGCATTCCAATGAAAGCATAAATCAAAAGAAAGTGTACTCTAAAACCCAAAGTACCAAGTGAAAAAAATCCAACGATGGTCACACTAGGAAAAAAGACTGTCTTTGTACATTGGTCCCCAGGAATGGTGAAGGTAGCTATGCCTCCCAACCACGTGGAACTCGTAGGTCCACTCTCGCTGTGCTGATGGAGATAATGATCCAACCACAAATACACATAAAGTAAACATCCATGGCTAACACTCATGCCAGACAGTAAAGATGACTGCAACCAAGATCATGAGACAATGCAAGTACAATAGATCCTATTCAGACACTCAATGGGTTATTATGTAGGGGCTAACAGCATGGAAAGTCGCTTGGCATCGAAAAGCCCAAGCTTTGATCATGCGATTTAACTCCTTAATGGAAGGCTCTCGCATTATGTCCTCAAACTTAATCGAGTGCTCACACATAACAAGTGTCCTCAAACTAAATCGAGTGCTCACTTAACATTTTATTATCTTAAGTTTTATTATCACACATGTTTTATTTAGTTATCACTTGATTAAAACTTTTGCAAGCCAACCCTCAGGAAATAGTCATTGGGCTACAAAAATAGAAGCCCCCTCCATGATGCTACCCTACCTACCCACGCTCATCCAACGATGAATTCCCATAAGCATGCGCATTACCAACCCAACCCCAAATGATCATAACTCAACTGCATTACCGCCTGGAGATCGGGTCTCGCAAGTCACTTGACACATGTGCTCGTGTGTGGCGCACCACCATCATGAAGATCATAACATAAGGACTGGATGAGAACACAACCAAAATATCACTCAATTAAATACAAGCTCAGGAGGACCTACATGAATCCCAAAGAACAATAAAACCATACATCATGAACTCACTCAACCGACCTCAATCCAAGATTATGGATTCTACACGAATCCTAGTGTCCACAAACATAAAAGTGCAAAAATGATTTAATTGGCATCCCAACAGGTGATCCAGGTCCACGACCAACCTCATCTCAAGAAAACCCAAAAAAATAAGGTGACACGCAAAATAAGGTAAAAATCCCAAAACTTGAAAACTTCAAAAATAAAACCCATTTGGTCTTAGGGAAAAAAAGCCACAAAAATCCAACAAAATTTGGATTTGGAGTCTGTAAACAAAAACAACCAGCATAACGGTACAAAACCCCAAACCCTCATCTCAAAAAATAGGGAAATGTTTATACCTGACCAACCAGACAGAACCAACAAATAGAAATAGAGGGGAACACTAGTTTTCAGCCTCCTAACAAACAACTACCAAAAATAGAAGTAGAAACGAAGACCCAAGGGCTTCCATCATTGTAGTAGGTCGAAACATTTTGACTTCTGAGCGAAGTGCATCCTTCAGACCACTGACAAAACAACTACGGAAGAATTCAGCAGACAAGCCCTCTGTGTGATTAGCTAATTTTTCAAACTCTGTCTGGTATTCTCTTACAGTGCCTGTTTGACGCAGTTTAGTGAGTGCTCCTGTGAAATCATCAAAGGAACTAGGGCCAAAGCGCTCCAAAATGAGGGTGCACAATTCGCTCCACGTTGGGCCTACATTAGCCTTGATGTACCAACGGAACCATTGAAGAGCTTCATGTTCCAAATGAAAAGATGCAAGGGAGACTTTGTGGTTATCCAAAGTATTATGCAAGCTGAAATACTGCTCTGCCCTATAGATCCATCCAGTCGGATCAGAACCATCGAAGCGTGGAAAATCAAGCTTTGGTCCACGAAAATTGCCAGAAGAGGACCCAGTATCTCCTGAATGGTTTCGGCTCATGGCTGACTACTGAAAGTTAAGACCCAGAATTTTGTCATCCAGATCTTGAAGTCTGGTTTTGAGGGATGCAATTTCCTCTTCCATGATTTTTGCTCCTGTACGCGTAACAACCATAAAACAAGGTTTTTTTTTTGAAATGGGTAGAAGATGAGAAACAAAAACTTTTTTAGTTACGGCAAACTTGGATTTGGGTAAAACTCATATAGGAAATGGGTGTTCGACGGGTGGTGGGAGACTATCTGGGGACAAGGGAAAAAGAAAAATGAGGGTTTCAAGGGTAGGGAGGCGAAATGAGGCGAACAGTCCAAGAGGGATAAGGGAGCAAAATGAGGAATTGAATCTTGTGGCTCAGTTTGGTGGCGATTGGATGAGAGGTGAAAAAGATAGGGCAAACCCTAAAATTAGATAAATGAGGGATTTAGGGCTTTGATATGTAAAATTTGGGGTTGGGTCGCCAAGGAAAGAAGTATGCGAAATGATATTGCAGACGTTCTGCGAAAGTATGAGCAGAAACAGAAAGCAAACAAGGAAGCTACGACTAAAAAACAGAAAAAAATTTACTCTTTTTTTTTTTTTTTTTTTTTTCGAACAGTCGACTTAGAAAAATTCACTCACAGACAGAACAACTGAAAAGAGTTATTGCAATAACAAGAGATATTAGAAGTGAGAGGAACCTGAAGGCCACGACAGAAAAAAAATTTGATGTAATTTCCACCCAGCGAGCCCAAGAGAGTGCTCTGATACCAGATGAGAAGAACCTCCTTATAGCAATATCGTGAGAATGCTCGAAATAACAGAATACAAAGTGATAGCAGAACTCAGAATAAATCTACTGATCGCAGGCCACTTCGAGGGGGTAACCTCCTTTGAGCAAGCTCAATACAATAAATTCGTCCGTGCCCATCAAGGGCCTCAACCTATTCTTATATACTGGGTACGATTTAGAAAAGTAATACTACCTATGCATGTGGGATAATAAAATAAACTCACGGGACGACTTACAAAGCATATGCGTCCAACAACTCTACTCTAACAAAATAAGCAGAAGGAACACACAGGTTCCTAACAGTGGCGCACCACCATCATGAAGATCATAACATAAGGACTGGATGAGAACACAACCAAAATATCACTCAATTAAATACAAGCTCAGGAGGACCTACATGAATCCCAAAGAACAATAAAACCATACATCATGAACTCACTCAACCGACCTCAATCCAAGATTATGGATTCTACACGAATCCTAGTGTCCACAAACATAAAAGTGCAAAAATGATTTAATTGGCATCCCAACAGGTGATCAAGTCCAATATTATTATTATCTAGTGATTACAATCCACAATCCCTTATAATTCAATACTGTTGCAAGAAGCTATAGTATCACCATATATAATGGAATCCCTAAACTTAAGTCATTTTATACAAGCTTTTTTTGCTTACAAAATTAGGGCTAGAATAAGTTGTCAAATAAAAAAATAGCACCTGACACCTTTTACAATATATAGTCATTTTTAGCTTCAAGGGCACTACCCCCGAAAACCCCCATATAAATAATTTGGGGGGAAACCGTGAGAAATAAACCTCCGAGTCTAATTAGGCTCCACATCACAACGTTCCTTTGATATTGAACCCTCATTTCCTAGCAAGCCCCTCCCTAGAAAAATTTCCTCTTCTCTTTTCTATGCAGGAGTAGGTGACGAAGTTTTACATCTAGATTTTCATAGTTTTAGAACCAGTGACAAGTAAGCTACACATTTTTATTTTTTTTGTGCCTTCAAGGCAAGGTCAAATTTCTTAGACAAGGATGACTTTAATATTAAAATAGAATAAAAACTGATTACATCAGGTTCATCGTGAATTGTTCAACATAAGTTATTAGAATATCATACTTTTAAGACTACCATATAGCTACTAAACATGACTTACAAGGTAGTCAGCCCATTTGTTTCACTTTAATATGTGTCAAAACAGTATCAAATTTAAACTGAATATCCAAAAAGATTTACACAATGTTAACATATTACTGACGATCAAAAGTTGTACATATTGTTGATTATCAAACTTAAACATGTTATTGATTTATATTCGAGCCCCATCCATCATTAGAATCTAGAGCTTGTAGAAAAGTTGTATCGAACAATTCATTATTCCATCCCGCTAGAGCAAAATCATTTCCTAGTTGAACCTTTTAACCAGTAGAAACATGCAAAGCAGATTGCTGGATGCTAGTGGAAATGTGCAGATCCTCCATCATTCTTCCAATTTGTTTTATGTCATTCGGGTCCATCATATCCAAAGAATTGATCAAGGTATTTCAAGGCCTTGACCTCGTCTTTATGAATAAGTAACATACCATCCCTGACAAGTGTTATAAATTGAACCATAAAGATTTCCAAAGAGAGTGCAACCTGAGACATAATGGAAGAATGTGTGAGTTTACGAGTAAACTCGGTAAGTCTTCTATCCTTCTTTTGAAAAACCTCTTCATTTCTCACTTTCCAAAGGAATTATAAAATTTCACATGTAAGAACAAACCAAAAAAGAATTAAGCTTGGAGTCAAAAGTTTCAACATATCCAACTAAAATTTCACTCTAGGAAAGACCTGACTTTGAGTTCCATATAATAGGACTACCCAAAAAGATTGACCATATAATAACAACAAAATCACATTGAAAAAAAACATGTTCAAAAGACTCAACTACATCACAAACTTTACAACAGCCAGAGGTAGGACCTAGACACTCCAAATTAGGTCCTCAAGCAAGTTTTTTGAGCAATGAAAACCATTTAAAACAAAAAAATTTGGGTTCCACTTTTGACTACCACAAGTACTAAAAAAGGAAAGACCATTCAGAAAATGGAGAACACAAACCCCATCCTTGGATCACTCTTTGAAAAAATTTAGGATCTAACACAAGCATAGTAATGTAACTGCTTAACACTTACTTTATTAAACATTGTTCCATCTTTCCGTAACAGTTGTTTGAAAAATTTGTCAAAATCAATGGCCTTAGAGAAGTTACATGTACCAAGTGCCTTGAAAATTAATGTATATATTTTTTTGAGTCTGTGGAATACCATATCTAGCTCTAAGCTCATCCCAAGTGCCCATCTGATTATCAATCACTAAGTCACTAATTAATGAAAGTCTCGACACATTCCAATGTTTTGCTGAGCAATTTTGTGTAAGTGCCAAAGGCTTTCCATTTAGGTATTTCCCCCACCAAATTGATCTATTTATGACAACATAAGATGGGGAAGAACCAACAACATCTCTAACTAGTAAGAGTATCCTTAACTGGGTCCAAGCCTTCCAGAGGGTAGTAAAAACATTCGAACCAAATACCCTAATCTTGAAATCGCCTAAAAACAAATCACAAAATGGTATATTCATGCAACTTTTAGCTTTACAAATTATAGAGCATTGAATGTTATTTTTTATCAGAACTTTCCAAGGTTCATTACCATAAATGGCCTTAAGAATCCACTTAGAGGCAAGAGCAGTAACATGATTTTTTAGGTCCTTCAAACCCAGTCCACCATATTGCTTGGGTTTACAATACCACTGCCACTTCACATAGTGTCTCTTTTTATTTCCCATTCTAATAGACCATAGAAAATCTCTCATTTTTTTCAATTTTGTCCAGTTGTTGATTAGTCATTAATTGAGTAGAAGCAAAGTAAAGACGATGTGATGCCTGAACTTTTTGCACAACTTGTACTCTTCCTGCCAAAGAAAGATAGCGAGTTTGCCATTTCACATGTTTCTTTTGAATTTTATCAAAGACCCACTCATACATGGCTTTTAGTAGATAGATTAATGACAAAAGGGATACCAAGGTATTTGACAATCTCATTAGGGCCTTTCCATTGCCAAGACATTGACTAAACCCAATTGGAAGGAGAGTCAAACCAACCTAAAACTGAAGATTTATGAGGAGCAATTTTGACACACGAGGCTAAACAAATTAATTCAAATCTATCTAAGGTGTTATGAAAATTTAGTTCCTCAAGTTCCAAGAACAAAGAAGTGTCATCAACAAACTGAGAATTAAGAAGACTATCATTGTTAGGAAGGAGGAGGCCTTTGGTGTAGGAGCACCCTAACCATACCCATGTAATTTGGATTCATAAATAGTATGTGTTTGTGTCGTGATAGGTTAGTGTATTATTTGTTTCAATTCATGTAATGAAGTGTTCAATTAAGGTCATGTTGACCAAGTTTATGTTTTAACCAATGTGGGTCAAAGAGAGTCAAAATGTGGGAAATGCCATGTAAGGCAATATATAGAGTTTTAATAAGGTCATAATAAGATGTTGGACCCATTTAGGGTGCCTAGAAAGCATGTGAAAGAATACAATGCAAATATGTGCAAAAAATGTAAAATTGTCAAAAAGTCGCTGTCAACATTTTGCAAAAAATGACAAGTTTTGGAAGATGGACAATCATCCATCTTGGACGAGCTCTTAGAGGAGGTTGAAGGTCATGTTTTTGAATAAAAATAATGTAACCTCATATAGAATAGGGGAGAGATGAAGTGTGGAGAAGAAAGATGAAGAACATGGTGTGTGGTTTTTGTATAATAAATCAATATTTTATGAAATTTTGTCGGTGTACTGGTATTGACTATAGTTCTTATACTTTTTTCCTTATTCATTAGATGTGGTGATCCTCAAGCTTTCTATATAGATGGTAATGAAGTATAAAATTGCTATTGATGTTTAAAGTTGGTCTGCTATCATTATGTCATTAATAGGAATGTATTATTTGCTATTTAGACAATAAGTCCTGTATATTTTCAAAGGGGTCATAGTGATTGCATGTTCTCATTTCATGGAGATAGTGGAAGGTATTAAAGGTTTTAGTGTGGAGAATACACTCTTATGAGATTACACCAAAATTCTATTCTCCCATATCAACATGGACCAAGAATCAACAAGTAATTGCTACTACAAGTAATCATAGTGAATCAACATTCTTGGAAAAAATTTGTGACAGAGGCTTGGTTGACGTTGGCATGGGTGTTTAAGGGATGGTATGCATTAATTAGATATTGAATATTCCCTTGGAATAATGGAGTAGGTGAGCTACTGGAGTTTGGAAGCCAATCTCCATATTCAGTAGTGAAACCCTCATCAATACAAGGGTTTGAAGGTTTGGGTATCTCTTCAATGACTGGGAGCTTGAAATTTAGTAATTTGGAAGGTGATGATAAGGAAATAATGTATTGAAGATTTTTTGCCCAAGCTCTTGAGGATTTTGAGAGGTTATAGCGTGAGTATGTTCTTTAGGCTTATTAGCCTAGATTAGGGCCTACGAGTTATGTGCCTTAATGAGCAAGTTAGAACCTAAGATTTTAGAATTAGAGAGAGTTTAGTAATGGGTGTTTGAATCTACCTTTAGTTTTGGTAGATGTTTGAAACATTTCAATTTTTTATCTAAATCCCAAGGTAAAGGCTATAAAGAAGAGCCCTCGTCGAGTCAATTTGTTAGAAATGGCATTTGGAGCCCACTAAAGTGCTTAGTAGTCTTTGTTTGGATGTTGTTCCCGTGTTGACGGCCTGCATTTGCACCTCCAGCCCATAGAATAGTAGGGTTTGAGGATATCATCGCTAGCGGCAACTAGCATATGGCCACCCTTACCTCTATAACACTTAAGGGAGATAACAATGGCCGGTCCCGAGGGACTGAAAGCAATATGTTTGGTAGGTTTGGATGAAGCCTAGTTATAAAGTTTGGTAATAAGAAAAAGATTAACACCTCCTCCTTGCATCAACCTTTCATAGGAGGACCAAGGGAGGGATCTCTGGGCAAATAGAATAAAGCATCAACAACAATCATAAATAGGGCAGGTGCGATGGGACAACCTTGTCTAATTGATCTCCCAAGAGAAATAGGGCTGGAAAGATTGATGTTCACAACTATGATAGTTGAAGAGTCCTTGAACAACATCTTTATCCATTTGCAAAAAAACTCAGGAAATCCAAAAGCTTGTAGCATCCCAATAACAAAAGGCCATTCAATTCTATCATAGGCTTTTTCAAAATCAAGCAATACCATAGCCACATTCTGCTTGCTCTTCTTAGCCTAATGCATTGCTTCCAAGCTAGTTATTAAATTTTCCAGTATATACCTACCTTTAATGAAACCTGTCTGGGTAATTGAGATAAATCTATTGAGAAAATGCTTAATTCTCTTAGCCAACAATTTAGCAATAATCTCTTAGGAGATGTTCAATAATGTTATTGGCCTCCAATTTTTAACTTCAGCTCAATCACTGGCCTTTGGGATCAATTTGATCATGCCTTTATTAATGCTTTTTCCTAGGGATCCTCTATTGAAAGAGTTTTCACATAGTGCTAACAAATCTCTAGAAATCCAATCTCTGTTAGTTTTATAGAACTTAGCAGGAAGACCATCACATCCTGGTGATATATCATTGGCTAAAGAAGTAATAGCCCATTTAACTTCATCCAAAGTAATAGGATTGCTTAATCTGTTACTATCTTCTTCAGACACTTTTCTTGGAATAGGTTGTAAACATTTATCAAGTGCCTCATAATTAACATCCAACATCTCAAATAAAAGAAGCTGAGAATAATATTCAAAGAACGTTGACTAGATTAGTTATGGATCTGATGCTTTTCCACCATTAAAATTAATGTGTTCAATGAACTCCCTTTTATTCTTTTCCTTAATAATATTGAAGAAATATTTAGACTCCCTATCACCTTCTAGATTCCAATTCAATTTGGATCTAGCTCTTTGCCCTTGAATATTATAATTTTGGAGCTTTGTCAAAGAGTGTTTAGTCTTAACCAAACTAGCTTCTAATTCCACATCATGAATTTTGATTTGGAGATCTTTCTCAATCCAATTAAGATTAGTTTGTGCCCTAGTTTCTTCAGCATTTAAATGCATACTTTTTTTTAAACCAATAATTTGAAAAATCTTTTACCAAACATTAACTAATCCTTCCCACATTTCTCTTGGTAAAACACCACCACTAACCAATTTAACATTACCAATGACCTGCCTAAGAGCGCTAACAGTATCCTGATCTTAAAGGAGAGAAAGATTAAGTTAAAATGGCTTATCAACCTTAATCCTAGAAACTGGAATTTCATCTTGCAACCCAATATTTGCAGAGATAGGAGAATGGTCAGAAAGAGAAGCTAGAGTAACTATGAGAGGTGAGTGCCTAGGATCAAAGAAAAAACAAAGGAGAACAAAATTTGCATAAAATCTATCCAATCTACAATAAACCCTATGAGAACCCTTTTAATTATTGCACTAAGTATACCATATATCTTGAAATTCTATTTTTTAATCTTCTAGAGGATCTAAAACATTAAATTTCCTCTTAAATATATTCTAGAAGAATAATTCATTACATTTCCAACTAAAAGAGTTACCTCCAATTTTATCCTCCCTATATTCCACCATATTAAAGTCGCCAATAAAACCCCACCTGGTGTTAGACAAGTTGTTTTAAGCCCATTCCCATAGTTCAACTTAGTCTCTATAGTCATTAGGTGCATAGAAGTTACACAATCCAAAGCTTTGACCATCTTTACAAAATACAATCCACAAAGCCCTATGACAAGGAGAAACACCTCTATTCAGTATATAATACACCCAATTAGGTCCCACAAGAATAACAACTCTCCCCCTTCCTCTTTCATGGTTGGAGTGGAATGTAGTAGCATGATCCCAAAGCATTTTCAGAATAGTGTGAGCTTGAAATCCAACTGCTTAAATTTCTTGTAAACAAATAAAATATTTTTGTATAGGCTTACTGCACCGTCTTCTAACAATGCACTGCCTATCATTCATCTCCAACCCTCTAACATTCAAACTATGGACATTGATCATGTTCATGATTTTTAGGGTTGTTCTTACCATTGTTATACAATTTGTTAAAACAATAAGTGATATCTCCCTGTTTACTTTTATAACCATTAGAATTGGTTAATATATGATTATCATTGCCCTTTCTTTTCTTATTCTTTTTATTGGTGAATTCAACAAAAGGGGATTCAATTCTATTTATATCTTGAGAGATTTCCATCCTTTAAGACTTCGACCCCTTTAACTACATATTCTTATCAGTCAAAGTGTGATTAGCATTCTTAACCAGCTCTGCCCTCTTAGCTAGAGAATTAAGAGCAAGTTGTCGAGCATTAAGTTTGATGGGGGTTTCAACCAAAGGCACAACAACACTATCTTTTGGACAAGTAATGGATTTTAACCAGGAAGAATCACTTGGGATGATCTTAGAACTAGGAATGAGATCATTAGTAGGAGTTGACTTAGCAACATAAAGGGGATTGATAATAGTATCAAATTCCTTTTCTAGGACAACATCAAAAAGTTTATTTTTATCATTTTCCATAGGCTTATCTAATGTCATAATGCTACCAGAGTTTCCTGAGGATGGTGCCGAGGGTTTCTTTGTTTCAGAACTAGAGACTTTGTTAGTATTATCTTAGATACCTCAAAGTTAGCAGTTTGGGGTCTAAATAAATCTGGACAATCCTTTTTTGCACGTTCATTCCTTTTGTAATGAAAAAAGCACCTAAATTACTAAGTTGAGAAACTTTCCATGAAAAAGCTTTAGCAACATTATTAAGGGAGATATTATTAGGGAATACAATTTCAGGTTCAAGACCAACCAAAACCCTAGCATTTAAATGCGAGAGAGTAGTCTTTGATTGTTCTATTTGCAGAATCAAACCAATAGGCTTCAACAACTGGTGAATAAAGGGCCAAAATTCAACATTCAAATTCTCAATTTTGACCCAATTCGGTGAAGCCCTAGCAGATACTTCTTCTACATTCCCAGAGGGTGACCATGGGAAGGCTCTGAATAGAGATTTACCCACATTCCAAAATTTCTTGCTTAGTATTCCTTCTTGCATACTATGAGTCTTGACAAATACAACAAAAAGCCCTCTTTAAACCATTCTATAGAAAGTAACATAAATCCCAAGTTTCTTATCCCAAACACTTACAACCCATTCATCAAAAAACTTGTGCGAGGGCAAAAATCCTTTATCTAAGCATGCAAAGAAAACAACAGCATTTTTAAGTTGAGATTGTTTAGTTTTAATAGCTCTTACCATATCCTCATTCAACGAGAGAGAAAAGGTTTTCAGTTCATGAGGTAGGATCTTACCTCCCTCCTTTCCTCCACCGACACTAGATGCAGAATTACCTCCATCCCCAAGTCTATCTCCGTTGGCTGCGGCTTTGTCTCTTCGAATTCCATCCGGAGTGCTCTTGCAAATCTTGCTAGAAAAGAAAGCAAATGATAGGCAAGAGGTTGAAGACTCCTCCACCACTACCTTGTACGACAAATTCTCAGGCACTTCCTTTTGCTTATCTTGGTCATGGGTGCTGTTTAAAACCTCATAAACTTTCATCATATCCTCAAACATCTCTCCTCCACCTTCAACCATGATTGCCATCCTTTAGTTTCTCGCGAGTGATCCAGGGTGGACATATAATGATGGGGTGGGGAAAGATTATCAAAAAATTGTTAGAGAAGCCCAAATGACACACAAACAACAATCACGAAAGAAAACAGAGACTTAGAGATGCATGCCAGCAAAAAACAAGTACCGAAAGCAGTAAAAATAATGAAAACCAAGGTACAAAAGAAGAAAACAATGCAATAACCACATAGCATGGTGCGAAAGCCGAGGCACATAAGTGTTTGGCTGCCATACACAGTTGTAGAGCGCTCCTTTCGATACCATCTTTTAAATATTAACTAAGATATTTTTGGCGACAAGGATGACTTTGGTTAGCATTGTTATGAGAATATGCAAATTTCATAGTTAGAAGTTCTCGGTGTTAGAGTTATAGTTATAGAATAGTTTCTGTTATCGACAATTTTGCAACAATAAAAATTAGATTTGAAGTTCATCCGTCCTCTCCTATCTTGAAGGTGATTTTGTTCTTCCCATTTTCCTTTTACATTTATTTTCATAGCGTAGATTCATAGATCAAATTCTCCTTTGCATATCATTTGCATCTCCTCCTCATTGGGAAACCACAAAAACCTGCATCGTGTGGATCACAAATTTGCACCCTTACTCTTTTTAGTCATGTTAATCGAATTTACCTTGTTGGAAGTTTTGTATTTCCTAAATGTATATAGAGAACCGATGGTCTATCATTGATCACCATTTCCTATATTACAAATTATAATTTTTTTTTAATAAATAAGAAGTCAATAATTTTTTTTAACTTTAAATTTCAACTAGAATTAATATAATACTTCTTTTCTTTTTACAATTAAAACATAGATTTGAATAAAGATATCAAATAAATTTTAATTATAATATCAATATAATTTTTTTCTCTTACAATTTCAAAATAAATTTTGAATTAACATGTCAAATATAAAATATACGGGCACACGGGCATCAAGTTTAAGTTGTTTAGGATAGCAACTAGAAAACGACCTCAATTTGAATTGAGGGAAGAAGTGGCGCGAGGGTTGCAGTAAATGTTTCGTAGAAAGCTGCCCTTAATCACTATCAAATACCCAGTGGATGGGCTACGGCCGTTTCTCAATGGTGTTTGTTTAACGCGGAAAAATATTTGTCAGTATAAATTGCACTTTAAAGTCTTATTTTGGTAAAATTTGAAATTTCAGCCATTTGTTGATGAAAGCAGATCGTTTTTCTCCGCAATATTGTTATCTCGCCTAGAGAGAAGCTGCAGAGCTTGTCCTGAATTTGGATAGTGCATAGAATTGATATTATGATGCCGACCGAATTTGATGCACTTTAATACCCGAGATTTAATTGCACAATTGGATTGGCAGGTTCTACTGGGCCATCAAATATATTTTGTAGAAGAAAGCGTATGCGTGTGATGTTGTATTTTTTAAACGGAGCGACGTCCGTGCTATCTCAAGGTATCTAATTATGTTCTGAATTTCTTTAGATTTTGATTTTGAACTGGCGAGGTTCATGCTAGAAATGGTAATCGATGCTCATTACAACGCTCAAATTCAAAGCTCACATACAGATAAATATTCGATATTTGTTGTAGAGAGCAGGACCCCGTGTAACCCTATACTCGCGACTTATTGCTGGAAGAATCACTGCAGCCCTACAGACAGTTAAAGTCCTGTAGTATCTTCTATGCAGGCCTAGCAATAGAGTTTGCACAACCTATAGGTTGAATAGTGTGGAACTGTCGTGGATTGTCCAAAGGTTCTGACAAAAATGAGTCCAAACGCGCATTCTTCTTATTATGATTTGAAACCTGCAAAGTCGTATATATGTCTCAAGATCACTTCTTAGATTCAGTAGGCAGGCGGCAGCGATAACCATGTTGAATGCTGTTAGAATGCAGCGGCAGATTGGCAGTTAGCAGGTTTTTTTCTGCAACACTCTGCCACAGCGCACTGAACAATTTAATTTACTGTATCTGATTCAAGCACAGTGATATGTACATTTCCTCCAAAGGTTCCAACCCATACGTCTCTAATTCACAAACATTACTTTCGGAAATTGTTTATTGGAGTGTTTCTCCTCATGATTGGCCTTACCCGTCATATGCTTTACAAGCACTATTATGAATTTGAATTCCTCGATTATCATTGAGCTCAGAAGGCCTTCTTTTAAAAAACCCACGTACTCTAATTTCTCGGCTGAATGTTCAAAATAAATTCACTTGACATGCAAGTACGAAGATAATGCCATATTCCTCAAACGAAGATTACAAGTTGGCTACTTCATTTTGCTGGTCATCCATTTAATTTTCTTATGTTCAAATATATTTTGTAATGTTTTTGATTTTTCCTAAAATTTTCATCCAACTCATTGCTCTTCAGTGAAGTTATTTTTTCATTGATTTTTTCAATAAAAATATGTCATTTTTTTCTCTTTGTAGGATCCAAATGCAAAATGCTATAGCTACTGTTACTTATTCTATGTCCCTGGATTTTGTTGGACACTGGGAAAATTTAATTTGTAAGTTTGGCTCCAATTTGATAACAAAAAACATTGGGTGATGCATCTTTTGTCATTTTTTATGCATTCTACCAGTTTGCTTTCTTCCATGTAGTTCATGCTTGCACAACAATTTATTTATCACTTTTCTGACAAGTGTTTGCATGCAGATTTTGAAATTTTATTCTCCAGGAGTATTGGTAGTTCTCCTCCTTAGAAGTGTATGGCTGAAAGGTTTTCCTACAGTGGAAAGTTCAGTGGCCACGGAAAAAATGAAAAAGTGCCGGATGGCAATTCTGTATAGTATGATGCAATCGGCAGTAGTGGAGGAGGATTCATTCAGTTCTGGCTGATATACTTTGTTTTCTTTTGGGTGGTTGGCAGAAAGATTTTGATTCAGTTTTCTAATGGACGATTCTTTCTTACAACACAAAAAACCATCTTACAGCCTTGCAAGTTTCTAACATCTTCAATTTCAATAAGCACAGGAAGGGCAAGCTTTGCATATGGCATTGAGTTCTCATAACGACGAGGTGAGTTTTTAGGTTATGCTGCTGTTTGAAATTTGATGGTAGTAAGGATGTATAATCTCCTCTAGAGAATAATAAAATAAAATTACCCTTGAGATTGTAGACGTGCAGTAGTAACTGAAAACTATGCAGAGTTTCTAATTTGACTGTTGGAATAAATGGACCAAATGATGAAAATAAGATTGTAATGTTTAATTTTAAATCTATGTCTGTGTTATACAAACTGGTTGCCCCTGCCTATCTTCTTTCTAATCTGTCGAGGTGTTATCTGTGCATATTCAAAGTAATTATTTAATTTCAGGATTTTATTATAACTTTGAAGATTGACAACTACATATAGTGTTAAAACATTTGAATATCAATTGCAACCTCTCGTGAATTTCTCTCTAGTAGTAGCTCTTAATTAGGAACACAATCTTAATAAATGGCTTTAAAATTTCCTCTGTGTAATTTTGCTTTTGCATCATTTGTAACTGTTAGAAATCAGGATCTTAGGTTCCTAATCATCACATAAAATATAAACGAAATGCAATGAGAATTGTAAGATACAAATTGAACACACTACACAATATATACGCAAGAAAACTAT
Organism: Cupressus sempervirens; assembly: GCA_028749045.1. Lineage (NCBI taxonomy): Eukaryota > Viridiplantae > Streptophyta > Pinopsida > Cupressales > Cupressaceae > Cupressus > Cupressus sempervirens. The sequence goes on along the minus strand of CM053784.1, from coordinate 468,109,625 downwards.
TTGAAGTTAAAAACCTCAAACAACATCATTTTAATAATTTAAAAACTAATAAAATTTTCTTTATGAAAATGTAGACAGGAACTTCACTTTCTTCTCTCTTCCACATGGCCAATAATATCCCTTGTGTATAAGGATAGAATTCACTACATGTCTCTATATCACTAGTACTCTTAATGAGAAGGGACTTTAAATATAGGAAAAATGTTTGCAAAATACCTCTCTATTATTCTCAATGAGAAAGGACCTTTTTAAATATAGGAGAAAAGTTTGCAAAATACCTAAAGGGTATTTATTAATCACACCTGTTCAAAAGTACCATTAATACATGACGTAATCTGATAGTTATTAGGCTATACTTATTTTAAACAGGATATGCTTATCAATTGTATTTAATGTTTTATGACCTCGTATTAGACCAATATTTAGATGTTATATGTGTATGATCCCTAAAAACATTACATTCTAGTACTTTCTTTTAATGTTAAATGGGAGCATTACTTGTCAATTTCCGTAAAAGAAAAAGGTTGGTACCCTAGTAACATAAGTCTTCTTTGATAGTGATGAATAGGGACACAAATATATGTTAACATGAAGATCATCAATTCTAGACTTAGGGAAAGTTCTCTCGTCATAATTCTTAATCATAGTATTTGAATAAATGATACTTTCAAGGTTTTATAAAGTTTTTATTGGAGGTTCAGACTTCTCAAACTAACCTACCCAAGTTTCACTATATGGTCTAATGTTCATACAAGTACAAGGTTTACAAATAGAAGAATTTACAATATGTCAAGAAACTTATAAATATAATGCCTAATCTCAGGTCTCACATCTAAGATTTAACCAGTAGTAGGTTTCATTGACCTGTACACCATCCCTCAATGGCATCTCCTTAAGGCCAAGCACAGATTAATTTAGAGAATATAATGCCTAGAGGCCTTCTATTATGCCTACTAGGCTTTGCATCCAGTATTTATCGATTAGGAGGTGTCATTAATATGCATAGAGGAGCAATGGCATCACCTTAAGACTAATCACTGCATAGAGGTTTGATATCTCATTGTTGAGATTCTTGATGCAGGAGCATCCAGAGGTATAAGGGCAATCCTGTGTCACCCAAAAAAATGTACTTAGACTTAGTTTTTGTTTCATGTGTTTTTATTTTTGGATACCCATTTGGGTCAAATAAAGGTTCCAACACTCACAGTTCTACTATCAGTGTGCTAGAAAATCCCGAAAAAATAGGAGGATGTAATTGGGCCATCATTTTGGTGAACTAGGAGGTGTAAATTGGCTAGATGAATGTAATTGTAATTTAGAGCATTCCAGAAAAAGAATCAAGTCAAAAGGCCCCACGGTTTGAAAGTTATTGCAGCTTTTCGGGTTTTGGAGACCTCCTAAGAATGCTTCAAAGTCAGGTTAGGGGCATTAAATGACCTCGAAAAGGGCCAAAAAATGGGGGACGAGCAAAGCTGGTCCATAGGGCTATAGAGCGCTTCGAGAGCTTTCCGAAAATGTAAACGGTTCGTCAATCGGAGCTACGGTTCAAAAGTTATGCCTCCCGGAAGTTCGGTTACCATTTCTGGATTCTTCTAGATTTGCACCAACTTCTAACGCAGCTTCTGGAACCTTTTATTTGGTTGGTGGATGCCTACTAGCACTTTCTAGAACGTACTCCTAGTCCTTAACCCTCCGGGGTCTATTTAAGGAGATTCCTGGCATTGTAAAAGGCAGTTCGGAGTGGAGTTTGAGAGGAGGTACTGAAAGGAGAAATTATCTCCAGATTTATGCTATTGTAAGCCCTTAGGGCATGTTTTGAAGTTTATTTTCTCTGTTTTTGAAGTTTATTTTCTCTGTACTGTTTGTACTAGCTGATTTTCTTAGTTAATACAATTTCCCTTTTTTGTTGTGTCCATTCTGTTCTTGGGTTGTGTCACCATCAATTCTAGTCTTTTTATTCTTGATTATACTATACCATTTGATAATTAAATGAACAAAATTGGAGGTATTTTAAAATAATAATAATGGAGTATCTTCCCTTGAGTGAAGTGTCCATGATCTTCAATGTGCTTCTCTCTTTTTGTTGGTGGAAATAATAATCTTTGTTAAGCATAAAATAACTCTGTTTGTATAATAAATTGGGACTTTTACTAGTACCAGAATAAAATTCTTCTTGTAATCTTGAAAGCCGCATTAATTCTTCTAAAACTACTTATATATTTAACCTTTTGATTAAGGATCTACAGAAAGTAGCCTATTTAAGAATTATTCTATCCATGATATAGCACCTGCACCATTTATTTTGTAAACAAACTTTGAGGTAGATATTCTATAAATAGAATCACTAGGCCAGTCAGTACCACAGTAATAATATAATTTCTATTTTTGGTGCAGGAGTGTTATAAATCATAATCGGTTAACCTTTACTATACTCTGGATGTGTATATGATGATAGAAACTAACTCAAGATGAGAATTGAATATTTGTATTTTAGAAAGTTGGAAGGAATGACTTTTCAAAAGACACTACTAGACAAACTCATGGTCCACTAGCATTGTAGGCCACCTGATTTTCAAATCTTGTGGTCCCGCATAGTAAACTTGAAGCAATAAATCCACACAATAAAACTAAGGTCACAAATTCAGGGCATTACATAAATTACAACTCTGGTGAACTGCAAAAGGATCAATAATTTTTAGCCTTGATAGATTCCTAATGTGCACATTAAGCAAAAAATTTTCTATTCAACTTGATGTAATATACGAATTTTCATAACCAATTTAAAACTCATATTAATGTAATTTTATAAGTAATTGATTCCAATTCACATGACAATGATTTTCTACCTTCTGATTATAACTGAAAGAAACTCTTCACAATCTAACTGTTTTACATATTCTGCTGATTTCATGAGAAATTATGTGATATATTCAACAATTTAACTACTTCTAACATATTCAACTGAAAATAAAGTAACGGCTAAATATAACAACTGAAATGCTTATATAACATAAAATTAAATGTTTACTCTATTTAGCAATTATAATATCTATCTACTCTATTAAAAGTAAAAGAGACATATAGTAATAATGAAAGAATCCATTTATCTCGTTGTCCAAGCCTCAACATTGGTGAGAGGAGAAGCATTGACATAGGCTTAACCTCCCAACCGTAGACCATTACTTATCCCCACTTGTCCTAAATTAATAGAACGACCCTCCCTACCTCGGGATTAGGTTTGGGATGTTCATAAGCCCAGCCATCTGAGTAATCAGGTGGGTTGAGTGTCCCAACAATTATTCTCCAAAATAATTGAAGCATCTGGACAAGCAACAAAGATCACATGTTTGGCACATTTGCCTAATTTCTACCCTGGCCAAGGATTTCAAGTTGGGTCTACAAACCCGATCTCCACCTCTCGACTTGACAACATATTTCATAACTGGAACATGCATGAGCTATTATAGTTTTTGCTTATTAGTAATTTGTTCCGACTCCATTCTTGTTTGTGCAGACTCTCTACACCTCCTCACCTTCTCAGGTTGCCAAGTCGGTGATTCCTAGGTGCTCATGAGTCATATCTACTTTATATACTTTACTCCTAGGTGCTCATGAGTCATATCCACTTTATATACTTTACACCTCGTCACCTATAATGGCGTTATCGCCGGTGAATTCCTCGGTGTTGGATATAATTTCCATCTCAGTATGGTATAAATGATTGTAATAAATTCTAATCAGAGTTAGTTATTCATGGTTATCATTGCATATCCATTCCTTATGCTCATGTTTGACACTCTATTATGAATAAAGATTATCAGTGAAATATTAGATAGATTCATTGGACTAGAAATCTTCTCATAACCATCTTGATTTCAGTTTGAAAAATAAGTGGCTTCAGTAGTTGCATATTATACAAACAGATACACGACTGGTATGGAAAATAAAAAGGAGTTCATTCAAGGTTCGATTGGTTTCATATGATAATCAAGACTCACAGCTGGCATAGCAATATGATAGGAATCAAGACATGGTTCGATGGTTCCAATATTCGGTTCTTATGGTAATCAAGACTCACACAGACATGGTAAAGTGGAAGAAAATTAAAACAAATTTAGTAGAACCTTACGTGACACTCTGTCTGCTCTTGAACTCTCTTGCGGCAAGAAGAAGGACTCTGTTCCTTGCTTAGAGCCCGCGTTATGAAGACGTGGAGACAGAATAGATTAGTGGAGAGTAGAGAATAAAATTTGGAAAATATACTCAGTTCCTCCTTAAACGTAGAGGGCCAAGAGCCACCGAAAATAGAGAAGGAAAAGATGGATAGCCAATACTATCATGAGACTCTAATATAAAAGAATAACTTGGCTCTTCGGCTTCCAATAGTTACAAGAAGACTTTTCGAATGCAAAACAAATTGAATTTTTTAAAAGAAGGAAAAAATAGAGGGAAAGAATAAAAAGTTGAAAGGTTTGATTTTATTATTTTATTATTATTGTTCATTCTTAGTTATTTTAATGCCTGATGATTATATGGTTTCTTGACTAAGTGACTATTAAAATCATTTAACTTGTCACTTTATTTTAAAAAGTTACTATGTTCACTTAAGTGACTAAAGGACAAAAAGGTGGTTTATCCCACATTGCCTAAAAGAGCGTGCATCACATTGGGAAAAGGCATAAAGGTACAACAGACTCCACATGGGAGGATATATGAAGATTATAATATTGAAGACAAATATTAATCTAAGAGCTGGAAACAGTTGCTGGTTATTTTCTTCTAGGACACAAACCCTTGAAGAAGCATTTGAAGGTTGGATGCAAACCTAGCCTTCTTACAGGTTTCATCTACATTGCCAATCTGACTGTCTTTTTTGTTTATAAGATTGGTTTATTTGGATTGTCGCACGTTATTGTATTGCTGTTGTATAATACAGTAAGGCGTTTGTGGTTATTTGTGTTAATTCCTGGTTTATATATGTACTAAATATTGGAGGAAATAAACATATTTTTCTGGGTTTTCTCGTATGTATATCTGCTGGTTATAAATTGGTTAAAATTCTGAAATTTATATCGAATACTGGTTTACTGTTCGGATTTAAAATTTGAAAGTTTTTATCGAGGGTTTTAGTAAATATCCGGAAAGCGATATTACAATCTTGTAGGTAATAGTAATGAGTCATTGCAGGTATAAGTCAGACAACTATCAATTTAGAGATAGGTATTTCTACGATTTATCTTTGATGCTCGATCTGATGTATTAATGCAGAGAGATAGAACCATTTATTGATTTCAATGGTCATATCTCTTGTTTGTATCCTTATATTTGCTCCAAGGGACACAATCATAGACGGTCAAGTCTATTCACCATATTTCTCTTCATGAAGAGACACAATTAGATATTAAAGAACATTTATTAAGGGAACCAATCCTAATCGGGTGTGATTAGGTTAAATTAATGTTCTACAAACTTCGATTTGGAATAAACAATCATAATTACAATTGTTTGCTTGATCGAACATGATGCGAGGGAATGGATGCTTTAGAATTTATACTTAGTTTGATGATGATAATTTGGCCAACTTCAAGAGCCATTTCGCTGATGGCGATAATAGTTCTAATTATGTATATATGTATGTGTATGCATGTATGCCAGTTCAAATGATGAACTAGTATACATACATGCACATATGTATACAAATTTATCAGATCAATCCTTGAATTTTGACTGATGCTACCATATCTTTAACACTCCCTCTTAGTTAGGGAAGATGACTAAGTATGAACTAGTTTAGACATCACCTAACACGTGATATCAAGGAGTAAACAAATATCAAGTCGCATGATATTTGTATATCCTAGTTATGGTATTCCACTGACATCATGTCACATGATGTCCACCATATCATATCATGGTATGTGCACGGATATTTCCTCACATAATATCCACCATGGTTATCTCATAAAGAACATATTGATACACAATTGATATCAAGTCAGCATGATACCTATCAATAAGTCTAAGAGATACTAACTATCAAGACATTTCCATGAATATCAAGTCAGCATGATATTCGTCATGATAGTGAACATTGTAAAGTCTTCAACTCACAATGTTGTATACACATGTATATTATTAGAAAGATCATCACCTTTCAGTAATGTACATAGGGACCCATAAAGTCATAGAGTCACAATTATGGCAAAAGAGTTTACACATTAAACATCTTTTAAATATATATACATTAGTACAAGTAAAACAAAATTTGAGATTTAGTCTTAATAAATTACATTTCAACCATACCAAGTTTCCTTCTGAAGTACTCCACTTTAACTCTGGAGAGAGGCTTGGTGAAAATGTCCAGTATTTGATCATTTGCACTAGCATATTTAGCTATCTTTTCAACCATATCCCTCATATAGTGATAAGGAATCTTTATATGCTTTGATTGATCATGGAAAATAGGATTCAGTGAGAGCTTGATACAACTTTGATTGTCACAATGGATAGAAGTAGGTTTCAGGGGTCCACCAAACAATCCCAAAATCAACTTCCAAAGCTATACTGCTTCTCTAACTCCCATGATGGCTGCGATATATTGTGCTAGTGTCTTGGTAAGGGTTGCCATACCTTCTCTGTATTTTTATAGCCCTTTGCATACCTTTCCTCGGACTCTGATTATTGGACTTGCAACATATTACATTCTCGTTGGAAAACTTCATAGTCTCCCATTTGCCAATGAAATAATTCATCGAGGGAGCTCGTTTCATCTTTTGAGCATTCCCCAAGTTTGAGCACCCCTTCGATGCCATGTCCTGACTTACAGATTGGGTCTTCAGGTCTATATGGTGTACTTCCTGCCTTCTGACTCAATAGACAGAGTGTTTTGTTTTACAATTATGGGTAGCTTTGGCTGTAACTAGCCATCCCCTTCCTAGTAAAGCATCATACCCCTTTTTCTCTAGAGTAATAACCACAAAATCAAGGAAGAATTGTTCCTATTAGCTTAATTCTGTGTTGGTTTGCTCCCACCAGTTGAAATGTAGGTGGCCAAAGTGTGGGTTTCCCTATCACCTTCCATGTCTCTTCAGAAAAGACATTTATGCTAGAGCCTCCATCAACAATAGAATTCGAGAGTTTATACCCCAGTATTTCCATTTCCACTATTGCTGGTGTCCTCCCCATTCCTATAGTGAATAGGGTGTTAATTTGTTTCCCAACGTGTGCTTCTTCATTCTTCTTTTCTTTGGAGGTTATCCCTTTCATGCTTACCCCTTGTGTTAATGCTACCTGCAGCTGAGGTAATGTTTCCAGTAAATCAGCAATTTTCATAGGGATGATGGTCTTCAGTACTTGTCTCATAATTCTTGGTACAACTTTGTCGGTAGGAAGTTTTTCTGGCCTTGCCTTCCCTTTTGCTGTCATGATATCTTGAATGTCTTTCCTAGCTTTGAGAAATCTTTCCTTCTTCGTAGTAGCATTCGAGTAGACAAGTTTCTTAGTTTGCATCCTTGTGATGGTAAGGATTTCACTTTCTGGTTCTTCAACATCCAACATATTCACCCCTTTTTGCTTTGGGCAATTCGCATCCTCATGGTTGCTTGGTCCACACTATTTACACAACAATCCTTTGTTCTGTCCTTCATTTTGACAATCTCATGCGAAATGTCCCCATTCATTGCACCTCCTACATTGGATCATAGGTCTTCCCTTAGAATCATACTGGATTGCTCGCCGGGGTGTGTTGTTATTGCTATTGTTGTTGCTATTATTACTCCCTCTTCTATTATTTCTATATCCTCCTAGTAAGGCTTCTGTATTTGTCTTTATTGGAGAGGTGGAGGGTGGTGTAGATTGCTTTGCTTGTGTGAATAATACTTGAGCATTTCGTCTTTTTAGATTGTAGGGACAATCTTTGATTGCGTGTTCCAACACCTGACAAAACTCACAAAAATGCTTTCCTCAGACATGCCCTTTTTGTATGGCCTTCCTTTTCATAGTCAGTGCATCAAAGCTGCCTCTGTAACATCCGGTTTTCCTGGGTCTAAATTAACATCTAACATACTCAAAGAATACAGGTATTACTTTGTTTCATAGGAAGACAGTTATATCATTCATGTTCATGTGAATAAGATTTACCGTTAAAATCAGTTAGACAAAATTTCTTAACTAAAAACTTGAAGTACCATCAAATTAAATTACAACAGAAATTGAAAACCACATACCTTGGAAAACTGAGATTGAAAATCAAACTAGGGATGCTTCTGCAACCATCCGGGTTAGTCCACAAATACACTAACAATTTAACATGACGACTATCATCTAAAAACCATTATAAAAAAAATCAAATGATGATTACAATTAAATACCGCTATATCTAAAATTAGGGCATCACATACCACTGTATCAGTTAGGGCATCGTTTACCATCGGTTCATTTAGGGCTTTTGATATTGCTAATACAAATAGGGCTTCTGCTACCATGGATTCAAATAGGGCTTCTGCTACCATGGATTCAAATAGGGCTTCCGCTACCACGAATTCAATTAGGCCTTCCGTTACCACAGATTCAAATAGGGCTTCCGCTATTACGGAATCAATTAGGGCTTCCACTACTTGGAATCAATTTAGGGCTTCCGCTATGACGAATTCAATTTAGGGTTTTAGATTCTTTTCCTTCCGATTGCTTAACTGTGACAGTAACTCAAGATTAGAAATATACTTATATTCGATATGCATATAAATGAAAAACAATCCACGAATCTATCTCTTGCATCTAAGTGTAAAATAACGGTAAAAATGAAATAACTCAAATTAATCTTACCTCATAAATAAAAGTGATATTATTTGTTCCGAGAAACAATTGACTGCATATCTTATCTCTGTCTGACGCACGACTAACATCTTGGGGAAAGGTGAAACATTGCTAGGGGCTTAACCACCCAACCTCAGACCACAACTTGTCCCTACACAATCTCTAACGGGAAAGGCCCTCCCTACCCGGAATAGACAGGGGTCATCTTGCCATCCACTGGGCTTCCTGGTAAATAACTCACCATACGACTTGGCAGCAGGAGATCACAATAACAGGAATATGCATGAGCTATTGATTGATTCATATTAAATAATAAATATTGAAATGTCACAACTGATACTGATTCATATTATTGATGATTCCTTTCTCACACCTCATCACCCATCTTCTTGTCTAATAGTCGGGTGAGTCTCAGGTATTCGGAATTCTCAGAGCAGACGACTCTATCAATTATTCAAGAAGATTACATATATCCATCATTTCACATTCTGTGTTTACATAATTATGTTCTTTTAAGATTTCAAATTTGAATGTTTAAATTAATTAAATTAATCATAACTGATTTCTCTTCAACTCCACCTCTTCAACATTTCATGGCATATTCGCCGATGAATCCTGGATGTTAGAAAATCTATAGTATTCTAATCTTGTTTGGAAAATTATGACAGCATGGGCATTAATGTTGATTCACACAATCAATTAAGTTTTCTACAACTACCTTTTACATTCAAAAATGATGTAAATCACTTGGATACTCGTTGAAGATCTTCAATGATCTCTAAGTAAAGCAGGGGACCAACAACAAAGAATTATAAATTGATCTCAATCTAACAATGCATAGACGGCTATGGATGGATATCTAATTCAGATTAACATACACCTCTAGAAGAGTCCACCAAAATCTTATAATTATTAACCACAAAATCATTGCAACATTAGAAATAGATGTTCCAGATTCGCAAGCAAATATCAATGAGGGAAAACGTGAGATTTCTGGCCTCTAAGCAGAATATTAGCCTCAGCAAAATACATATGTACAAATATTCGATTAGTATGGAGACAAAATAAATTGTTTGAAGTTTAATTGGTTCCACATGGAGGTCACGACTCACAGCCGGCATAGTGATAAGAAATATTATGGATCAAATGCGTAGAAGTTATTTTACAGATACTATAATGTGGAAGGAAAGTTCAGGATAACATTCGAAGGCATGTGATTTATATTATATCATTGCATAGAAGAATAAATTAAAGAAATGTTTTAGAAAGCACAAACTTCTAACACTCAAATGCCATGAATACCATTGAAAACTCTTGTCATGAACATTCCATGGTTATCATCGATATTATATACACTAGATAGGCACCCAATATAAAATTGTATCCCTTGATTTCCCATTGCATGCATTTTTATAGATGGAATGAAAAACTTATCATAAGACACTGACAAAATAATTCCGGTTGCAGTAATCATAACAATACGAAAGAGGCACAAAAACGTATAACAGACTTGATGTAACAAGGTGGATAGAAAGGAAGATAGAGCAGACAGTCTACGTTATGGACGAGCATAACTCATGTGACCCAAAGCAATTCTTTCTTCCTCCTGTGGCTAGACATGAAGAACTTCCTCGTTTTCCTTGCTCAGTGCTTGTTGTCGAATGAATGAGAGAAGATAGATAGAAGAGATCTGGAACGGAATGGTATGATTGAATCAGAGATCGTTTTGATATTTCCTCGGTTGACTGAGCATCAAACGGACGTAAGGGTGAATGTATTGTAGAACCAAGAAGAGAGAGTTACGGGATTGCAAAAAGGAAAAGTTATTTCAAAACCGATCAATGAGAATTCTCATAAGATAGCTGGCCTAGGCTCTATGGCTTCCTATATAAGGAACTAGCCGAGACTTCTTGACTTCCAAAAACATAAAAGATATAAAATCATTCGAATTCCAATAATTAAATCGACTATGAAGAGAGAAAATAATAAAGGAAAAAATAAGAAGTTGGAAAGAAGAATTGGAAAATTATAATAATTCAATTATTATAATTCAAACATTATTATAATGTACAACTAAACATCACTCTATTAAATTATTAAAATATAATGATGCTAATTCATTTTTATATTTAAATGCACGTTTATAAATATTCATTAAAATGATATGATGAAAGATAAATTAAAATCCTTGAGATACGTTTTATATTTTAACTCAATTATTTATTTAAATAACTCATGCGGGTCCTGCAGATGTATCTCGTTTCAAGTCACCAGGTCCTCAACCCATTTGCTCAGTGATGGTGATCCTCCTACCTAATTCTTTTTTGACAATGCTTCCACCCCACTGACATGCTCCCTACAGGGAAATTTTCCACTATTAAATTATTTTATCATTTTGAATAATCACAACAGTTAACCATCTTCAAAAATTCCATGAATTTGTGATTAACAGTCAACTAACATGTCATCTTCACTTGAAATCATAACGACTAACTATCTTACCATTTTGCCAGATTATAACAAATTAAACTGCCAATTGATTTCATGCGAACCTCAATGGCTATATTTCAAATTAGGTCAAAATTTGGTATGTAACATCCCATTCCCCTTGTGGTTCATCGTCCTCGATGAACTTGAAATTTTAACAAACATTATAAAGGAGTATTTTAAAATTGGAATGTAACAACCTTCCTTCTTTTTTCTCTTCCTTACTCCCTGTTACCTCCTTCATTAATCGCCTCATGTCCTTTCTCAGGGCTTGGATAGTTTTGGATTCGTCCTCACTTCCTTCTAAACTTTCACTCGTGCTTCCATGCCTTCTTGCCTTGGAGGTTTTGTTCTCACTTTCTATGTCCATTGTGCAAGTAGATGCATCCAAAAAGGTTGATGGTGAGACTATTTTCATCTTTTTCCTAAGGGATTGTGTCAATCCTTCAATGAACCACCTTTTCTTTAGTCCATTTGCAGGCTTTTTGTCAAGTTTTTCCTATCAGTTCTTTTAGCCTTCTACTGCAGGCTTTAATGGATTCACTTTTTCCTTTCCTTGTATTATAAATTTCAGTGACTATTTCATCATTGTCCCTCAGGAGTTTGAATTCTCCCTCAAAGGCTATGCGGAGATTATTCCATGTGTTCTTCTTGCCTGCCTTCAAATTTGTATACCAGTCAATGGCTAGACCTCTTAGTGTGGCAGGGAATGCTTTTAGCCATTCGTCTACATTATTCTCTTCGTTAGCTTGGCATATGGTTATGCATGTTTTACATTGACGAGCACGGTTCTTCGAACCGTCCCTGGTAAATCTAGGCAATTTTTGTTTGTCTATAGCCCATTATGTTCCCCTTTTTTCTTCTTGGTGGAATACACCTTCCTGCTGATTTGCTTCTAGGTAGGATGGGAACACTTCCTCCCGATGGAACACTCCATCTTATCAAAACACTTCCTTTCGATGGAACACTTCCGATGGAACAGTTCCTCTTGGTGGGACACTTCCTCCTGATGGAACACCCCTTGCTATCGGAACACTTCCTTCTTACGAAACATTTCCTCCTGATGGAACACTTTTTCCCGATGGAACACTTCCTCCTGATGGAACACTTTCTCGTGATTGGTAGTTCCCTTTGGACGGACTTGATTCTTGATTGCTTGACTTGCAAGTATCTTCTTTTCTTGTATGTAGGATTTGCTCCTCTCAAATTTCTCTCCTTGCTGGGGTCTCTGAGTTTCTACACCCTAACTTCCTTCTTGGTGTCTAGGAGATAGCCAAATTGGCTATTCCTTTGATTGTATGCTTAATCAGCCCTTCTTGGATCTGGGTGGCGTCTCCCTAGCCCCTTAAGTAATGACGCCTCTCCTCCAGCTGTTGGAGTCGTAATGTCCTCACGATTGCTTCCTCCTTAGTTTCTTCCTCTGGTACTCACCTCAGATATTTGTTTGGAATTAGGGGCATGAATTTTCTTAGTGTTTATTTCCCTTCCTGGAATTATCCCCCTCTTCTAAAATACGTTCTCGTGTCCTCCTTTCAGCAAACTCCTAGAGTACTTGTTGCCTCCTACGTTCCCTTATTGCATCGACTCTTTCTTCCTCAACATGTAACAAGTTTTGTGCCAACAGGCGAGGAACCTACCCCAGTAGATTGTACATTGCTAGTAGCAATGAAAGTTTGTTGCGTGCTGTGCCATCAGGAACCGTTCGCTCATGAGCTTCCCTTTGTACGAACTGATCGATCGCAACTTCCTAGGCTGTCACCAAATCGCGTGTGAACTGATGTTCTCTAGTTATTTCCTTCTCTTCTTCGTCATTATTAGTTACTTGTATATAGTAGGAATGGTCTTCCTATTACTCTTTGCTGTCTTGCCAATGACCTCCGAGTTCTTACTTAGGCAACGACGCCAAAATGTAGAATGGAAATACTATTTACATTCACAAGATAACAAGATCTATGCCTTACAGAGTAATAACATATGTGCCTAATTACCACAATATTAGAATGGCGAGAGAATGATTTACTTTATTCATACTAAAATATCATGAGTACATTATCAATATTCCAAGTGCTTATAAAAGGGTCAGTTGGTTGGGAAGACCAACCAACACATTCCTTCACTGCTTAACTACCCAACCCACTCAAGCTTAACAAGTGCTAAATACAATATTACTTTATTCTCTACTACATTCTGCTTTAGTAGAACTTTGTACTACGGAAGATTGCTTCTTGCTTATCGAAGAGATCATGGCTGATCCCAAGCTAAAACATCTAGACGTGTTTTTTCAATCAATCACACTTTCGGCCCTATCTGAATCTGAATATCCATATAGCTTTAAATCAATATTCTTATAGGGCGGGGGCTCTAGCTCGGTTGGCTAAATCTTCCCTGCTGCAGGGGTTTGGTCACGGGTTCTAGTCTCCCTCGTCTTCGTGTTACTGGTGGGCGTGTCGCGTCAGCGCTACCGGTCACGTTAAAAAGTTTACCAGGCGCATTGCAGTTTATAGGGGGGCCGTGTTGCACCGATTCCTGCAGTCTAAAAAAAAAAAAAAAAAAATTAAAAAAAAAAATCAATATTCTTATATTTGAGCCCATATCCAGTAGTACCCTATAGGTACCTCAATATGTGTTTAGCAGCAACAAGGTGTATCTCTTGTGGCTCACACATAAACTAGCTCAAAGCATTCATTGCATAGCAAATGTCAGGTTGTGTGTTAACCAAGTACATCAGAGATCCGATAATCTGTCTATAAAGAGTAGGATTGCAAATTTGGATTCTGTTGCTGCCTCTTTTAACTTATGCAAGTTTCTTTCCATGGGTGTGGACATAGGTCTACAATTTGACATTCCAAATCTTTTCAGAATATTAACAGTGTATTTTCCTTGATTAAGAAGAATACCATCAGGTTACTGCCAGACTTCCAATCCTAAAAAGTGGTGTACAATACCAAGTCCTTCATATCAAATTCTGAAGCCAAATCTTTCTTGCATTGAACAATGAGGCGATCTTCTTCTGTAATCAGCAGGTCATCAACAAATAGGATTGGTATTAACATGTCACCTTTAATAATTTTAAAGTAGAGATTTGGATCTGCCAAAGATAGCTATCAATTCTCTTGTACCAAGCTCTGGGAGCCTCTTTGAGTCCGTACAAGGCTTTCTTTAGTTTTCATACATGGGATGCTGCCTTATGAATCACAAAGCCTTCAAGTTGTTCTAGGTAGACTTCCTCTTTGATAGTCCCGTTCAGAAATTTTGTTTTTACATTCATCTAGTGCATCTTCGAACCCTTTGTTGCAGCAATGGCTATAATTGCTCTAACGAAAGTACATTTGGCAATAGGTGCGAATGTCTTCTCGTAATCAATTCCTTTCTTCTGTGAAAATCCTCTTGCAACAAAAAGTGCCTCATTTTTTTCTATACTACCATCTGCAACATGTTTAAATTTGAATAGCTACTTAGAGGAGACAATATATTTTCCTTCTCGTCTAGGTACTATATCCCATACACCATGTTTCATAATGGATTGATACTCTTCTGTCATGGCATCTTTCCATAATTGGTGTTTAAGAGCTTTTGTTAAACTAGTAGGTTCTAAGTTTATAATCTCATTCATTGGAGCCACATAATTTGGTAATATGTTAGGCCTCTTATTCTCTCTAAAAGTGCCTTTGGGTGCCACAAAATTTTCAGCTTCCTCAACAACATTCCTAGTTCAAAGTGGTTGTTTCCATTTGTTAATATTTTGATTTTCCTGTTGATGCTCCCTCTGAATCTCAAGATCAATTTGGATTTCATTAGAGGTTTCTTCTGGTTGCTCCCTTCGAGGCTTAGAAGTAGGTTATTCGTCCATATTTTTAGGTGAGTCTTGAATTTCTAACGCATCTAAGTTTTTTGACCTTTTGAACGCAATGTTTTCCTTGAAGATAACATCTCTGCTCAGCTCTACTTGGCTTTGTTCAAGTAGGTATATTTTATAGGCTTTCGAAGTTTCATTGTAACCTACAAAAATCCCTTTTCTCTGAGAAGGTTCTAATTTTGTCATTTTCTCTTTACGTACATGTATGTATATAGGATACCTAGATATCCTTAGATGGCTTATATAAGGTCTTATCTTGATAAAAGCTTCTTCTAGTGTTTTGTTATCAAGATGTAAATGGGGACATCTATTTTGTATGTACACAACTGTTCTTGAAGCTTCCACCCAAAATGAAGTATTAAGGGTTTGGTCATACATCATTGACTTTTCAGCCTCCACAATGGTTTTGTTTTTCCTCTTAGACACCCATTCTGTTGAGGATTATGGGTTATAGTAAACTCCATTAAATTCCCAACATTAATGTAAAATTATTTAAAGATTTTTGAAGTGAATTCTTTCCCATTGTCAGTTCTCAGGGTTTTAATTTTCTTTGGAGATGATTTCTTTGTTAGGGCTTTGAATTCTTTGAATCTCTTAAGATTCTCTTTTGACTCTTTACAACTTAGGAAGTAGATCTAGGTCTTTCTAGAGAAACCATCCACAATAATTACATAGTATAGACAACCTCCCATGGAGGGGGTGGAAATAGGTCCACATAAGTCTAAGTGGATTAGTTCCAATATATTTTTGGTTCTACTCAAACTATTTTGAAATGATCCCTTAGTTTTTTCCCCTAAATCACACCCCTTACATGTTCCATTATGGATTGAGTTTAGTTTGGGAAGTCTTGTCACTAATTTTTCTATAGATGTTAGCGCTCGAAGGTGTATATGTCGTAATCTTTTATGCCAAATTTCATTGGAGTCAGATTTCATGAATGATTGCTCGTTTTGACTCAATGCAGAGTTTGTATAGATATCCATTTCTTATAGCTATGGTTTTAGCTTTCTTAAATGTAGCATTCTTTGACCATGCCAAGACTTTTCCATCCATGAAAGCGATTCGAGATCCATTGTCTTCTAGGACAGATATTGATACTAGGTTTCTTTTGATTCTTGGTACAAATAGTACATCTAATAGTTGAATAGTGATGCTTGAATCTAATTTAATGTTACAGGTTCCCACTATTTTTATAGGATGTGCAGAGTCATCTTGGATGGTTACCTCTTTCTCAATTTCTTCAACCTTATTATCTAGATGTTCTTGAAATCTGGTGATATATCTAGATGACTCGCTATCAATCACCCAAGTATTGAATTTATTTGATACATGATTTGTTAGTGCTGAATAGAATAGGAACTTCTCAGAATCCTCTTCTGTATTTGTTTTTCTAACTTTAGCTTAGGATGGTTGTTTCTTAAGTCTATCAAGGCATTTGGTGGCATAGTGACCATATTCATCATATCCGAAACATTGAACTTGGGAAGCATCTTTTCTTTGTTTGAATGAACCTTTTCCATTATAAATTTTCTTCCTTTTGAAGCTCTTCTTTTCTTTCTTATATGGTTGGTATTCAGAACATCAAGTTCTTCATTTATGGATTTTTGTTTGATTCCTTTTGGTAACTCCCTAGCTTCTTCTTGTAGGCAGTTGGATCTTAGACGGTCCAACTTTGGGAGTTTTGACCTTGTACTTATGCCTTGTTTGAATTATTCCCATGAGTTTGGTAGGCTACTTAAGGCTATCATGGATAATTCTTTGCTATATATTTCATAAATTCATACCCATCGGTTGACAATTGATCCCTCAATTCTGTTATTTTCATGAAGAAGGCATTCATAGATTCACCTTTCTTCATACTTATGTGATTCAATAGTGTTTTGAGTGCAAGGGTCCTGCTGCTATTTTTTGTCTCAAATGTGTTCTCTAGAGGTTTGAACATGAGGTTTGCAGTTGTCTGTTTTGCCAATACATGTACTATATGGTCTCGAACAGAATCCACTATCAAGTTCACAGCTTTATTGTTATTTTCAATCCATTGGGATTTTCTGGCTCATCCTTAGGTTCTGTTTTTTTATCTTATATATGAATCTACTTTGTTCTCTTTTAATATCATCATGATTCTCAATTTCCATGCTATGAAGTTGTTGGCATCTTCAAGGCAATCCCCAAATCTGATTGCATTGGTCATTCTGAGTGATGAAAGTGTGATCGTACTTATCAAAACTAGGTAGTCTGAGATCTACTTAACCTGGCTCTGATACCATGTGAATGACTGTCAAACTTATAATCAAACTGTGATATCAAACTAAGGTAATACTATTCTAAATGTATGACACTATGGTAATACTGGTATGTACTTTGATTTTGCAGGTAATAGTAATAAGTCACTGCAGGTATAAGTAAAACAACTATCAATTCAGAGATAAGTATTTCTGTGATTTATCTTTGATGCTTGATCTGATGTATTAATGCAGAGAGATAGAACAATTTTTTGATCTCAATGGTCATATCTCTTGTTTGGATCCTTATCTTATATTTGCTCCAAGGGACACAATCATAGACAGTTAAGTCTATTCACCATATGTCTCTTCATGAAGAGACACAATTAGATATTAAAGAGCATTTATTAAGTGACCCGATCCTAATTGGGTGCGATTAGGTTAAACTAATCATCTGCAAATGTCGATTTGGAATAAGCAATCATAACAACGATTTGTTTGCTTGATCGAACATGATCCAAGAGAATGAATGCTTCATAATTTCTACTTAGTTTGATGATGATAATTCGGACAACTTCAAGAGCTATTTTGCTGATGGCAATAATAGTTATGATTATGTATGTATGTATATGCATGTATACCAGTTCATATGATGAACTGGTATACATACATGCACATATGTATACAGATTTATTAGATCAATCCTTGAATTATTACTGAGACATATCTTTAACACCAACAATAGTTTAACTCAGATTGTATTAATAAAGTCCTCTAATATTTAAAGTTCACCACTGCTCTATTATAAGAACGCAGTAGTGATAAATTGCTCTAGTACCTGATTAAGAGAAAAAGTGACCTGGGGTTGCTTGATATGTAAGACTGATGTTACCAAATGCCTGCTTCTTCTTCCAGCCCTCTGAGGGTATATATTTGGAAATTTTGAGTAGCTTCCTTGTACGGACTTCTACTTGAACTCTGTATCGTGAATTCTCTGGTGTACCGCAACAGAGGAATTCTCTTAAACATCCATCGATAAGTAGAATTGGAGCATTCAGTTAATACATTAACAGTGAAGGACAATAACTTTACGTGTTTGGAAACCTAAGAGTATAAGCTGCTGCAAGAAAAAGAGGACCATAATCAAAGTTTTCACTACACCAAATACCCAGAAAATAACAACAAACTGCTACAAACTGCACAAGGAATTAAATGCCTTGGGTTCATCCAATGGCCTGCTAAAAGTTATGTTTAGCTATGGTCATCAATTTGATGCACAAAACTACAGTTTTTAAGAGCTGTTAGTTAGATAGACCATGTTTAACAAAGAAATAAGACATCTAGTTGAAGCCTAAGAACAATAGACCACCGAAATCATGATTTATTTTCAATACATAGAGAAAATACAGGTCATAACTTCAGTATGCACAACCTCCTTAAAATATCCTGCAGTTTCTGTATTCACGACAAATATTTGAAGAAATGGTTTGTTCGAAATAATTGATGTAATGTTTCTCAACCAACACTCCCCGACAGCCTTCAGTTACCAGTTCAAAACAAATAGTAGTGTATGTATCAATACTAGCAAGATGACTTCCTTCTTCCAAACTACAAATAATCTCATAGCCTGATAGAATATGGCCAAAAAAATAATAATTAATCTGACCCCCAATGTACTTCACGGTAATAGTGACGATTTCTGAATATTTTTGCAAGGAATGCCATGACAAACATTTTTGATTTTTACCCAATGTCATGGGAGTCTTAAGCCATTTATATTGCTACATGTCCTCCAACCATTTCTCTTCGGCAGACTTGATAATGTCTAAGTAGAAACGGCATTAAGAGAAAAGAAGCCCGTTGGTTCATATACTCTTGCTAAACACCATCGTTTCTATCGTTCCCAGAAACAATTGTAGCTTGCTCTGCATTGCTGTTTGGGCTTCACACAGATTTTCACTGCATGCAGCTTCAAATTTTGACTACCTTAAGAAATGCTTTGTAGAAATTTTTAATTGTTCAAAGATTGGTTTTTAAAATCTCTTTGCAGTTAGTTCGTGGATGGCTTAATCAAATAGATTTACATATTTCACTGAAACCAAGTCTGTAGCTTCACTGTTGCCTCCCAATCTCCTGCCACGGCACAAAATAAACAACTAAATAAAGCTGTTGTTTACTATTTTTTCGGTGCCAGTATATTGATATAAAAATAATTGACTCCTAAGTTAAATCTCAGCTTGATAAATGTGATGTTCTGAACTTGTTTTATTTTTCCCAAATATGTCATCCTCACTTTTATACTCTGATTGTCAAGTATTATATGGTATTGCACTCCAATTTCCCTTACTCTGGTTCTGTTCGTAGATCAGGAAGTAATTATCAGTGCCGCAGAAGGGTGCTGAACTAACATCTATTAGCTTATATTGGAGATATATATCTCATATCTTAATCATCACTTTTAGAGCCCAATTATATGAAACAATATGCTTACATTTAATTGTTTCTCACTAAGTTAATGATATTATATCATCTGCAGAAAATATAAGTTAATGTCTCATGATTTTGATTAAATCTTTGAGACCCTTTTTGACACTTGTGAAGACCACGACTTAATATGATTCCTCAAAGAAAATATTGAATTTGGCGACTACACTCTCCTTCCGTTCATGTCAAAAATTTATCCAACACTAAAATTGGTATGCTGGGCAAACATGTTAAAGGCCTCCCTTAAAATTTTGGTAGCCACTAATGTTCTCAATCTCACTGATTTAATTAAATAAGCTACTCCAGACACATACACAACCCCAGTGATATACTAAAACGATTCCCTAGCCCAACTTTTAAATATTCAGAATAATCTTATTTTCAGAATATCAAGGCCATCTGGTTATTTTACAAATTGTCTCTGGAAAATTTCTGCACAAATTCCACAAGATGATAGGATTTTTGGCTCTGATACCAATATAGTATCCCACTAGATATTCTTACCCTAATTTTCTCCAGAACAATTTCAGAATACAACAGATAATTTATGGAATTTTAAACCAACAAATAACTTGTAAAATACTCATATAAAATACCTTAGAATTTGTTATTGTATTATAAACCAGCAACACAATAACATACATGGAAATTCAATATTAGAAACAGCAACAACAGTCTCATTGGAAACACATAGAAATGAACCTGTAAGTCCAAATGCGAATTCTGATGTGAATTTACCACCAGTGCTGAACTGGGCTGGCGTCTGATCTGGCAAGTAGAGTTTGAAGGTTTCCGTTCTTAGCTTCTGAACATAAAGCTGAACACTTCACAGATTTCTCCAAGAGAAACTCAAGACAAAATCAATATCCAACCATGCAGAAAATGAACTGCCTCTTTCTTTTAATGCGCACAGATGTGACCCTTCAACTTCCTTCTCCAGTCTTTTCATCTTATTCCTCCTTTGTCACTTTTTAGCCCATTTATAATATTACATTGACCTTTTTATAAATTTATGTTATGCTTTCATAAGCCAATTTTAATATTACATGAATGTGTCCTTAAATTTCCTAATGTCACAAAAAATGGGACATTACAATACCATTCATCCCAGGTGATATTAAGAGTAACGCCTAGCTTAAGGAAATTTCTCATGCAAAAAATAGAAGAACGAATCCTATGTCACAAGGTTCTGAAATCACCTTAGTGAGAAAACTGTTACTAAAATAGTTGTCATCTGAATCAAGCTGTCACACCAAAATAAGGTGAATAAATTAAATTGTCTTAAGCTGTTAGTAATTGTTGAACATATATAGTGAATACTCATTTCTGTTCATGAATCGTTTTCTGTGCTGCACCATTAAAGTCTTCAAATTCTCAACATTTCTTCTAGTGTAAAATTCTCAAAATCTTATTCTGGTAGGCATACGAAAGGGATGAACTTCTTGCTGATGTCTCCAAATTAATAATTGCCAATATAGATTTCTAAAGAATATGTTAAAATACTAACCTAAATAATCCTACAGGTCTGACAGTACAGACCGTACCTCTCTTAGTGTTAATATATCTAAAGATTGGCATCTAATATTTATACTTGTTTCTCCTATAGGTGCTGGCGACTTCCATAGAGGTGTCTTTGTTTGTGTTTGACTAAACTAATGTTTAGTTAGTTAATTACTAAACTAAGTCTCTTGAAATTGTCAACTTAGGAAGAGGTATAATTAATGTCAAATTAAGGGTTATGTCTCTTGAGGGACACACCCTCTAGCAAGATATATACTCGGTTGTGGATGCAGATTATAGGACACAGCAGTCTGCTCCTATAAGCATCTCACTTTCAGAAAATAATAAGTCTGAAATTTTCTACATTATCAGATTGATAATAGAACATTGGATTTGCGTTCAAGATATGTTATACCTTCAACAAACAATCTGAATATTGATAATATTGAGAAGATCATTCCCAGCCATTCAAACTGAATTAAAAGTCTGATACAAATAATCAACGAATTAGCAGAATATTTACAGAATAGTGACAACTTTTATATGCTCTTGTATTTGAATTGTCCAAGTGAAGCTCAAGACTCACCATTTATTTATCACTCGACCAAATAAGGAAGGCCCACGGTACATGGGAATGATAATGTTAATGTCACTGTTTGCCTCTCACTGATAATATTTGCACGAAGTGATTTCCTTTATTTCATCATAATTTAAATATTTTTGAACATAGACAAGCAACCGGCACAAGTAGACAACAAAGCAGCTCAAGCAAGTAATCAAGCAGCTCAACTACACAACCAAGCAGCTCAAGCACACAACGAAGTAGCTTAACCAATTAACTAGGTAGCTCAACTAAACAACCGCACATTTCATTTCAGTTCTCTATTACTTTAAGTAACACTCCATAATTTATATGACCTTTATCATCAACCTTTGAGATCAATGTCAAATATTCAGCATGGCCAATGTTTGATATATTTAAAAGGTTGCCTTCTACCATTTATTATGTATGCTGGTTTTCTATTTTAGCCCAATCTGTCTATTTGAGGTTGAAGTACCTTTATTAATTCTGATCCTTATTTGGGGAGGTGTATCAGAATTTTGTGTTTTAGTTCTTGTTTGACCAAGCAGGGTAAAAAATTAAGCAATTACATGTTCATTGTTTACCCTTTGCTTTGACTACATCTGATATTACATAGTTTGGGGAGATTTGTCAAGATTTTGTGTTATTTTGACATTTCCCTAGTAGGATAAAGACAAAAGCAATTACATGTATATTTTTTGCTCAGTGCTTTTACTTATCTGATTTTTCATAGCTTGGGCTTATCTATCAGGACACTTTTCACTCTTCTCCGAGCTTTAATTTCACTTGATTTTACATAGTTTACATTTAACTTGTGTTTACTATATTCAGGAATTTGATTGGGAAGCAGCAGTTGCAGAGATTGATGATGCCTGCAACAAAGCAATGCTGCATGATACATTACAGGATGATGCATTGCCTAGTATTTTAAATAATGTTGATGATGATAGTGCTCAGAATCCCATTCACAAAACATTAGAACTAGACAAGAATAAGGTGGGAAAGAAGCTAGATAAGGCTGTCCGGCAAACCACTCTTGATAAGTTTGTGGAAGTAAGTGAAAAAGACTCAGAAGGCCATCAAACCCATCATGAAAATATTACTACTGATTGTAGTAATGACAATGTTTTATATGGCATGGGTGGCACTGATAGTAGTATTGATCCTACTGCGGCCCAGACGTGGACTTATCCAGGTAGTAAATTCTTTTAATCAAGTGAACTTCAAAAAATTATATATCCATCTTACAAGATAATTTGATAATGGTAAATGTTTTGTAGGCTGGAATAACACATAAAAAATTTCAGTTGCAAAAAGTTTCTGCTGCAGTGCATTTATTTTTGCCAGTGTTTTTTATTAGTAATCCAGAAATTAAACTTTAATTTTGCATTTCGCTTTGGAAGGTACATGCAATGTCAGTAATGATTATGCTTTGCCTATGCATCTTGTAAACTATATTTTGAGTATTGGCCTTGTTTCTGAAACAAATGGATTATCTGGGCGCTTGACAACCATATGTATCTAATAGTTTTCTTTTGAATTATTTATTGGCAGGAAATGTTCCTCTTCGTGACTATCAATTTTTAATTGCCAAGACAGCATTGTTCTCAAACACTCTAGTGTCTTTGCCAACTGGTCTTGGAAAGACACTGATTGCTGCAGTTGTGATGTACAATTATTTCCGATGGTTTCCTGCTGGTATGATGTATATTAGGCTGCCACTACAAACATTTTTTAGAAGTAAAATTAATTTTTCTTTTGTGGAATACATATTCTACATTTATATGGAATTTGCAGATAAATTTGAGTTTTCAACTTTTATACTCCACCTCTGTACTCTTAATGTTATTTAAGGATTTGAATGTTTTCAGGAATAAATTATCAATGCTATGAAAATTTTGACTGCAGTTAATTTCTATGGATCCCAAAAAAATGGTTGTTCACATTAGATATTGGGAAAAAATTGGGGAATCTGTACAAACTAGGATGATCTCATGATGAAATGTGAATAAGTATCATTTTGAACAAAATTTATTGAAAAGTTCTTGGAGGTTGAAGCATAGATTTCAACCAAGAGAAGGGTCTATTGGTATTATTTTTTGTTTGAGAAAAGCGCACATTGATTGTTTTCTGTGATAGTCACCAGAAGCAACATATCAAGTTAGATCAAGCCAGTGAAACACATTGGAGTGATTATATCCAACATCTGGGAAATAGTAGACAAATATATCAACAGTTGAAAATGAATGTTAATAGTTTTTCCGAAAACTTAAAAAAATAAATCTCTTAGATTGTGAATCTATATGATCTTAATGAATATGCTGTTATTTTTTATTCAATTGCTCTTCCCTTGTATCAACAAGCTTACTTTTGGTTCAAACTTGGACTCTGTTGGTTCCCAAAACCGCAGATTTGGAAATCCAAGAGCCTGCCACTTCTCCGATAGGATTCCGCAATCAGTTTTGGCCAACGAACGAGAATCACCTTGATTCTTGTGCACTTGAGGCAACGCTACACCTAGCCGGGTAGACCTTCTCCTTGAACCTAATCACTTGGTTTAGAGCTTTTATAAAGCGAATTTAAGCTTTGGAGTTCTGTAGTTGGCAAGGTCCTTGAACTTGAGTAAAATGAAATTGAATGCTAAGTATTTGAAATGAATGAATTGTAAATATTTGTAAATAGTGGATTTGATGCTTGTAGGAAGGAAGATATATGTTTTCTGACTTCAATAATAAAAAGACTAGTGCGTATGCTCATTTGGGCAATAGAGTCAACTTTAGTGAAGATTTTCACGTACAACTCTATAATGTTCCACACACTTATACTGCCAACAATTAAATAATCAAGATGCGACAGATCAAATGTATATGCAATCTTAAATTGGTCTAGATTGAACTTTAACTCCTCTGGTAGGGGAGACAAACTAGACATAGATACAAAGACAATTATATATTTCACTATATCTATGATGATCGAATTTAAAATGCTAAATGATCATCTCCACTTATCTTGACATTAAAATTGCTTACAGAATTCAAAAAATAATTACAAAGGACAAATCATCTACATTTTAAATCTCAATGCCATTTAGAAATAAACAAAGGACATTTTATTTTATTATTAAAATAAAATAAATGAATTTATATTACAAGTCATATTTAAGCCCTTATTCTTCGTTACAAAAATATATCCTTTATAAATGCTTCTTGCTTGTAGAATGTTTTTGGAATATCAAATGTGTCTTTTTTCAAATGAAAATATTCACCATTTATACTCTTTTGAAAGAAGAGTGTGACTTTTCAAAAGAAACGTCATGTCTCTTTAAATAATACCTTCTCCTTAATTATAACTGCACTTTTAGTGAAGTTATTATTCATTTTAATATTAGCGGTGCTAGTATGTTTAGTTGCTAATTATTGTTTCCTTCATTTAGTGCTTTGAATTGAAACTCGAAGATTCCCGAACACACTTATCTAATAATTATTGTTTTCGTAATGTTGATCCTCTAGTCTTGGATTTCACCGTCCAAATCCAGAAGCAACTCACGGGCTTGTTCTGGATTTTCTAGTATGCTGTCTCTGAATATTTCTTAGCAATGAAGACTCCCATTTTGATCATATCCTTAATCAATTACTCCTGATGGCACCCATATTTGACGTGTATGGTCATTAATAGTTTGAGCCTTCCATTTATTAATTCATGCCATAATATATTCCTGTGACGTCTGATAAATTTTCGATTTCAATTTGGGTTCATGAATCTCTGCCACCATCGGGTTTTATTGGCCTTTTGTTTCTAGACACACACATCAATATATCATCGTTTGGCTCTTTTCGAATTAAATTTGTCTTTCTTTTGACGTTTATTCCTTATACTAGACATTGGCGGCAACATGATAATGGTTCTTGAGTGATTCTTGATGGTATATTGTCTGTTGCAGATATGAAGTCGATAGCTCTTCCTTATACTTCAAATATTATCTTGAAAACTATTCAATCGATCTTCATGCTCTAGATGACACCCTCATGTTGACGTGTAGGGAGAATTGATTTATTCTTGAAGGAATCAATGAAGTGGCTTCTTTAGTTCATCTTGTGACTGATGGTTCTTCTATTTCTTTGTCGCTGTTGCTGGAGCATGTATAAAATTTTGCCGAGGAGGCCTCATTCAAAACATCTTGTGATTGTCTACCTCACGCTAGGTGTTTCTAAAATTGACATTCAAGTCCAGAGACAGAATCATATGGAACATCAGTTGGTGGAGAATCCACAAAGCATTTCCTTGGGTAGATTGATGAATAACCTCTATACCATCCAGCAAGGCTTGCTCCAACATTGTTCCTCATTCTTCACATAATGGTCAAGCACTTCCATTACATTGCACAAGACCTTTGTTCAGTGTAATAGACAAGGGCTTAAGTGGAGTAATCATTCTGATAAAAAATGCATAAGAAATGTTGATTATTGCTTATTGTTTCTTTGTAGTGTTGT
Source organism: Cupressus sempervirens (assembly GCA_028749045.1). Classification (NCBI taxonomy): domain Eukaryota; kingdom Viridiplantae; phylum Streptophyta; class Pinopsida; order Cupressales; family Cupressaceae; genus Cupressus; species Cupressus sempervirens. Next base: position 468,083,189 of record CM053784.1, on the reverse strand, counting down.
AGAGGATGAATCACAGTAGCCACTTAGTTATGTCACACGGTAAAAGATGTTGCTGTATATAATAGTGTATGATTATTATTGTTGCAGGTGTATTGGACTTCAAATATAGCCAATGTCATTATGGTGAGAGAATAAAGTGTAGCAGGCTTCAACACTTGCATGCAAAATGTCGCAAATGTGTCATCATCTTCACCTATTTTGATCTTCTCCTCAATAACTGATACTGATTTTCTTTGTGTATTGAAGATTGCAACTCATGTATATTATAGGTATCACTGTATGTGCCTTATACGATGATTCTCAGTAATATCTATAAGACTCAATACCATCACCAACAATAGAAAAATACTCTCTTCTTGGACTAGCCTTACAAGAACGCATTATATCCATTTCTTATGATAGATGTAGGGGCTTAATGAAACATCTTCAGACCCTTGGCATTGATTTTGTAACATTTTTGCTAAAAAATGGAGGCTAAATTTTAGGCTCCATCAGACTCAACACACACTCAACAAATTGAAAAACCCAATAAATTCAGAGCTTATGTAGGATTTAAATATTGTTCCATGCACTATAAACCCTAAAGACAATAACCACATCAAATATAAGCTCATTTGATGACATACACAAGTATAGATTGATCACATAAGCATAAATGCAAATTTTTGCTGAAGGAAATGCCTAACTTAGGTACATAAATTTTGTCAAATGTTTACAAAACTCATGCCACATGAAGTCTATGGCATCAAAACATATATCAAAACTAAAAACATGTCTATAACATAGAAGAGCCTACATTACTTATCCCAACAAAATGGCATCTAAGGTAAGTCTAGGATGATGATGTAGACAGTATTTGCTTCTTTCTCAGTGATTGATGTGTAGATTCAAGTGAAAAATTTATTAGTAAAGCTTTCCTGAAGCCACCAAGACTGCATATTTTGTTTTTAAGCTCATGATCAAAGAGGCATCATTAAGCAAAAGGATTATTGGTTATGTTCTAGTTTGACCTTAGATAGGATACTAATAGATGATATTGTTCTATGAGTTTTTTGTGCTAGGTATGATTGATACATTTTTCATCATGAAAATGACAGTTCTTTTAAATTGTGACTTGACTTGTATTCTGTAGTACAATGATTGTAGCTTGTGACTTTTCCCATGCCAATCCTTGTATATTAAGCAAGTATCCAATGTACGATACAAGATAATCCTCGATTGTGGCTTTGATTGTGAAGATGTAGAGATTTTCAATAGAGTATATGTATTTGGTATACTTTATGATCATAATTCACCATTGGCCTATTACTTGCTTAGACTTATGGTTTGATGGGAGGTTCGGGGGCAAGAACCTCTATGGGGTTGACTGGTAGCACCTCTAGTGGAGTCAAGGGATAGTGCACCTTGCTGTGGTCTGGAGGCAACAACACTAGCATGGTCGAGGGGCAACATACTTTTGGGATTAGGAGCAATACCAATAGTATAAAGGGCAATTTCCAACTGATGTTTGGCTAATTGATTTTTTTTCAGAATGTTCCTCAAAGCACATATTCAAGATAAACTCTAAAGGAAAAAAGACTTAATTGTAGACATTTGCTGAACTGACAGTATTTGCTGTTATCAAGATTATAGAGTCAAGTTTCAAACAATATAGTCTGCTGGCCTTTAGTCTACTCCCTTGAAACTTAGTTGACAACCATTTAATCCAAGATATAATAACAATAGATTTCAATTGGATTTTGTGTAAAACTCACACAATCCTTGCTAGTTAAGTATTTCATGGCACATTTCATCCCAACCATCTCAGGAGCAAAGACTGTGTTGAGCTTGAAAAGACTCAGATGTTGGGTGTTTTTCCCCAAGGCTATTCATGCCGCGATTACTGAACGTGTGGCCTGTGCACTTAATTACCCTCCACTCCATCTTTGCCCTACAATGGTTACTTGAGGCCTCCTTGCCTTGCCCGATGGCTAATCTTGACGATGCCTCCTACTCCCAACCTTTTTCCACTACATATATCTTTGTACCATGGAAATTGGGCTAAACTGGAATACCCGTCCTTGCCTTGTTATCTGAGCTGTGATGTCTTAATAGTTACAATGCCACCACACAGCCATTCGATGTCTTTCCCAAACAATTACTGTCCATATTTTCCCTTCTGGATTATACTCTGTTGTCTCCTCTAACAATGAATTTCAGGTTCTATCTTTCTTAAGCTGAGAGCAATTGGGTAAGATTTCCTCCTGATTCCCTTCACCGTAAGATGTTGAACTTACTCTTTCTTGAATTTCCAAAGAGGTCATTTCTACTACTTTGACTTGTCACTGTCATGAATAGTCCTTCCTAGTTCTGGTAGGAAATGTAGCTCTGTGTATCGTGTCTAATGATTGGGCAATGTTCCGTAAACTGCTGACTATCTTGGGAATCTCTTTCAATATAGAAGACAGCGAAAGATTCTCTGGTGAGACTCTATCACACACAGTAGCTAGACCATTGTATTCAAACTGTCTTACCCTGTCTATTGTATTATGCTTCCCAATTCCATGTGTGTGGTCTATCCTGGGTATTTGCTCCCAATACCAGAGCTAGACTTGTCGTATGTGATCAATTCTTCTTGTGTAGGAAAAGACTACCAATATTCTTGTGCTTCTCCGATCCAACTGAGTGCTGCCATAATTCAAATACTCCAATGTCTTTAATGCCTAGTGCCCTTGACCTCCTCAACCACATAGCCATACTTTGATAGTGCTCCCTATTGTTCTTTTGTTTTGTTTTATTCTTCAGTTCATATTTATAAATATATATGTAACTTTAAATGTCTAACTTTATATATATATATGTATGTATATATATATGTATATATACATATATATGTACATATAGATATGTATATATACACATATAGATATGAATATATACATATAGATATATACATATATGAATATATATGTCAATATTTAATTTATTAAATGTAAAGAAAAGACGTTGAAAAACAACATCTAATAAATTCTTCTTAGATAGATTGAAATTAGAGGGGGACGACATTACACATAGCATGTTCCTTATTGCAAGAGGGGTGGAACCCCCATCACCAAGCCCAAATGAAGACCTTCAAAACCACACAAACCTTTGTGGATCACACTATTTGTATTTTTTTGTAAATCCTAGACGGGCATGTCATAAAACAAACAAGCATTGAAAGTTTGTAAGTTTTGTTTCAAAAATACTTAAAATGGCCAAGTCTACCTTATTAGACTTGCTTAGAAATGGCGAGTCTGGCGAGAATGCCAAACTTGATGAGTTTGGTGAGTACTCAGTAGGAGTCTCTAAGACTTTCTCAGGGTAGTGTTCCATGGACTTGTCCCCCAAGAAAACTGTGTCCCCAAGATAAGGACCTTTATGGGATGTAGGGACTTGGGGGTAACATGTCCCCATAGCATCAAAACCTTTGCCACCTCTGTCACCTTTGTCATGGATACCACTGGGTTAGTCACTATATGAGACACACCATTACATATTGATTGGGACCTTTACTTTGTGCAAAATAGTTTACCTTTCATGGGGCACTCTCAAAGATGTTGTATTACAGATTTTACCTTGAATATCTTAATTCACCTCAATTTGTATATCAGCATTGCGCTCATAGTCGTAAATGGGGTATTTTACAATGAAATGCTGCTCATTCATTACCTCCTAAAGGAAGCAAAAATGGAAGATTTAGCTAGGGTGAGGAATATGGTGGTTTGTCTCATATTATTTTATTTAGGCATGTAATTCAAAGATCTGGCTGTATATGCAAATCTTCCAGTTTTCTCCTCTCAATTTATTCCTTCAATCATTTAGCTCCCAAAACCATTGCACAACTCCCTTATAAAATATATAATAATCTTCCATGCCTTCATTTGACCTAAGGCAAGACAATTTCGTTCTAGATTGTGAAGATAGCCTAAAATACCACTCGGCACTTGTAGACGATGTTAGCATTAAACTAAAACTTTTGGTGGAGTAGCTTAGTAGTGGAGGTCTAAGAAACTTGGATCTATTGGGTGTAGATGTCCCTTCTAGTCACTTTAGTGATGGTTTCCCACGAAGGACAAGGCAAGGAAGGAGCGTCCAAATACATGAACAGAAATAGCTATCAGTAGAGATGTCAATAAAAGGAGTGAGCTGGCCTCAAAGTATCCATATTCATAAGGCGAAATTGGTCTCAATGAAGCAATGTTCTCAAGAAAACAAGGAACTAGGTACAAATATTTGCTATTATTATAAGCAAAATTTCCCATGATCTAAGTACATGTATGTAGAAAGTAAGTTGCAAGATAATCTTGAGATGTAGCAATTGGGTATCACACTTAACATGGATAATGGTATAAGGAAAAACTCACTTGCAATTGAAAGTGTGTTATAACATGAGAGTTTTGACTCTCCCAATACAAGACCCACTAGTGGATCCCAATGTAGGCAGTGCACCCAAACCTTAGAGCCTTATAACACTATAAGCTTGGTGACATTAGCCAAAAAGATGTATCTTTGGAAGGATATCTTTTCAGTGGTTTTGGAAACATTGACATTCCAAGATAGAGAGAGGTGCTTTAGTATGATTCCAATGAAAGGAACAGTATATAAAAGTATACACATTGATTCTTAACTATTGGAAAGGCTTTCTAAGGGTTAATTGATGAGAAAAAATATGAGAGGATTTTGAGCGCTTTGTGTCCTTTTGTCTTGTGATAATTATCAAAATAGATGAGATGAATACATTTTTTTTTTGATTTATGGTAATAACTAATAATCAATTAAGGTTTGTGTCATACCAATTTCAGACTTCAGAAACATTTTTCACTAAATCTTCTTGTGCACTGATCTTAGAACAAGGTTTATGTCATAAAAATTCTAGATCATAGAAACATCTTCCCCAATTAAGGTTGTAAGGAAGGGTATAGGTACAAGCACTAGTTATTGACAATTACAAAAGCTATCTTACAGTTGAGTGTCACTCGACGATAGAAGATTTGTAGAGGGTCTTGATTGCTTTTTTTGTACCCTTGTCTTTTGATCATTATCGAAATTCATGAGAGGAGCAAGTTTGTGTACCTATGGTAATAAACAATTAAGATCTGTGTCATAGCAATTATAGACCATAGAAACATTTTTTCTGAAATCTTTTTATGTATTTAATCTTCAATAGAAGATTGTATTGTTTAATAAATTGGCATTGGAAGGAGAACAGAATTAGCTGGGGGTTGAGAGTGAATTGATGATAGCAACTGCTTCAAGATGCTTGTTTGTGTGGGCCTTTTCTTGTTCTCCTCATAGACATAGATGAGATTAACATTAAACAAGAAATGATTAATAGAAAATACAATTAATTAAATTATTTTTGAGAGAATGTATTCTCATTAATTATATACTCACTAAAAGCTTTGCCGGATATGAAAGAGGCTATAGGGTCAAAGGCTCAAAGCAGTGAATTATAATCACCATTTTCCCCCACCTTCTTCCACTGTCCTTTTTTTGTGATTATTAGCAGCATACATGTTATAAAGTTGACAAAGGTAATGACTGCTCATGAAAAATACCAACTTTTGATGCCTTTAGCATGATAGTACTCAAACATAGTGAAAAATGCCATAAGAGAAATTGAAAACTGTATGCTGTTTTTTAATCATACCTTATGCTGCAATAAGTATCTTCTATGGCGAATAAATGTTGAGAATCCACTGCCTTTAAGTAAACTTATAGCATGATGATATAGCCTGCAAAACCTGTGTACTTCATTATTTTTCTGTAAAATTTAACAAGACATGAACATTGCTATTGTTACTTAATAGTGAATAGTTTTACAGGGAAGATTGTTTTTACTGCTCCATCTCGACCGCTTGTCTTGCAACAAATTGAAGCATGCCACAATATTGTGGGCATCCCTCAAGTAAGTTATTCTTGCAAGTGATCTTATGGTGCATGCAGCTGCTTTGAATGGTCTCTTACTATTAAGTATTTCTTTACTTATTTACATACGTTTCAATGTATAGTTTAACCATTTGGGAACTTTGTGGTATCTTTGTTTGGATTTGATAGGAATGGACTATTGACATGACGGGACAGATGAATCCAGCTCAGCGGTTGGGATTCTGGCGGAGCAAGAGGGTGTTTTTTGTAACACCTCAAGTGCTTGAAAAAGACATTCAATCTGGTTAGTATTCATTGTAGCTACAGTGAAATAAGGGATTGTATTGACAGATGAGAAATACGCAGTCTTTACATTTTATTATCATATTAACTTGTCATGCTTGAGAACTTTTAGGTTTCATTTCCCTTGGTAGCCCTAACCTTGGTGAAAAATGGAATTGAGGTTTACATCTAAAGAACTATTGAAAGCACTGGCTAGAAATCATTGAAGTTGCAATCAGGAGTTCGTTGCTCAGACATTAAACCTTAAGCCTTTGGATTAATGGAGAATGGATTCTTTTTCTTGTCACCAATAAATGTGTTTTTCGGATTTGTGAATAGGTTCATGCCCAGTGAAAGAACTTGTTTGTTTGGTAGTCGATGAGGCCCATCGTGCAATGGGAAATTATGCTTATTGTGTAGTTGTTCGCGAAGTAAGTTTTATATTTTCTTAATTAAAAGGATTATCTATATTTGTTTAATCCACATTACTGCCTTTGGATAAACTATTACGTTAAATAAACTTAATCACTTTTGATTCTTTTGTTTGGATTATGAGATGGCCTTCTGCTTCTGTAGGGTAACCTGATCTTATATTTTACCTTACATTTGTTCACAGATAATGGCTGTGCCTGTGCAGCTTCGTATCTTGGCTTTAACAGCAACCCCTGGATGTAAGTGTTACTTCCTTTCAGAGACAACTATGGACCATATGTTGATACCAAGAGTGGGATAAACTGTTCTGTAGAGTGAACAGTCAAAGTACCTTTGAAAATAAGAAATGGAAAAGTAAAAGCTGTGACTTACTAAGTTTTCTTTTGTGATCCTGGGCTTATAATGCTTCAGCAAAGCAAGCAACTATTCAGATGGTTATTGATAACCTTCGAATTTCAACTTTGGAGTATCGCAATGAAAATGATCCTGATGTAAAGAAGTACATTCACAACAAAAACATCGATTTGATTACGGTATAGTATGCTGTTATAACATAATTATATGCTTCTTTTATTTACTATCATGCCCTTCTTGTATGACCTGTTCCTGTTCAATATCAGGTGACAATGGGCAAAGAATCTATGAATGTAAGCAATCTTTTACTGGAAGTTATAACACCTGTTGTACAGAAGCTGTGCAGCCTTGGAGTTTTTTATAGCAAAGATGTGACCAAGGTATGCTACCAATTTGTTTCTTTGTTATAAATAAAAATTAATTGTGATATAGACATCTAGATGAAACGTTTCTACTCAGCAAACAACAATATGATGCTAAGGTGATTAGCAAGTTACCCTCATTGCATGCATCTATGAAAAGAAGACTTAAGTATTATATGACAAAAAAGCATCAGGTACCAATGTTTATGAAGTCATTACTGTGCGTAATTTAAGTCACAAGTTACGTGACTTGTTATTGTTCTCTATCTGAATAGTATGTTTTCAAATTTTTAATTTTTAGAATCTGGTTAGACAATACGTCATATTCAAGAGTGTTTCTCTGGCTAACAAATATTATTGTTGAATATCAACCAGTTCCTATCTTTGGCAGATCAATCTGATTTGCAGTTCCCTCAAGGATTAGTCTACATGTTAAAAATTGACTATATATATTCCTTTACCATGTTAAAATTTGCATATTCTTTCTATTTTTACCTATGGCTTTGTATAACATTAAACTCTGCTTCAGCATCAACAGCAATAATGTGTCATGTGAAGACACTTAGAAAGTAATTAGGAAATTTAGATTGACGAGTCACCAAAAAGATATGCAAATGAATTCTAAGTTTTTGAAGTACTGTGTTTTCGTCTAAAACATTGTATTGAAAGTGTTGAGAATGTAGCTTCGGTGAGATTATTCTAACCCTAACGAATTGATATTTCTCCCCCTTCAGATAGAATAATGATTATCTGTTATACATCTTATCACTATATCTTGATGATTCGATTTATAGCATAGTTATCATTATGTGATAATCATGATAGTTATCATAGAAAACTATCATAGCTATCATAGAAAACTATCATAGTTATCACTTATGGTAGATTACTTGAGATATTACTTATATTGATTATAATATCAACTATGAATCTGAAATGCAGTAGCTATGATAAATCATCATCAAATAATGTTATTGATTAGTATAAGTGAAAACTATGATAGTTATTATAGATAATTATCTAGTTATCCATAATAATAATAACTAATATCTAATCATTCATTTAAAAATGAACTTAATGCAATCTACATTCGATTTGGACAGGTCTTAGTAAACATGCATTACCTAAACAATACTGATTGTATATTAAAAGGGAATTAAGGTTTTCCCCGAATAGGTTAAGCAGAGCAGACTAATGTGAGAGGTGACTAATGTCTCATGGAGAGACATGTCTCCCCATAAGACCTAGTCCCCTATAAAGATGAAACCTATTTTTGAGTTTAGAAGGTAGACATATACTCGCAGCAATATCATTTATGATCAAATATATATACTCGCAGCAATATCATATATGATGGAATACATATACAAAAAGCAACATAATATATAGATTGAACATGGGAAGTGAAGATACATTCAGTCAATCGTTGATAATAAAAGGATATCAATAAGTGGCAATAAAGGTGGCCAAATGGAATGAAGGATGAATAAAGTTTGAGTCTTTATACATGCAGGAACATTCAACATAGATATGAAATCAGATTTTATACTTAGCTGCAATAATAATCGAGTATATTGCAGCAATATGTTAAGTGAGAATGATGATAAGAAAGTGTGAAGAATATAAGAGAAATGAGAATATAAGTGATAAACATGAAAATGTGTAAGAGAAATTTCATGTGAGGAATATAGTGAGTTTTATATATGCCTTACAATAAGTGGGAAAGACATGTAATGAGACATGGAAATAATAAGTAGTATATGTTATGTATATAGCATATTAACATATGAAGACAATATAAGTATATGAGATATTAATTTATATGAGATAATCAATATAATATGAGAGTAAGATCATTCAAGAGATACTATATATTGAGAGATGTATGTTATATTAATATATTATATTAACATTATATATATGCTATATTGATATTGATATATATCAAATAAGAGATTTATAATAATATCAATTATGAGATCAATATTATAGGGTGGGAAATGTGAATCAATGATACAAAACCTAAGTTCATCACATTTCCTACTCACATTGTGCAAGTGTGATATAGAAGAGGGGAAGATAAGGAAGAGAAACCTTTCAATCCCAATTCTAGAGGGCTAGGTCTAGAGAGATCATTGCTAACCAAGTGAATAAGGAGCACTAATGCAAGTTAGGTCTAGAAGAATAGGGGAAAGATGTCCAAATTTCTAAAGAACCTTAATGTGTGTGAATATGCTAGATATAGATATGCTGAACTGATAGAGGAGGGAGAAAGAACTTATTATTGAAGTCTATTTTCTTCTTGCTATAGTGATCAAAATGTGAGGAGATATTTAGATCCAAGCCTGAAAGTGCGTGACGGATGAAACCCAGAAATCTTTTGACAATCTATTCGGGGCAAATTGGTGCATCAGGGGTGTAGTGGGACCCTGATTGATTGTGTTCGGTGATGATTTTGATTTCACAGTTCCGAAGAAAGCTGAAAAGCGTACTCTGATTTGCAACCTGTTCGTCAATTTAATATCCGCAATCTGCAATAGAAAGGGTTTTTGTTGTTGATGGTGGGTTTGCCTCAATCAAACCCCAGTTTAGGAATTAACCTTGAATTGAAATAACATGAATGTAAAGTAAATGTCCGAATTCACCTTACAAAGCCAAATCTCTTGGATGACTGAATGAATGAAGGATTTCAATAACGTCCACGAGGCCAAAGTAGCCGATGGGATCCGCCTGCTAACAACTAGCCTAATCTAGCTGCAATCCTTTGACTAATTCTTCTCTTCTTTGGTTTATTTTGATGATCAAGTTTGCGGTCTTATCCAACTGATTTCTTTGAAGAGGTGGTCCATACTGTTATTACAATAATAGATAGGACGTCTATTATTAGTTAATGGTTATCTATTGTAAATATTTAGTTAGCTTTAGTTAGCTTTAGTTTTATTTGTTTTATTTGTTAGAATAGAATATTTCTATTCTTTCCGCTTTATTCTTTTGTATAAATTGACCTCTCGGTCTCTGTTAATAACAAGCAAGTATTTACCAATTACCTCGTAATATGGTATCAAAGCATGTACTTCAAATTTTTTTGAATGTTTTTTTATAATTTCTATTGAAATTATTTGTTAAGTTTTTTCGAAATTACTTTTGGTTTTTCAAAAACAACCAGGTTAGGGTTTCTGTTCATACACACGGCTAGGGTTTCAGTGTGGGCATCCATTTTTTGAAAAACGTGGGTTTGCTGCTGTCGTGATTTGTTGAAGAAAATACTCGCAATTTGCTGCTGTCTAAACCCACAATTTGCTGAGAAAACTTCAGAGGTTGCATTTTTTTTCTAACGTTTTTTTTTATAGACGGATTCGTGACTGCTAACACCGTGTTTCATGGCTAGATTCGTTAGCAACAGTTTACAAAACCGACGGAATTTGTGAAGCTGAAAAACGCTTGCAACAAAACTATTTTTTTTTCGTCTTTTGAAGGGTCGTTCTTGTCTATCTTTGCTAGCATTTCGGGTGTTCATTTATCTAGATCCGCCATTTTTTTTGCAAAATCAACCTTAAAATCCGACGGCTAGGGTTTTGCCCGAAACCCTAATTTTTGGGGTCAGAAATATTTTTTGTTTGCAGATTCTTGGTGGGTTTTTTGAGAGCTCAACTGGGTTGTCCGTTTTTCTGGGTGCCTCGTTTTTCGTGCCTTGATTTTCAAGCCAACGAATCCAGAAAACAACAGTAGATTCTTTTTGGGTTTTTCGAGCTCTCTTCTGGGTCATTCTCTGATTCTTCTGGGTCTTTTGTATTTTTGCCTCGAAGAACGTGTCTTCATAGATTTTCACAATTTTTCATTGAAAAACGTGCCGTGGCATCTCTAACAAATATTTTGCTCGAGCATAATTCCAAATTCAATGGTCACAATTATGGAACTTGGAAGCAGCGCATCATTGCAATCTTCGAATATCGGAACACCGATCAACTTGTTCTAGGTGTTACGAAGCGTCCGACTTCTCCAGGTTATGATCAAGATACATGGGATCTAAATAATCGAGAGGCAGTAATGCTTCACAAATTATCCGTGGCTGATGATCAGCTTTCTCAGATTCCATCCGGCAAGACAGCTGCCGAAATCTGGACACACCTCAAAGGTCTTCATGAGACTTCCAACAAGAACAGAGCCTTCTTTTTGAAAAACACTCTGTTTTCTATTGTCATGGATGAGCGCACCACGCTCCAGGCACACCTGAATCGGATTTAGGAAATTCGTGATCAGCTACTTGCCATCGGTCGCAAGATGGAGGAAGAGGATATTGCGGTAATCACTCTTCGGAGTTTACCAAAATCCTATGAGCATTTTATCGAGACTCTCAACATCACATCTACTGGTGTTGATTTGAAGTTCACTGATCTCTGCACCCTACTGCTTTAGCAAGATCGGGCAAGTTTCAGCAACCATCTCAGCAGAAGTCTTCTGCTCCAGCATTCGATGGTACCAAAAAGAAGAACATTAAATGCAACTACTGCCACAAGTATGGTCACATGAAGGTTGAATGTCGAAAACGCTTAGCTACCCAGTCTAAGCAATCAGGTTTGCAACCCAAAGTGAACAGTGCAGAGCACACTGAGCAGGCGAAATCTGCCTTTTACGCCTTTATGGCTAAAAGACCTACAGATCACGTGAAGTCATCTGCCTAGTACATTGATTCAGGTGCCTCTCGACATTTCACTCAGCGCAGAGATTGGTTTACTGACTACCAGTGTTATTCAGATTCTGTTAATTTTTGGTGGTCGAGAAGAGTACACGGTTGTCGGTAAAGGCAACATTAAGATTCAGTCTGTTGGGAGGAATCTCATATTCCTTGATGTGTACTACGTTCCAGGGATGGAACTAAATCTACTCTCAGTTTGTCAGTTGCTGGGACATTCTCCACACTTGGCAGTGACCTTCAGTTCACATCAGTGCACCATCACTGATCGGGCGACTAAGTCTACTGTTGCAGTTGCTCTGAGGATCACGGTCTTTTCAGACTTACCGATTTTGGTGATTCTCAGGACTTAGCTATGGCTGCTCGGCGATCTTCCATCAGCACACTTTGGCATCAACGATATGGGCACTTAAATGTGCATTATCTCTCACAACTTGCTCGGGATGAGCTTGTTCTTGGTTTGCCAGAGCTTCAAACTCAACACCTTGGAGTTTGTGACGCATGTCAGGTTGGGAAGCAACATCGCACACCTTTCCCCAGTGGCGATTCTTGGCGAGCTTCTCAAGTACTTCAGCTTGTTCATACTGATATCTGCGGCCCTATGGCCACTCCTCTTCTTGGGTATAAGTATTTTCTGTTGTTTGTAGATGATTTCAGTAGAAAAATGTGGGTGTGTTTCCTTAAAAAGAAATCTGATGCATTTACTGTATTTTAGAAGTTTAAACCCTTAGTTGAAAAAGAGTCTGGGAAATCTATTATTACTCTTAGATCAAACAATGGGGGGGAATTTTGTTCTAATGTTTTCTCCAGCTTCTTGGATACACATGGCATCCAACGCCAGTTCACCACACCCCACACGCCACAACAGAACAGTGTAGTTGAACGTCGGAACAGGACAATCACCGAGATGGCTCGTTCCATGCTCGAACACAGACATGTTCCGAAGTAGTTTTGGGCAGAAGCAGTTAACACTGCAGTTTATCTGTTGAACCGGTCACCCATAGTGGCGGTCAAAGGTAAAACTCCGGAAGAGGCCTGGTCAGGTCGCAAGCCTAGAATTAGTCACTTGAAGGTTTTTGGCTCTCTTGCTTTTGTTTGGATCCCTGATGCTTCACGCACCAAGTTGGATGCCAAGAGTCAGAAACTGATGCTTGCTGGATATAGCAGTCTTCACAAAGCCTACCGCCTGATTGATGTTGAGACATCTCGTCTCATATACAGCTGCGATGTAGTCTTTGATGAGCAACGAGGACCATTCATGCCTGTTTCTCCAATTCCTGATCCAGCAGACCAGCCTATGCAGGCTCATGGTTTAGGAGTTCGGCTTCCATTAGGTCCACTTGATGGGAGGGCTCCAGTAGCTCCTGCAGCTCCAGTCATTCCAGTGATACCTGTACAGACACCTCCGGCTTCTCCTGCAGGATCACCTTGCTTTTTAGATGCTTCACCTGAGTTTGATCTAGGTTCTTTTGATGAGGATCCTGCTGATCAAGCATTTCGTAGTACTACTGTTTGTCATTCTCCTCTTCGGCCTAAGTGGTGGGCTAAGACACTTGCCGATCTTCATGATGATGAGCTCATTGATGGGAGAACTGCTTGGAAAAAGAGCAAAACTACAGATTCTGTTAAGTTTGCTCTTATGGCCATTATTCACAGTGTGTTTGAACCTCAAACATATTCCGAGGCTAAAGGAATTCCAGAGTGGGAACAGGCCATGACATCTGAACACCAGAGCTTGCTAAAGAACAACACTTGCGTCCTTTCTGATCTTCCACTAGGGAAGAAACCCATTGGTTGCAAATGGGTCTACAAAATCAAATACAAATTAGATGGTACTTTGGATAAGTACAAAACTCGTTTAGTGGCAAAGGGCTTTTCTCAGCGTCAGGGCATTGATTATGAGGAGACCTTTGCTCCTACTGCAAAAATGAGCAGCATCAGATTAGTCCTAGCCATGGCAGCACAATTTAGCTGGAAGGTCCACCAGATGGACGTAAAGAGTGCTTTCCTGAATGGTGATCTCCATGAAGAGGTCTACATGATGCAACCTCCTAGTTTCAAGGTTGCTGGTAAAGATCATCAGGTTCTCAGATTGGTAAAAGCTCTCCATGGTTTGAAGCAGGCCCCTCGGGCATGGTACATCAAGATTGATAAGTACCTCAGTGATCAAGGCTTCAAGAGGAGTTCTTTAGACTCAAATCTGTACATCAAGACTACTGAGAGTGACATCATCCTTCTAGTTATCTATGTGGATGATCTGATCATCACTGGCAGTTCGTCATCTTTGATTCAGGGAATCAAACAACACTTATGCCAGTCTTTTGATATGACTGACGTTGGGCTCATGCATTATTGCTTAGGTGTTGAAGTTTGGCAACAGTCTTTTGGTATATTCATCTCTTAGTCCAAATATGCTAGGGCCCTGTTAGACAAATTCTGAATGCAGGATTGCAAACCTGCATCTACACCTATGGAGAAAGGTCTCAAGTTATCAGCAAAGTCTGATTCTCCTTCCGTTGATGATACTACATACATGCAACTAGTAGGCAGCCTCATCTACCTCTCTGCTACTAGGCTTGATATCAGCTTCGCAGTCGGCTATATTTCACGCTTTATGACAGCTCCTAAGGCTGATCATTGGATGGCAGCAAAGCGTGTGCTTCGTTATGTGAAGGGCACTTCAGATTATGGACTTCTGTACTCTCGGGGTTCTAATCCTAAACTCAGTGGGTTGACAGATTCAGATTGGGCAGGTTCTGTTGATGATAAAAAGTCAACATCTGGATATGTGTTCAGTTTGGGATCCGGTGCAGTCACATGGACCGGCAAGAAGCAGCAGGCCGTTTCTCTCTCTTCTACAGAGGCTGAATACAGAGGGACTGTTAAGGCAAGATGTGAAGCTGTTTGGCTCCGTCGGATGCTTGGGGATATGCAGATGTCACTAACAGGACCAACTATTCTGTTTGTTGATAACGAAGGCGTTATCAAGTTAGCACGAAATCCAGTCTTCCATGAACGAACCGAGCATGTGGATGTTCATTGTCATTACATACGACAGCTGGTTGAAGACTGGACCATAGATCTGCAGTATGTTGCTACCACAGATCAGACTGCAAACATTCTCACCAAGCCTCTTGGTCCTGATAAGTTTATCAAATTCAGAGGACAGCTTGGTGTGTTAGATAGATTAACTATTAAGGGAGGGTATTACAATAATAGATAAGACGTCTATTATTAGTTAATGGTTATCTATTGTAAATATTTAGTTAGCTTTTGTTTTTTTAGTTTTATTTGTTAGAATAGAATATTTCTATTCTTTCTGCTTTATTTTTTTGTATAAATTGACCTCTCGGTCTCTGTTAATAACAAGCAAGTATTTACCAATTACCTCGTAACAACTGTTGTTTTCTAACATCTTTGAATACTCGAATCTGATGTCGCTGTACGTCGGGCATTCCATGAGAAACTGATTTTCTGTTTCAATGGCTCTTGTGTCACAGAATAGGCAAGTCCTATCTTCTCATTTGTCTTTTGGAACTCTCCATCTACCCATCTCGCATCTCAACCGGTGAGAACTAGTTCTAATCTGGGCTACAAGCATTTCGGCCTTCCACTTAATTGCCGCGCCAAAATACTCTTTTTCCCCGTGGCATGTGTTGGGGCTAAATTCTTTAATATAGTGAGATTTTTCCTCCCCATGTGCCTTGTCCACATGATGTTATAGAATCTTTCGCGAACAAACTTTTTGATTTCTTGAACACTGTCCGGGCAACTGTGGATGTTGATGTCCCACTTTTGTATCCATTTGTTGTTTTGCTTCATCCATGTGTTTTTTCTCCGTTCTAGCTTTTCTTCAGTGATTGGCTTAGGGCAATGATGATTTTCCATGCCCTGGGTTTTCATTAAGTAGCATATCAGCCGGACCATTGCAACAACTTTCAAGGGAAAGACACCCACTTCAGCCAATAATATCTCATAAGGCATCAAGGTTTTGATTTTGAGGCTGCTGATGATAAGGTGTTTTTGTATTATTTCTACCTGTCTCCATTATTGATCCAACAAGCTGCCACCCCAAATTTCACATCCATACAAAATCACAGGTGTGACAAGGAGCCTAAATAACATATTCTTTGTCTTATAATCCCAGAGTTCTGCATTCTTGCACTTATTCTGTCAAGAATACAACGCCTTCCATCCTCCTTGAATCCTCTTAGATCTGCATGTTTCCTAGCTGAGTTTGTTTTGGAAGTCTATTCCTAAGTACTTGTATTCGCTCACAATCTCTATACGGTTACACTTAAAGAGAAATGCTTCTGGGGTTTTCTTGTTTCTTTTCACCGACAAGATCATAACTTTGGTTCTGCTGGTGTTAACTTACATAGCAACCTTCTGGCAGAAGATTTCCAATGCTTTCAGGTGCTCTCTCAAACCATTGGCTGTCTTGGCAATAATGATGAGATCATCCACATATAACAATAATTTTATCACATAGCTAGCTAGCCGAACCCCCTCGCCATTGACACTATTTAATCATGCTTGCAACTAGTCAATGTAAAGTCCAAACAAGGTTGGAGATAGTGAGCACCCTTGTTTGACCCCTATGTCATTGCCAAAGCATTCCGATAGACCATCCGTAGTTTTGATTTTGGCCTTAACCAGTTCATATAGTTTGTGCATTGCTGTCCTTAGCACCATAGGGATTCCCAACTCTTCCATTCTTTTCCAAAGTTTGTGACAAGGAACTGTGTCAAAGGCTTTTTTGAAGTCCACAAAACATCGAAAAGCCTCATCCCCTGGAGTGTCCCATATTTTCTCAACTAATTATCTACGAGTCAACCCTTGATCAATAGTGGAGTGTTTCAGTCTAAAGCATGGTTGTCCCTTTGCTCGTTTCTCCTATGTTTCAGCCCATTTACTGATTTTTCATTCTACCATGCTTCTAAATAGCTTGCCAAGAAGGGGTTAATCATGATGGTCCAATAGTTAGAGGGGTCGTTTGTGTCTTTGCTTTTGTAGATTGGAACCACCACACTGGTTGTCCAGTTTTTAGGAAACCCTCCTCATTGGCATTGTTAAAAATATGGTTGATATGAGGTGCAAGAAAATCAACTCCCCATTTTAGATATTCATCTTAAAGCCCATCAATATCCATTGCTTTTCTTGTCTCTAACCTCCTTATGCCTTGGGTGATATCATCAATGCTGAATAGATCTCCTCTGTGCATAGTTATTTGGGTACTATGTTCATCTTGCTCATGTTCATAGAGTGCTTTGGCATATTCTACCCATTGTTTTTCTGTTATATTATTTTCTGCCTGCTTCATTTTATGTCTGAGTTCATTCCAAAACTTTTTGGGGCTGTATTTCTTGAAATTAATCATTTCAAATCTTCTTAAGATCACATATTGTTCTTTCTTCTGTCTTTAGCAACTTGCTATACTCCTTATTTTTTTCATTATTGTTTTGTCTTCTCATATTGCTTTTTGCTCTCTTGCATTCATCATCAAACTACGACTTAGTCAGGAAATGTATTCTTAGTGCCTCTTTTGGGTTTAGATCTTTTACATTTCTCAAGAGCCTTGTTGATAATCAGAACTAGGTTATATTTGTCCAGATGATGCTGTTTGGCAGGATTTGAGTGCTTCTGCTTATTGTTAGATATCCAACCAAGAGAGTTTCCGAACATTTTCTTATTTTCTTTTGTCATTAGGATCCTCCCAGCCAAAGGACCTTTCCTTGGAGATTTGTCGAACATTTTGTTGATCTTTTATGTGAGTGGCCAGCTTTAGTGAAATCGGATTATGGTTCAAATTTAGACCTATTGGGCATTCCCATAGCTCAAACTCCAATACTCCAATATCTTTGATGTGAAGTTTTGAGAGCAAATGACGTAATCCACTACACTTTGTCCATTGTAGGTTTTGCAAGTGATGTTTCTTGAATTAAGCCATTTCCTCACACCATTGTAAATGACCATGTTGTTGTTGTCGATAAAATGTATAGTGTAGCTGACGGGTAGAGTAGTATCTGAACGGGCGCGTGACGCTTGAGTCACCCCTTCGGAAAGGTATATGTACACGTCTGAGATGGACTTTGGAATCATCGTTGTAATCATTGTGATCATTGTAGTCATTGTATTTGGATTGTAATCGGCAAGTGCATATATGAATAAAGTATCTGTTCTTCGTTGAATCATGTTACACGTGTTAAGCTTTTACCCTGTATGGTAAACATTTGGTGTTGTTGTTAGACGAACTTGGAACGAAGGAATGATATGAAGATTAATGACGAATTTGCTTAATAAAGATAGGAACGAGGTGAAAGATAAGGATGAACTACGTACAACACAAGAAGTTTTAATTCTAGCACAAGCAAAGTGCAGGCAGAGACTTCAATAGATTGCCGAGGGGCACAGAAGGGGTGAAGGGGCACAGATGGAGGGAGTGCACTCACCTAGTAGGCTGAGGAGTGCGGAGGAATTGCTGGAGGAGACTTGACAACGCTTAAATTTGGTGGAGGAAACAAGGGAAGAGTTCCTTAAACTGTATATGCCGAAAGGAAAGTGTCCGAATGGAAGGGAAGCAACTCGCACGGCTCGGAGTGCCGAGGGAGCACGAGCGTGAAGTGATCTCTTTGTTCTTGATACATCGGACGAATGGATATAGGCAGAGAATAGAACATCACTTGAAGACCTTTCACCAAACAACGTGGTTGTTGGAAACAAGACTGTCGTACAGAACAACGCGGGAGTTCAGAATAGCGCGTGATTTCAGAATAGCGCGTGATTTCAGAATAGTGCAGGAGTACAAAACAGTGCGGAAGTTCAGAACAGCACAAGAGTGTAGAACAGTGCGGGAGCTCAGAATAACGCGGGTACACAAGTACCTCAGAATCAAAAGAAAGTAACGATGGCAGGTCCTAAAGAAAAATTGCCCAAGTTTCACGGTGATGGTTCAACAAACCCTATCAGACATTGTAAAACATGTGAAACCATTTGGACGGCGAATGGTGTGATGGATGAGGATGACTGGGTGAGACAATTTCCAGCGACCCTGAGGGGTGTGGCGATAGATTGGTTTTTCGACACCAGTCCTCAGAAACTCAATACATGGGAGAATGTTAAAAAAGAATTTATAGCAGAATTCAGATTGCTCCGAAATGATAATGAAACAGTGGCAGAGATATATAGTACTAAAAAGGGAAAGAACGAAACAATCCGGACCTATGCCAAACGATTGAAAGAATTGATTGGAAAGATGGAGAGTCTGCCAGCAGATAGTTTGAAAAAACGGTGGTTTGTGGAGGGGCTACGACTGGCTCTTAAAAAGAAGATGAAGATTGTACCATCGTCGTCGTACACCGACGCGTATACTCGTGCCATGGATTTGGAAAGTGAACAAAAGACGAGTAAGAAGAAAAAGCATAAATCTTCTGATTCAGATGATTCATCCTCGAAAAGTAGTAGCAGCGATGAGGAGTCGAACTAGAAGGTGAAAGCATTACAAAAAGACATGTTTCAGATGATGAAAGAATTCAAGAATTTGAAAAAGAACTCGGACCTAGTGAAGGGAGAACTGTGGTGCACAGATTGCAAAGAAGATGGCCATACGAAGGGTTCATGCCCAAAGAAGCAGTTTTGTGACATATGCCAGGTAGCGGGACATTCCCTGAAAGAGTGCCCGTTTAACTTGAAAGCAAAAGGACACCAGTAGGGATTATTAACGCAGGAAGCATAGAACAACAGCAATAACACGAGCAATGATGCAACTTCGGGTGGATATCGAAATAATAATAGACGCGGAAGGGGTGGAAACAATAACCACAATAACAGAGGCTGGAGTAGAATACAGTACAATGCAAGCGGACGACTGATGATATAGTGCAGGGCATGCAATCTTTGGGGTCATTTCGTTAGGGACTGTCCTATGAAGGAGGCACCACAACTACTGTGCAGATGGTGTGGTCCAAGGGACCATAAAGATTCAAAATGTCCAAAGCAAGGCGTAAATCTATTAAGTATTGAAACGTGTGATGAGAAAGTACTGGGTATCACATGGGAACAGGCGAGGAAAGCAAAATATCAGAATGTGGAACAAGAGAAGGAGAGGTTACAAAAAGCCCGAACAGAGATAGAAAAGCAGATGAAAGCAGAGAAGTTACAAGTGAAGGACACTGCCGAAACATCAAAAAGAAACTTGGCGGAACAAAGCATGGTGAAACAGATAATGCAAATAGAAGTGTCGATTAAATTAAATGACCACCTTCTCACGATGCCACAGTTGCGTACGGCTATTATAAATATGACGTCGTCCTCGAGAGTGACGGAGGAAGCAAAAGATAGTAAGTAAACAACGGTGACAACAACAGAGCCAATGTTGTTGGCACTTATGATAGGTAGACACCCGACAGTGGTGGAGATGGGCATTCTGGGTACTGTGCTGACGGATACAATAGTAGATGGAGGATCGGGGGTGAATGTACTGCCGGAAGATATTTGGAAAAAACTTGGACAACCAACACTATGGCCACCTACTTTCCAGTTACTCACAACAGATCAGCATGGGATAAAGCCGTTGGGAACTCTGATGGCACAGCCGGTAACAATTGGGACACAACCCTTTTTACTGGATTTTGTGGTCATCCGATTGAAGAGGGTACGACACCATCCTGGGACGGTGGTGGCTGGTGCAAGCTAAGGTAAAGCATGATTGGAAAAGGAACACTTCGTCCATGGAGAAAGGAGGCAAGAGATTCATAATTGATTTGCATATGCAAATGGTAGGAGAAGAAGCAGCGTCGTCGGACTCTGAAGGAGAAGACGAAGGCGAGAGTGACGACGAAGGAAAAAAGAGGATGGAACCAAATGAAGAATGGGTGTTGAGAGTAGGAGGGTCAACTGATGATGACTTAGATTCGGTAAATGGATTGCTACACTGGCAAATGGAAGATTATGAGGTCTTTCCGAGTTGCAACATTTTGAGTGTCGAGGAAGAAAAGGTAGATAATGAGTTCCCGAAGGAGTATAGTGAACTGAAGGAGGGAGGAGCGCAGGTGGATGAAACACCGACCCATACGTTTAGTAAAGATAAACCGATGAAGTATGAAGAGCTGACGGTGAAAACAATGAAGTAGGGTGATGAGGAAAATCCGAAGAACATCCTCGTAGGAGATGATTGGAACCCAGTGTTGAAGGCGACAACATTCAGAATATTCATGGAGTACAAGGATGTTTTTGCTTGGATGTATAAGGACTTAAAAGGAGTGCCACTAGAGCTGTGTCCACTGGATACCATTAGTTGAAGGTGCAGTACTCGTACGGAAGCGGCCGTACCGAAGGAATAAGAACCATGCAGCATGGGCCACAAAAGTTACGCAAAACAGGTGGAAGGTATGGCGTCTGAAGCGTTTAAAATTAAACAACTTTCAACCGGGCCAGTTAGTATTGAAGTATAAGGGATGGAATGAAATAGAACCTGGGAAATTCAAAATTCAATAGGTTGGACCATACAAGATACAAGAAGTTGGATATAATGGCGTAATTAAGCTATGGACATTGGACGAAAAAGAAATAACAGATGCAATAAATGGATCGAAGTTAAAGATATACGATGAAAGAAATGATCCCCCGCTGACAAACAACTGAGGAAAGAAAAGAAATGTCTGTAAATAATGTATATATGTATAATAAGTAATAGAATATTGAAGTCGAATATAGCTGTAGTTTAAAAGTATGAAGTAGTAAAATAATAAAACATGGAGCAGGAAGCAAATGTATTAAAAGGACGGGAATTTTAAATTTTTAAAAGTACTTGGGAACAAAAGTCTACCAGGATATGCGAGCAATAACTCAAAAAACAATCATAATTGAAGGAATTTAAAGACCGTACGGCTGGGTAGAAGTATTGAACAAGAATGTAATACCGTACGAACTTAAGGAACTGAGAAATTAAAAACTCCATACGAATAGAAGAAAGGGGATAATTTGGAGCCCGTATAGAAAGCATAGAGAGGGATAAAGTGAAGCCGTACGGCTAGAAAAAGAACATAGGAGGAAAAATTGAAGCCGTACGGCCAGGGGAAGGTTGGAAGCAATAGAAACAGTACATTAGTGAAGAATAGATTAGCCATACGTTTAAAGGTATGTGGAAAAAGGTAGCCGTACGGTACCAGTAAGAGAGCACAAAGGAAAACGACCGTACGGCCTTAAATGCATAAGAAAGCTACCGTATGGAATAAAATGTTTGAAGTTTGACAAAGACAGGTAACTGGGGACCGTACGGTATGAGAAATAGCACGAGACATTGTGAGGGAGGACCGTACGAATAGATGAAGGGAATCTGTACGAAAAAAATCAAGCCATGTCATCGTACGGCTAGTAAATACAAATGTACGATCGGCTGAGGAAGAGCATAAGATAAGTATTAAAGAGGAAGAGACAAAAAATTGAGCGGGATTGAGAGACATAAAGACAAGCCCGTACAGAATTGGAGACTACGAAAAATTGAAGAGGAGAAGGAAGGAGGGCCATACAGCATATGGCAGGAGAGTGCCCAAAATTGGCCGTACGGTATATAGCCGCACGTTGTGAAAAAACTATGAAACTTAGGAGCTGTACGGATCATTGGAAACAATAGGGAGGAGAGGATATAGAGTCGTACGGTGGGAGGAGTTAAGTTGTTTCAGAATAACAAGGAAACCATACAGAGCAGAGAGGAAGCCAAGCCGTACCATCATAGGAGGAGCCGATTCAGTAAGGAAGAGGAATTGCTGTAGCCGATTCACAAAGCAAGTCTGTAGGAAAGAGAAAGTGGAAGAGCAAAAAAGTAAAAAGAAAACGACGACAGATTGAAACAGTTCGGAATGAGTAATGCATGATGACAAAGGGAAGGGTAGATATAAGCAATTGCCAAAAAGAGTGTAGAATCGGAAGAAAATGACAAAAATAGTGTGTTCCATGCAGTTTTCTGTGGGTTTCGGAGTGCTAATTTGGTCTTGGTGGCGAGGGGCGTTGCCTCAGGACCCTGCGGGGGAACTACCCCTCGACCCCCAGTCGTTGCAGTTATCAGTCGTGGGAAGTACGACCATTTGATGAGACCTGGAGCTGTTGCTGTAGGCATGAGTGTTTGTGTGTCAGAGGTGGCACTCGGAGTAGGTGTTTAGGCATGAGGCCGTCTTGGTGGATGCATAGAGAGCTCGGGAGGAGTTGATGATTTAGTTGAAGGCAATACAACGACACTTGGCTCAGTGTACCGAGAAGTTGGAAACAGAGAAAGCGGCACGGGTGGCTATCAAGGTCAACTAAGGAGACAGTATTGTGTTAGCAAAGGCTACAGATGCAACGTGGTTTGGAGACCAGTTTAGTGCAGGCACGGGATGAATGTGAAAGTGATGTGACAGAAATAGATCTATTTTGTTGTAGTTAGTTATTTAATGTATTTTGTTGTTAATTTGTCTAAGATATTTTGTAATTGTCATTTGGAGAAGACTTTTTGTTTTGGGGGAATGATGTTGTCGGTAAAATGTATAGTGTAGCCGACGGGTAGAGTAGTATTTGAACGGGCGCGTGATGCTTGAGTCACCCCTTCGGATAGGTATATGTACACGTTCGAGATGGACTCTGGAATCATCGTTGTAATCATTGTGATCATTGTAGTCATTGTATTCGGATTGTAATGAACAAGTGCATATATGAATAAAGTATCTGTTCTACGTTGAATCGTGTTACACATGTGTTAAGCTTTTACCCTGTACAGTAAATAGTTGTGAAGGCAACAGACACCCAATTTTTTTGCCCAAAATTATTGACCTTGCCTTTGTCATCCTATGATGACCTCTCCCAATGTTGGACCCCCTCTAAGCATATCAGATCACTATTTGTTTGTACCCTCTTTCATGATTGAGTCTGACTATTTGCTATCCTAACATTAAAGTCACCTATGAGCAGAATTTCGCCTAAGGCGCTAAATACAGAAATGGCCTGTTTGAGCGAGGTAATTAGGTCTTCGTGGTCTATGTCCTTCTTATAAAAATGGGATCCTTTAGTAGCGAAGTAGCATGCTGTCACTTGAATGGAAACTTCATTTTCTATTATTTTTATCCAGATGTATTGGTTGTTTGCATCTTCTTTCTCTGTATTAATAAATCTGCCCCATATTTACTTAATCGTAATGGTGATACCTTTGTGCCCTTTGCCACTTGATTTTCCTATAACCATTGAACTCCGAGACCTTGCAGCCGTCATGTTCATGTGTATTTGTGAGCGGGATAATGTCTTTGCCCGCGGCTATGGGCCGTAACCCTTGTGCTGTCCTGCACAAGTAGTCTATACAATTCCAACTAAATACTGTTAAGAATTCCTGGGTGGCTGAGAGTTCTTGTTTATCATGTGTTATTATTGTCACTAATATGGGCCTTCCTAATATGCAGCCATGGACATTTTCCACTTTCTCTTGCTGTTTTAACTTTTTCCCATTCGTTTCTCCTTTCCTCTTGTTGGGTTATGTGGTAAAATCATCGTCAAGATATATAGGTGTTCCCTTGAGAGACCTCTTATTTCTCGTAATATTGTTTTTGTCGTCTACATTCTTTATCGTCACCCTTACGTGTCTGTCCTTGCAGCCCTTTGTCCACTTTCCAATTCTTTGTGTTTGCATAACCGCTCCATTCCATTCGAATTGGTCTTTAAGGAAGTCCTTTACTAGCTCTTTTGTGGTTTCTTGTTTTCCGTAGTCTCTTAACCCTTTGATGATGAGGTTTCGCTTATCTTTCTTTCTTCCCTAATTTGGCTCTAAATTTGCTTTCCTATGACTTCACTGGGCATGTTCGCTGTCTCCGTTACTATGCTGGTCCATGACTTCTTCCATTTGTTCTCTTATCTGATTCCCTTTTTGTTCAATGATGACCATGGTAGATTGTATTTCTTTGATTTGCAGATTCTCATCTCTTCCTCCATCATTTCCTCCTCCCTTGTCTCCTATGGTTGTTTTTTTCTCTCCTAATTCTTTCCTCAGTAGGATCAGCTCATACTCCCCTTTTTCCAAGCTGAATTGCAGTTTTTGAACTTGCTCTCTAAGTATATTGACCTCTTTTGTTAACTTCTAATTACTTTTGCTGATCTCTCTCACTTTAATGTCTTCCATATGACTCTTTTGTTCTAATGCCAACAATCTTTCTTTCATGAGCACTAGATCATTAATGTACATGTTTGGATACCAAGACAGGCATTTTTGTTGGGTTTTAGATGTTTGATATCTCATCTTCTATTGTCTTTGCTAGGTGAGATATCTCTACTATACTCTTGTCAATTTCAATTTGTTTCCTTTGTCTCATTTGTGGGATCTCAAGGATTGCTTCTTTGGTACCAGTTTGGCAAAATATCTGTCAGCTTTCCCTTCTTTGCATACTTGACCTTTCTGGCATTCCTTCTTCTAATTATGCCTTTGTATTGTTTCCCATTCACATAGATGTAGTTCCCTCCTAGGGTAATTCATTGAGTTGGGGGAAGCCCATTAGGCCCTTTGACAGATTACTTGTTGTTGTTCCAGAGTCGAATTAGTTCCCAAACCTAGCTGAGGAGAACATTCCTGGGAGTATCATAAAGCCCCCCTGCCATGTCATCACTAAGATGTGGTTTTGTGGAAGATTATTCCCTTGAGCTAGAACTGATTTACTACTAGTCCCCAAACTGTGCAATGTGCCTATGAGTAATTGTGATATCTTTATCTTTGATTGATCACATGGTGTGATATGCCTGAAGACTTGTTCAACTAGTTGAGAGATGTGTAGTGTGTCTATGACTGGTTGTGCTATCTTTTTCTCTTATTGATCACCTGGTGTAATATGCTTGAAGTCTTGTTCGATTGGTCAAGAGATGTGCATTATGTCTATGACTAGTTGTGGTTCCTTTATCTTTGATTGGTCACCTATTGTGATATGACTGGGAACCTATTCAACTCTTTGAAGGTCCTTAGCTTCTATCTCGGCTTCCCCATCTTTTCCCTCCATATCGGATCCCTCCATATCCAACAATATAAGGTTTATTGTTTACTGCTTATGTTAGTTTGGTTTTTTGTAAAGAAGCACACATATAATGTAGAGGGTTTATGCGGTTGCATGTTTTTATAGTTGAATATTTCCACAACAAAAAACAAGAGATGAAAGGGCAAAGAAAAAGCAAAGTAGAGTGGTCAGGGAAACTCGTGAATCATACCTTGTTGCTCTAGCAAACTCTAGGGCCTTGTGGAGTTGATTATTGTGTTTTTGTGAGTGCTCATTGTTATTACCCTGCTCGCCATAGTGTGCCCTGCCCTGCTCGTCGTGGTGCCTTGCTTGTTGTGGTGTGCCCTACCCTGTGTTGGTGCCCAAAACCGTAGATTAGAATCCTATGAGCCTTGCTTGCTCGATGTTGGGATATCTAATCGGTTGTGGCCAACTTGACAAGATCAATAAATTCAATATATATCCACTGCACTTTTGGCTCTGCAAAACCAAGGCCTGTACACCTGATCCTCGACAACAAACTTGGATCCAAGACGTTTATAGCAGATAGATTCAATGCAAAGACAATTTCCCTAAATGACAAGATTTTAAGGAAACTTTTGGATTGATAATAATGAGTATTAATCTTCGACATACGATTACTTTAATAAACTTGTGAGTGCTGAAATAAGATTAAAAGAATTACTAAAAACAAATAAATAACAAATCCTTAAAAGAAAAAGATTAGAATATTGCCAGCATATAGATTTAGAAATATGAGGATGTTAATGATCAGTGCTGAAATTTAAAAGGGCGATATAGTCAAAATTATATGTTTTCACATACAACTTTATGATATTATGTATATTGAATATATAGACAATTCAATTATCAACATGCACCAAATTATTTTGTTTTTATGCGTTTTTAAACCAATCTATGATGTTTTAACCCTTATATGGACAAAATAGATACATATAAAGAAACCAATAACAATATTTCACAATATTTGTATTTGTCGAGTTTAAATGGCAACGAATAATTTGATGCACTTATCCAAATAACAGATTATTAATAGAAAATAAAGATGATCACAAAGTACGAAATACATAGTAATTTAATTCTAAAGAAAATAAAAATCTTATTGATTATATTGTGGAGAAATTAGTGTTGAAGACACTCAAATGTTGATGCTCTACTCAACACAATTTCATATCACACAATATGAAAATATTTGCCCAATAATTCAATATCCAATAGCTTGGTTTAAACTTCAATCTTCTTCAAGGAAGAATTAAAAAATCGTATAAGCTTTAGGAATGCAGAGAGTTTTTTGAAAAATAATGAATGATGACTTGTTTGATCTTTTGTCACATATTTATAAAGGGCATAAGGGTGTTGGTTGCTTCTCAAGCACCACACCTTTTCATAATAAAAGCTAACCAACATTAAACATGGTTTAGTTATATCCAAACGTAACTGGCATTTTAATCACTCCTTTATATTTCTGGATGTCGTTTCTTTTGTTTCCCGTGGATACCTCTCTGTTCAATCTTTTAAACATCAAATAGTTTCCTTCTACAAGTCGTAATCTCCAATTATGATTGATATAGTGTAGTGAGATTGCGCATTCCACTCTGTTTTAATCTCTTTAGTCTTGCAGCGTCGGACGTGATCCCGTGGAGAAGGTAGAAATTCCATGTTTACGCACATACCTCCAGACCTGCAACAAAGATACCATAACATTAAAGATATAAAAAATTAATTGAAAATCATTAACCTTCGATGCAAATTTCCTTGCTCAGGCGGTGATATCCTTCCTTGTATTCATTCCTTGCTATATCACGCTAAAACCAACGGATTTTCTCAGACTCTCAACTGAAGCTCCTCACGCAATTGATTTTCGACTGGATGCTTTGCTGCTCTCCTTTAAAGACTGCTCCCAATGCCTTTCGATGGTTAAATCATATTAATGCACACTATTATCGTTGCCCTCCTTCAATATATAATTTAAACTCCTTAGTTGAATATGTAGCTGCACAAAACATAGTCTCGCTTGCATTGTCTTCAGATCAATTTTTAATTAATTGCAATACCTTTCCAAATAAATCTGCCAATGGTATATTACTTTCTTGTGTCTTTGATTTTTTATTATTTCATTCGCACCCTTTGCAAGGTTAATTATTTAAAACACCACTTCATTCCTGTGCAATACTCGGCAATGAAAGACTTTGTGATTTGGTTTTCTTTTATATCGCTGCTCTAGCTTCAAGTTTCTGGAATGAGATTGAATACCCAAACTATTTTCCACCTTTGGCTTGGCAACTGTATTATCATTATCTGATTTTGCTGCTTCATATGTGCGTTTTTTGACATTCGATGCTACTTAGAACTTTTTAACGGCATCCCTGTTTTTGCCATAAACCCCATACTTTGGTTCTTTTGGATTTGGTATTTTCATACTAATATCACTGTTTCATTACTCTGTATATCTGGCACCTTCCTAGTTGTCGTCTCATTTCAACATTTTTCCCTATGCATTCGATGATCTGACATATTCTTTTCATTCTTTTTGGGTGTTCATTTTAACACTAGGCACAATATTGCTGTGGGTATGTTCCTTGTTTTGACATATATTCTTCATATCACTGGTTGTCCATGATGGCACTCATCATACTATCTATTTGTTTCAATAAACCTTTTGTTCTCTTTCTATCCATACGCTGGCTGTAGGTATCATTTCATTATTTTCGTTAGTTGTATATTCATTCCACATGAATGTCTTTGTGATATCATTCATAATTTGCTGCATGTAGTTTACGTGCTGAGAGAAGAGTATCAAATACTGATGTGGCTTCTCACCGACTTTTCTATTGAAGTCTCATCCTTATGCAAAGTGCCAAGTATGTGTATATATATATATATATATATATAGCTGTGTCCCCAAACAAGTTTCCTACCAATTATTGTGTAATAACTTCTTAAGCAATTGCTGTATGACTGCATATTTGATGGAAGTTGGAAGTCAGTGATGTTCAATAGTGTAAAGGTGGCTGCTGTTTGCTGTTTGCACTTTCCATGAAATGTTTATTGTATTCCCCAAAACTATTGATCAGTCATTCTGATATTTGCACCTATAAGCGATAACTTTTGCTGTGTTCACAATTCTAGAGAATAGTAGCATGTAGATAGAAATGAAAAGACCAATTCCAACTGCTCCTAGTGTTCCAACAAGTATGAAGAGACAATCAAAACCATCTGCAAAAGAGAAAATACTGTACAGTGTGGTACTGTATTATTTCTCACCACTCGTATCTCACAATCTATTCCTCAGCTGTAACACCTATAACTTCTAGTGACTGTTACTGTTATAAGAACATTCACCCTCTTCTTCTAATGCTTCCTGTCCTTGACATCCAAAGTTGGGCGGCAGTAAAAGATGCTTGCTCTTCTGATTTAGCTTTTGCAACCACATGTGACAAGTATAAATTATTTCTCCGGGCCCATGGTTCTGTCATTCTGAGGCTTTAATATAGGTTCAAGTGCATATCAACAAAGTCTCTCTCTCTAAGAACATTCACCCTCTTCTTCTAATGCTTCCTGTCCTTGACATCCATAGTTGGACGGTAGTTAAAAATGCTTGCTCTTCTGATTCAGCTTTTGCAACCACATGTGACAAGTATAATTTATTTCTCTGGGCCCATGGTTCTGTCATTCTGAGGCTTTAATATAGGTTCAAGCTCTCTTTCTCAAATGGATGCCCATATTTTTGCAAAAATAAGGGTTCCATCACCTTGCTCGTCATGGTGCCCTGTTTGCGGTGTTGTGCCTGTTTGCGGTGTTGTGCCTTGACCTCTAAGTGGGATGATGAATCGAATGCAATGTGCTTGACTTCACCAACGAATTTGAACCGAGAAGATGAAGATGAATGGATCTAGAAGACACAACAAAGGATCTTGAATAGATTGAAGGAGATCTTGAAGATAAACTCCTTCAATTGCTTGAGAGCTAGAATCCTTGATCTTCAATAGTGGGATGCTTGAATGAACCCTTGAAGGCTTGAAACTTGAATGCTTGAATGCTAGATGTCTTGTTATGATTGTGGATGAGAAATAGAGCAAATGGAGGGGATATATATAGATCAGAATTGACTAACTTCCGTAGGCTGACTATCTTAGAAGTTAACACCCGATTTTCCGAAACATAGTACCTGGGAAAAATGGGTTAAAATAGGGCCTCATCAGTGGTGCACTGCGACTTTGATTGGCCCATTAGCCATGCAATATGCCCCTTGAGCATCAGGGGTGCAATGCGCTCTTGATTGTTGGGTACACAAACCCCAGGGACAATATGGGTACTCGAAAACAGGTCTCAGAACTTTGAAATCATGTTCAGATTCCAAGGAAATCCTATTTCGGTGCCAGAAATAAATTGCAAGTGGAAAGGTGGATGTAATTGAAGGACCTAGGAGAAATAGATTCTACCTCGAGCTTAATTCCATGAAAATAAGAGCTTTAAAGATGATGTAATAAAAGTTACAGTTAAAGCTTCTAGTCTATATATCGCCACAATCGCTCCCAATCAAAGCTTCGGCTTCGATTCTTTCTTAACTCACTATGTTCTATTATTTAAACGCACAATAAAACATGAATTGAAGACAATAGACACAAATTATTGTCAAAGCTTCCAAAGTGTGTTATCACAATTGCTTCCAGTCAAAGCTTCGAATCCAATTGCTTCTTTTATTTTCTTCCAAATTGTTACTATACAATTAAAGTTATGCTTGCACAAGTTTGGCAGAGCTTTCTTGCGTACAATAAAAGATTTTTTTTTTACAATGATGGGGACATGCAATTTTATCACATTGAATTGATCTTCTGCAACTACAAAGCTGAAAAACACTTGAAGAAAATGTTGAAGTGGTTGATTCTGAATGAATTAATATTGTAAATTATCCGCAAAGGCCTTGTACTTGATGGTGCAAACGTGGATGATCGTCAAAACGAAGGTCCTTGTATTCCATGCCATTATATTCTCTTTGATGAATTGCCAATTGTCATTTGAAAACTTGATGTAACCAAGCTTTCCCTCATTTCACTATGTGAATTGTTCTTATCAAGTTTGCTCCTTCTGGAGTTTCTAACACTTTGAAAACCTTCTAATGATGTTTGGATGTAAACCCGGAACAACTTTCCCATCAACATCTTTAATTGATTTCTCTGTGTGTGTTTTTTTATCAAAGTTGCTTTGGTGCATTTCTGCACGAACACAAGTTCCAAGGCTATCATTGGGAAAGTGGAGACCATAAGAATAATTGTTTCTTGAGAATCAAAGCATGTTTTCTTGATTGGAAGAGATCACTGTAACATGAAGATTCGAAAGAGAGAAAACATCTTCCAATGGGAATGAATCCATGAGGGTTTGGGTTTTTTGTGTCTCAATGACAGATCGATATGAAGGATAGGTGCTCAAAGTATGGATAAGATACTTATTGAACACATTTGATGGCTGGAAATGAACAAAATGACTTGTATTTTGGCAAGAATGAACAAAATCAGGCTTAGAATGGTGGATTGCGTGTGGGCAAAGATGGGCTTTCGTTTGTATGGCCAAGAATGCAAGTTGGATACAAATGGAAATGTGGAAAATGACAACTTTTGTATTTAAAAAAGTGTGAGCATTTACCAAAATAGGGTTCTCTAGAGGTAATTACATGTGGTAAAAATGAATCATTTTTACTTGAGAAGCACATGTAATGGGGTTCAAAGGATGCAATTGCATGGGTTGAGGAATGGAGTTCAGGAAAATGGATGAAATATGGATTGGCATGAATGATGGAAGCATGTATGTACTTGCATTCTTGGGGGGAAGAAATCCTCAACTTTCTTTCAAAAAAGGAAAAAAAAACAAGCAACAAACAAGCAAGCAAATCTAAGAAAAAAACAATTTACCTCTTACTATTGACTCAAACATGACAAGCTTCAAGATTTTCTTCTACATGTAATTTTGTTTTTGGAGTTTGGCAGATTTTTTAGCATTTGGAATGGGAAGATTTCAATTTACTTAAAGACAAAAATTAAAGCAATATGAGCTGAGTTTGAACAAATGGACGAAAATGAGCCAAATAATGCAATAATTTACCAAACTAAGTGAGAAACATAAGAAAGTTGAATTCTTTTACTTGGAGCTCAATGAGCCAAAAATGGTGGAAAGAGAAGTTGAATTGAAAAAGGCTTCTCCAAGATTGGAATCTCCAAGTGCAAACGCCTGCAACAACATAGGAGCTTTCGACAAATTGAAAGTTGCAAATTGTATACTCCAAGGTCAAACGCATGAACATTTTTACATATACATGCCAAAATGTGGTCAATAATCCTCTTCAAATGCAAAACCTTTTGGTGAAATGCATATTCTTGGGCATTTTTGGAGAAAAAGCTTGCCCTCCAAATGCATTTACATGTGCCTTTTTGGTTGAAATAGTAAGAGATGTGGATGTCGTATGCATATATATGCATTCAAACTCCAAAACTTGCCTTCCAAATGGATTTACATGGGCGTTTTTGATTGTCTTTGGGCGTTTTGGGAAAAAAAAGTGCCCTTTTGCTGTTGTTACATGGGACGGTTATAAACGCCTAATCACACTCTACAAGTGCCATTACATGTGTTATTTCCTTCTCAAATGCCAACGTTTTTGCTTGGTGAGCAAAATTTGACTCTTCACATGCAATTGCATATTTAAAATAAATATGTATGTGAGTTGGAATTGCTAATCACACTCTATGAGGGTCGTTACATGCAATGCCTAGCATGTATAAGCAATTTCCATGCAAATCGGACTCTAGAAGAGTGATTACATATGTAAAATAACTTGGAAAAGTCATGTTTTAGTACAAATTGCACGTTAGAAGGCCATTTACATGTAATGCCTAGGCTGGAATTGAGTCTTTACATGCAAACTAGACTCTCGAAAGTTCATTGCATGTTTTAAAAACTTAGCATTTACATATTTGGAGCTTTCTGATGCAAATCGCACTATATAAGTGCAATTATGTGACATTTTTACATGTAAAAGAGAGCTTTCATGTATATCAAACTCTTGGAAGCCCTTTACATATTTGAAATGACTTTCTTTTTCATTTGCGTTAGTCATTCTTTCTCTTCAAGTGCAAAATTGCACTCTTGGATTGCATTCACATATGTTATTTTTGACTCCAACTGCAAATCGCACTCTCCAAGTGCATTTACTTGTGTTGAAAATAGACTTTGACTTTACATGCATTTGGGTTTGCAAGGCAAAATCACACTCTATGGATGTAATTGCATGAAGCATATTTAACAAAAGATATATTGTTGAGTTGAACATCTTAAACTTCCCAGTTAACACGTCTAATTGACTGTTGAGTAAAAATCATTTTAAATGGGTTAAAGTAGAATATTTACACAATATAGTTTACATATTGTGTAAATATTTATTTATATTTAAAAGAAGCATTTTACTTAGATGTTTTAAATAAAACATTAAAGTAATCCAACATTAAATTAGAGTATATAGTGCATTATAGTCACTTAAATCACTTAAGTGATAAAGTAACTTAGAAACATAACATAAAGTTATTTAAAGTTATATTTTCCAAAAAGTAAAACTCAATATTAGAATATAACATCCATGTTTTAAATATGCAATTGCGCCTGAGCAGTCCACTTTTCGGACACTTAAATGTTATATCTTTTGATAAATAAGTCCGACTAAGTCCTAAGATATATTGAATCGAAGGGAAAATAAAAAACATGACTTTGAACAAATGTACAAAGATAAGCCAAAATATGTGACAAAATAGCAAAACTAAGAAAACACAAACAAAGTCGAAATTGTTTTACTTTCTTGGAGCTCAATGAGCCAAATGTGGAAGAGAGAGAAGTTGGAAAGAAAGACTTTCCTCCAAATTCAAATTTTCCAAATAGCTCTCGACTATTTCAAAGCTTGCAAATGTGATCTTCCAATGTCAAAGCATGAGGCATTTTTACATGTATATGCCAAAAATGTGATCCTCACACCTCCAAATGCAAAATGTTTTTAGAAAAACTTATGTATTTGGGACTTTTTTGGGCAAAAGCCTGCCCTCCGGATGCATGAATAGGAGCTGTTTTTGCAAGGAAGGGTAAAAAATATAAATCCCGAATGCAAATATGTGCATCCAAACTCAAAGACAGGCCTCCTTGATGGATTTCGTGGGTTGGAAAGAGAAATTTGGGCATTTTTGTCAAAAATGTTCCCTCCAAATGCATGAACAATAGCCGTTTTTGGCTTCAAGATGCAAAATCGTGTTGTCAAATAGCATTTACATGTATGTCCAAACACACTCTATGGGGAAGTTTACATATTCAAAATGTATACATTTGAAGGTTGGTAAAGCGAATTGCACTCTCCATGGGAAAAAATATTTTGAAATGCATGTAAATGGAGTTGAAGAAGCAAATCACTCTCCCAGCCCTATTGCATGTTTTAAAATATGCAATATGTAATCTGCTTTGGGTGTTTTTGGCCTTGGAAGGTAAAATCATGGACTTGGGATGCAATTACATGTATTTGAATGCAAGATCACACTCTACATAGGGTATTATAGGTAACACTTAGTATGTAAAAACCCTAAGTCCATTAAATGCCTTTGTAGTGCAAATCACATTTTCAAGAGGCAATTACATGTAAAGTGATTTACATGTAAAGGGGATTTTTCGTGCAAAGTGGACTCTAGGAAGTCCATTACATGCATTTCTAGTGCAAATCGCACTCTAGGGATGCATTTGCATAAAAACATGTAAGTTGAGTTTGCACAACTTAAAAGACCAATTAAGCACATGCTTGATTGATTATCGAGTCAATATTAGTCAATTGGGTCAAAAATAATCTTTACACTATATAGTAAATATATTGCGTGTAAATATTATTCAAAAATTAATATTTAACTTAGATGTTTTAAAATTAAAAAAAAAGTAATTTCCAAAAATAAGTTAAACTATATAGTTAATAAATTCACTTAAGTTAAAAATTTAAAAGCAACTCAACATGAAAATATAACATAAAGTGTTCTATAGTCACTTAAGCAATAAAATAAATTAAAAACATAACGTAAAGTCAATTCATGTTATATTTAAAAAAAAGTGAATGTGAACTTTAAAATATAACATTGTATCTTAATATGCAATTGCATCTGGAGAGTACACCTTTTGGGCACTTAAATGATCATATCGTTTGATTGCCAAGTTCGATTAAGCCCTAAGATACCGAATCGGAGGGAAAATCGAAAGAAAGGGATTAGACGAAACCAAATGACTAAAAGCGGGTAGATACACACTTGAAAATGTAGATAAGGACTTTGAAGGCTTCAAAAATCAAGCATAGGCTTAATAAAATGGAAAATGAAAAGGACTTGATGAAAGACTTGAACAAAAGGATTCACTAGGTGAATTGAGAATAATTGGTTGATCAATCTTAACTAACTATATAGTGAATTATCTCAGAGATATGCAAAACTTAGTTGAAAAAGTTTTGTACTGTAACCTTTATTTTGTCATCACAAATGGAGGACAATAGTATAATTAGATGCACATATGAAAATATTATTGCATATATCAACTCTGGCAGATCTTTCCACAATATCATTTGTAAGATAAGAGGAACAGTATGAGTATATGCTCTTGTTGATTTTGTATATTGTCACTTTCAGCTTGCTTTTTATTGCGATTAGTTTTGACAATAAAACTATGTTCCACAGGGACGTGTCCTCTATGGCTTTGGGGTTGTACTTGTACCGAGGACGAAACGGGGATGCGGGGACAGATTTTGGCCATCCCCTTTTTTGGAAAATTCGGAAATGTCCCCGAAACGATCATTTTTTTTGGCAAGAAACTTGGGGACGACCAGCAGTACTTGGAACGGTTTTGTCTTCCCCTATTCGTCCGCAAAACTGCTGGCCGTTCCCTTTTTTCTAGCCAATCTTGTTAAGGTAAAACACGCCCCAAAAAATCAAAATTTTTTCTAATTTTTATTGTTTGCACGGCCTCTAGTCGTCTTAAAGGCATAATAAGAGTATGCAACCAATATTTGGTCCATTAAAACACTAACTCTTCTACTAATTTTTAGATTTGACATGCTAAGAGGAAGAAAAAAACATAAGAGCAGTAGCAGCAGTGAGGAAAGATTGTGTTTAGTGAGGAAAGATTGCGTTTAGTATTTACTAACTATTTTAGTTGGACTTCTCTTTATTTCATTCTGATTTCAGCATGATACTTGAAGCCTTTAGGCATTTTGATTTTTGCTATATATGTATGTGATATTGTTATAATGGAAGTACTTAATATTTGCCATTTGATTATATTCCATGTATTGATCTTCTAAAATGTCTGTGGTGTATGGTTTATCAATGTTATGATACACATATTTGAATTCTGTCTCTATATATAAAAATCCCCTATGGTTTTAGTCGCCGTCCCCTAAATTTTGGCTTTGACCTGTACCCGTACTAGAAACACGTCCCCATCCCCTAAAACATCCCTATCCTGGAAACTCCGTGGAGCATAACAATAAAATCATTGGGTATGGTTTATATTGTTGTCTTTAAGTTTTTTATAGGCTATAAGTAAGCTACAAATTTCTTCAACTGTAATGCACTATACAAACTAATGCCATTCGAGCAAGTTTAAGAGATGGCAGCATGGATAAAAAATCTATTGTCTATAATTTCCATAATCATATTTTGTGTGAAAATTATAAATCAATTTCTTTTGGTTTTTTGGACAATTTCTTGGGAATTATCAATTATGTTTATGATATTGCTATGAGGATTCAACTATGTAGTTTTGGAGTCAAATTCTTTGATTCATGATTCATGAGGAATGGTTAACAATAACTCATCTCTCATGAGAATGAATGAAGCACATCAATTATATTTTGTTCTTTCTACAAAGTCAAAACATTTTTCTGGTGCATGACATCGATTGTAGTAAAACAAGTTATAATGAATTATTTTGTTGTTGAATTACTGCCTTGTTGATTTTATCTAATTTTTTTTGGGTATTAGTCTAGTGTGAATACATGCTATTTGTACTGATTTGTTTGTGAACTTTTGTCGCAGTTAACACCATTTGAATTTCTAACAGCAAGAGATAGATTCCGTCAATCTCCTCCTGCATTTCTCGCACAACCGCAGTATGGAGAAGTGGAGGCATATTTTGGAGCAGCTATTACTCTTTATCATATCTATAAGTTGCTTTTTAGTCATGGAATAAGACCTGCACTTGAGATGCTTCAACAAAAGCTGCAACAGGGGTATGATTCATTGAATGTGCTTATTATTTTTAAATATTGGTAGCCGATGAGATAATAGTGGGTCATGACATTTGTAATCATCAAGAATTTAATATAAGTTGTAACTTATGGTTTTAGGAATAGGCTTCACTATAATTATTTCTTTTTCTATGTGTTGTTTCCAAGGATGTGCACTAGCTCTAAGGAAGGATAGACAAGATACTAATCATTTTGATTTCTATTTCATAATTATGCCATAATTTGTGTGCTTCACATATCTCAAGTAAACTATGAGATGCAATATGGAAGATTGGAGATCCATATGTGATGTTATGGTCATTTATAGAAACTGATATGTTTCTTTATTTTTGCAGCATGCATGCTTACTGTATAGCTTCTTCTTGTTTTTGTACTATTGTTTTCACTAGACAGTATCAAAAAAAGAAAGAAATTGTAGTTTGAGATTTCCAAACTGAATCTGCTGATGGAACTCTGATTTTCTTTTTTAATTTATTTTTTCTGTTTCTTTCTCGTGTTTTTTTTTGAGGTTTTCCACTTGAAATGAACAAAAAGTAATAGAAAATGCAACCAATACATGCAATAATAGCGAACTTGGGAAACTTATTTGAGCTTTACTGAGCTGTTACATACCACTAATCAGATGTAATGCTTGGATTTTAGTGGCTCTTGCCATGTATTTTGACATATTCCGCACGTTTTCTGAGGAAAAAGCATATAAAAAAGTCATAATAATGGAAGACCTGGACGGCATCAGAGCTGAAGACCTTGAGATCGATAATCAAAACATTGTGGAGTCGATGATACAAGATAGATTTCTGAGTTTTGCTTACGGTTCTGAGATTTTTGTTTGAAAATGAGCGATTTAGCATCAAATTATATTTTTTTGAATTTCAAATTTAAATATGTAATGATAATCAGATATGATCATCTGTGATACTAAGAAATCAGATATGCAGTGTGAGTTTTGAACTATTTGACTCTAAATGACATAATATTAAATGAGTAAATCACATTACTATTAGTATTATTAGTTTTTGACAAGTAATAAGCTGAGGCATAGATTATTTATCATTTTATTATTATTTGTTGAGATTAGTTATTATTATGTGTTAAGCTCAAGTAAACTTGAATCCGAGACCTCCCAGATGAGAGGCTCACAACTTACCATTGTGTTGTAGGCTTTTGCGTTAATATTAGTATTTTTATATTTTTATTACTATTTCTGATTTGAATCTTAGATTTGATATTTTGATTCAATGGTTTTAATGTTCATACTTAAAACTTTCCATCGTTTTGGTTTCCAAAGCTCTATGTTATGATATTTTTTGGAAATCATTAAATTATAGTAAAAAAATTTGCCATCTCCAAGAACCCTTGTTTCCCATTTTTGAAAAATAGCTGTACCAATACTGGTACTAGTTTCTGAGATGACAAGGTTTCCCTGTCTCCAGGTGACCTTGATTTCTCAAATATGAAAGGTTGAAACTTTAGATGTTATTTGAATTCCCAAAACTCACAAAGTGGCCTTTCTTGTTAGAGAGTAATGTTGCATCAGGCCTAGGATGAGGTTCTCGCAAGTAACATGCCAACTGCCTATCTCTTCATAAAAAATAGAGATCTCCTTAAAATTTAGGAAATTGCCCCCAAAATCCAAAATGAATCATAGAGCCTTATGCTAGTGTGGCAGTGTCCACAAAAATAGTCCCACTTTTGAAAAATAGGGGCCCCTCCTGAAATTTAGGAAATCGTCTCTAATCCATGGTGACATTTGATAAACTCCTGAAATGCAGTCACAAGATGTCTTGCATGAAACTGCCAACCTTGGATGGGTTGCCTATCTGTCTCGTTATAAGACCTCGTTGAAAGGCTAATCCCTAATAAAACAAATTGACGTTTAGGAAGGGTTGAAAATGTGGACAAAATTATCCGCCTGTTGATTCTCATGGATCGCAGCAAATGTGCTAAGCTCTACTGATGTAATTGTATGTATGTTCCAAACGACAACAATCTCTTATTTATAATGAGCATATGCTATGAAGAGACATGTCCCTTCATGGGACATGTCTATTCGTTAATTAGAGAATTAATATAATAACAAATTTAATCATAGTTATATATATATTATATATTAATTTCTCCCATATAATAATAAACTTATATGTCAAATAAAATGAACGCACATATATAAATTATATCTCATATATAATTTTATATATAGGTTTATTTGACAGAAGCTACGAAACATCAACACTCCTTTACTAGGGAGGATAAACACAAGAGAGATATTACACCATTGGTAATATCAGGAATGACAAATTTTAAAGATATCTTTGATTACCATTTTGATATCATGAGTATATGCCTCCAGAATATCAACATATTATATTCACCAAATACTCTGAGTAACATTTTAATATCATATTTGATATAATGAGTATTCACCTTGAAAATATCAACATTTAATATTCACTAAATACTCTGAGTAATGGCCTACAGAATATCAACATATGATATCCACCAAGTACTCAATAAGGTTTGATATCACATCTGATATCACGAGGATTGGTCTTGAGAATATCAACACATGATATTTACCTAGTACTTCATAAACTAATGGCCTGTAGAATATCAACATATAATATTCACCAAAATCCTATTATATATCTATACAAACAACCTATAGATAGTCAAGTGAATGACATGTAACACTTAATTGTTGATTTACAAGATATAATCCATCGTGATTTGTTTCAACATTTACATAAAATATATATCATGACTTAAGTTATTGTAAGATTGTTACCTTCCAATAACTTCTACAAATACAAGAGATGATTATTTGGAAGTTGTCACTTCCTCATGATGTACATAGGGGTAGGCCCATTGGATCATGTAGTCATATGCATGATACCAAAAGTTAAAATGAAGTCAAAATTATGTCTGATTTTGGTATGATCAAAATCTTCAAATATCAAATGAAACATATCTTTTATCTGCTCCTTTAGACGGATGTGTCAAACTCTTTTTGAACATCAATATTTTGAGATCCTTTACCTTTGAAGAAATGTCAGACTCCCTCTAAATCTGATATTAGTCGTTTTCTTGCAAGAAAATCCTCAAAGGAGATGATCAAGGTACATAGCTCTTATTGTACGCACTGAAATACAGAAAGAAGAGAAAAACTGATATAATACTCAAGAATAATAAATAATTTTGTGTAATAAGATCATACCAATATAATATAGATAGATGTTTGATTTAAATTTATACTTTGAACATATTGGTGAATGGTAAAGGTTATCGCCATGCAAACCGCCTACAGAATTCGAGGGCGGGTGTTCCCTATATCCACCCACTTAATGGCATCAGTCCCATAGAATTGCCTATTATTTTCTTGCCCCTTAAATTATATGTTGACCCAAATGCCATGGGTGGTGCCTAAGCCTCTACTGCTGATGGTTGGGATGCTTAGCGAGGCTCTGAAAAAACTCCAACCGGGTCCTTAGTACATATGTTCCATCTTATATATATATATATTTTAATTTACATCTTATTGTATATATAATGACACTTTTTATTTATATAAGAAAATTCCGCACCTTATATATATATATATATATATATATATATATATATATATATATATATATATATATATATATATATATATATATATATATATATATATATATCAAAGAAAACAATAATAAATTCGATGTATAGAAATTATAACATATAAATCTTGACTTTACCTTGTTATATCTCTATGTATTTCGATGGGCTTCTTG
The DNA here is from genome assembly GCA_028749045.1 of Cupressus sempervirens. Lineage (NCBI taxonomy): Eukaryota > Viridiplantae > Streptophyta > Pinopsida > Cupressales > Cupressaceae > Cupressus > Cupressus sempervirens. The sequence continues at coordinate 468,042,087 of CM053784.1, read as the reverse complement.
TATTAAATCTTCTCCCTATAATCTCAATTTAATTTGTGGTGGGTCCTGTGCACCTACGTGACATAGGACACCACTCACTTCCTTTGCACGGTCAATGCCTACTGACCCATTTATGCGATGAGAGTATATGATGTCATTATTAGGGTGTTTCGATTCCTTCACTTTACCCAACGCAATACCGCATTTTTTTTTTTGAATGATATGTTATCTTAGGAATTAACCAAACAATAAGGGTCCACTAGGTAAACAAGGTCTAATTTGTTGTGTGTTCAACTTGCAAGCTTACTGGCTGTTTAGTTTATCAATATCAAAAGAGAGCAACAGTTCATAGTTTCCAATTGTTACTCATCAAAATGTTTGTATATACACAACTTCCAAAACTCTTACAGGAAATGTTGGTAACAATAACTTCACTTCCAAAAAATTTGAATATATATATTTATATATGATTGTCCACACAATGATGTTATGATATGATAAACAAAGGATAGCGGTGGAAGACTCTAGCCCAAGGCCTCAATGAGTTCTTTTTGCAGAAACAACGAATGCGAACAAAATATCTGCGAACCACCCTTACCGATAGCCACTCACATCCTTGCTTGTCAGGCCACATTTCTCTAAGCTGCTTCTCTACACTGTAGGCCTCTCTTTACACTGTCTATGTGAAATTCAAATGGCTCGGTTTTCTCAGATTGTTGGGGTTGCAACTCGAATCAAATCAATCTCTTGTGTGTGCTTTCTTTAGCTTTTTCGGTGCAGGAAGAGACTATTTGAGCCACGTCTAGACTCTAATCCTTAGCTCGTCCAAAGCAATCCACTTCTTCCAAATCGCCTTGACTTTGTTGTTTCAACAGTGGAAGGGATGCCAATAATGAGGGTAATGTCCTCAATTTTCATTATTGATTGTTGTCATCAACCACCATAGCAAGGCAGACTGATACACATAATGAATTCATAAAAACAAAACGTTGAATCCAAAGAGAATCACAGGGATTATTTCTTCCTCTATTATATTTTCATTGTTCTACATCTTTTATATTTTTTTACATTTGTAGCCTGAAAATTTGATACCATGTTGATTCTCATGGATTGCATCAAATGTACTAAGCACTATTGGATGTATTGTTATCTATGTTCCAAATGGCAATGATTTATTATATATGTAGTTATATATGATTTATTATATTCATGGTTATATATGTATTATATTAATTTATCTCATATAATAATATACCTATATCTTAAATATAATGAACACACACATAAATTATATCTCATATATAGTTTTTTATATAGGTTTACTTGATAGAAGCTACCAAACATCAACACTGCCCTCCACAACATTAGTTACCCATAAGGAATCACACAAATCAGCTTTGTAGAATGCTCAAACACTTTGACCAACACTCGATCCCAAACTGATCCAGGATGCACAAGATACATCCGCTGCATCAGTTTGCTAGGGCTATCAATGACACCATGTCTCAACTTGAGAAGCAACTCCTCGTGACTCCTAAAAAATAGTGCACGGAATATGCTGATGCCGGAATCCAAAATCATTTTGTCGCCCATTGTGAAGGCAAGGAGATTATTGTATGTCATAGTAGGAATATTGTTAACTCTCTGCGGACACCAGTAAGCTATCGCGAGGATATAAGAAATATCTATCGTATATGTGTAAGATAACATACCACTCCACACTATGCTGCCGCTATAAACTAGAATAACATCTATCCTTTTGAGAATATAATTGGCAATGACGTATCTAATCTAAGCTGCCAGTTTGGATTCAGGTAGAAATTAGGGTTCAAGAATTGGGTTCAAAATTCATTGTATTTTTTGTTGGGTCAGGTTCAGATTTGTTTTTGGTTTGTCACTACAAGAAACTATGTTTATATATGTATATGTATTTGTATGTGTATATTTATATGGTAATGCATATGTACAAATATACGATGGCAAATAAGTTTATACACCACTATGCTAATTTTAAAGCAACATAGAATAAAATACATGTTGCTTAATTTAAACTCATGTTAAAATTTAGTTTCGAAAGAGAACACTTGAAGTAAAGTGCTCATGTTTATCATTTTCAGCTTATATTCAAAATTGCAGAAAACACTTTTCATTCATATCGAAAGAATAATAATTGTCCTTGTATTATTCATTCTGAATATGCAACTGATATTTACAAAAGAACTGTAATAATCAAAGAATGCTGAAAGTAAAATTCTCTCACACAAGTGACCGTGAGAGTGGTCCCTAAGCTGCTGATATATATTCCTTCTCTGCCAAAGTAAATAACATGAAAAGAAAAAGAGAGAGCAAAAAGTCATCGGCACCAGTCATTGCCTATAATGACTGGTTGACACGCATCCATCTGTTTCCTCCCATTTGTTGCCTCAAACCACCTCCCATCCACACATCTGAACCCTGCATTCATGGAAAAGATTGTTAGATCCAATGGATCTAAGCAATGTAAAGTGTCTCATTTCGCCTCAATCATATTCCTATCACACCGTTCATCGTCACAATATAAAAATATATATCAGCAAAGAAAGGAAACTATCACACTAAAATGCTTTACTACTAACATGTTTGTTTATTGTGCAACGTCTTGTTTTTAATGGGTACACAAATATAATAGTAGGGTCCCACTACGGTTATTGAGCCCGGCGTACCGATTAGAAACAGAAACTATGAAGCTGATCAAAACAAATATAAACAGAAGAATAGAAGTATTACACACACATATTGAATAATGAAACCTTTTACTTCTGTAAATAAGATTTGTGTCAGGAATTACCACATCAGAAAAGTTGTTGATGAAACAAATACAGCTATGCAAGTCAGGTTGATAAAAATAAACAAATGGACATACAACTGAAATATGTCAAACATTGGATGCAAACATTTGAAAGCTTCAACTTTCCTTCAGTTCTTGAATTGAAATGATTTATCATATGCAAAATATAAATCAAACAAATATCTTGTGCATTCTAAGAGGCAAAAGCTACATCAGAGGAGCAAAGAAATGAACATGAATGCAAAGCAATAATGAGAGAATGTGTTTCCACAGTCAATGAAAGCCACAGATGCTCAAATTTCCTAAAATGTTGCAGATATGAAAGTTCATATATCTAGTTCATGTTTCTAGCAAGAGATAAATAAAAAATTGAAGCCTTCTAAAGCAAATACCCAGGAAATTTTTAATATTAAATCCTATGAACATTGTGGAGTGATTCGTGATCTGCCAAGAGAATATCCTGATGCAGTTTCACAGTTACCCATAGCTGCTGCAGAATGATGGAATTGAGGATTATAAGCAACACTGGTGAAGTGATGAGGAGTAATAATCAAACATAAATATATGAGATGAGTTGGATGCAAAAGAAATAATTATAGACCATAATGCATCTATAGGTACAAAAGCTAAATAGTCAGCAGGAAAAGTCACGACTGTTCACAGCAGATGGAAATATCCGCGAATACGAAAGTATGCTGATATTTTCTATTTCTCATTGGATATTTACCCACATCTTGCAAAAAGAGATATATCTAGAAATCTGCTGCAACCTCTGCAAATCAGATAACTTACAGCCCGCAACTTTCAGAAGTTCCAAAAAAAACACATGAAATATAGCTGTTGGATAGCAAAAAAGAGAAGAAAGGAACTCAGCCGTAAGCAAACTGAAGTTTGGTCCAACAGTATTTGGGACCACAGGGCATTATACTCATCATTTTTACAATAGAATCTCCGGGTTGCGGCTACAATAAGAACTGATAATAGCATGGGAGTGATAGGATTTCAGGTCTGTGACCTTGTTACAAAGTGTCCCAGAAGTTCATAATCTACTGCTATAGGTAAAAAATTACTCTAACAAAAAACAACAGAAATACTTTCAAAAGTAAGGAATCCAGAATGGTATCAGAGAAAGCGAACTTAACACTTCAAATGGACCCAGATATAAGCTTAAAATAGTCACATTTTGAATAAAGTTTGCTCAGATCTGGTATATTCAAAAGGGATAGCAGAAAGGATCCACGTTTTTAAGGAAAAAATGTCATATGCTACCCAGGTCATGAATGACATCAGGCAGCCATAATAGCAACATTTTAGAATATCATTTTACAGCATAATCTCCAGGTCACGGTATCAGTATCAGAACACAGGAAAAATGCTAAGTCACATATATCAGAGCTGCAATTTGTGATCTGAAAAATTGGTACTTGGTCTTTTGGGACAGCTGTCCAAGTCATAAATCCCTTGAATACTATCAAGTTCGTCAATTACTTCTTGGAAGAACTTATGCCTCTCTTTGCCTTCATGCTCTTGAAAATGATTTGTGATCTTAACCTGATTTTTTGCTTCTTGAAGAGAAATCTGAGCATCATCCAATGCCTCACGAACTGTTGAGCTCCATAATCTCATTCCTTCCTTTATTCAACTGATCACCATGTATTCCAACAACCTTAAGAATGTAATCCCTATTGGAAAGCAAACATAAATAATCTGATTTCATAGATTTAAGGGTTGTTTTGACTATCAACAAATCAACAACTAGCCAATCTCCTTTCAGTCGCTTTTGAGCGTTCCTATAGAGATTCTGAATCATCTTGTGAGTGCTGTCATAACGTACCAAAGATGTCACAACCATGTCTTCACTAACCTTTAGTGGGTTTTTAAAGGCATGCATTTCATTATTGTCAATGTTGAAGCGGCTCATCGACTTGTAGTGTCATCTTGGATTGTTTCTCTGAATTTATATCATGTGTATAAGAAATATATGGTTCATCACACCTCTCAAAATCATAGGCCTCCATTCCCCTGTTCCTTTGATTTGCATGTAAAGGAAAAAGTGTAATGTCCCCATTTTTAGCAGGTTGTTGCAGTTGGCTTGGTCAGTTCATCATTACGATCCTCATGAGTTGACAGTGGGATTTGAGGGTCTTAGCTGTGGGGTTATAGGCTTTTTAGCAACCTATGTTATGTTTTGGCTCCACTCGAGGGACTTACTATTTTTAGTAAGTCAAACTGTTGGTTCGAATGAGCTTAGTTGAGTTAGAGGAGTTGGGTGACCCTCTCATTTTTTTATTTTAGGCTTTCAATTTGGGCTCCAAGAATCTTGGAGGGAACGTCTATTTATAGTAAGTCACCTTGTAAGGTTCATTCATCGTCTTTCATCATTAGGATCACTTTGGTGTTGTTAGATTTCGATTCTAATACTTCTTCAGTTGTTTTTGCAAGACGGGTGAAATATTATTAGTATTCATCTAAATACGGTTAGGTTGCTATTGTTGGTCGGTCACCTCCGTATCATAGCTCGTTGGAATCTGGACGAAAATTTTTAAATCTTGGGAACAACAAATAGTGGTCTTGCGTGTCAAAATATTAAGTTATGGTGGAAAAGGTCATTTTTGGAGCCAAAAGCAATTAATAAATGATATTAATGATGCTTTATTATATTTTAATGTTGTGTAGAGGAAGGTTCTGAAGTGGAGTTCTTTTGGGAAATTGGTGCCATTTGGAGATAATAAATATGAGAACATTTGATGAGAAAAACATCCAATTATTTGATTATCTTATCTTTCTTTGTTGTCTTTGTAACGCTTCTGAAGTTCTTATTTTTGTGCCCTCGCTGAAGTATAAGGGTTTGGTATTTACAACTGAAGTATTGTAGATTCAATTTTGAGAGTGCTTGGCAATATGTGCTAAATTATATGATTTGTCATTTCTCCTATTGTATTAACTGTTGCTAAGGAGAAGTTCAATTTTTCTTGTTGCTGGAGGTTGTTCTAGAATTTGTGAAGGGATTCATTGGAATTGTTATATCAAATTGTGTGCTGGTTAATTTGGAGTTGGTTGAGCACCAATTTATATCTGTTGTTGGGTGTTATTTTATATTTGCAATTTGGGAGCAACATTTTTCCAAATCTGCATTTGAATTTGTTGGTTGAAGATTTCTTTGTTGCTGCTACTTTTCATTTCAGAGGATTTCAAGGCATGTCTCACCTGTAAGTTCATAGATTGCAACTTCTAATTTTTCTGGGTATTGTTGATTTAAATAATAGGGGATATTTTATCAACTAAGCTGTTGCTATTTTGTGAAATATTCAATAACTAAGTTGATATTGAGATCTGAATTTTTTTAGCTATATATTCATTATGTAATATCCCAATATTTGAGTTGAAATTATTATTGCAAAATCTTCTTGTTTCCTGCTATATTCTTGTATCCAAATTGCTAAACCTCAAACCAAAAAAAAGAAAAAGAAATAAATTCTTCAACATAGATTGTTTGAGAGGCAACAATGTTTATTTCAGTGGTATCAGATCCTGTTTGCAAAATGTTTGACAAAATGTCAAACAACTGAATCATAGAAGAATTTGGTGTTTGATGAAGTTATATTCGGTTAGGGTTATTACGAAGTGTTGCTATGTTATAATTTGTATATAAAGGCTGATCATAAAAAGACTCCATCCTGCTATTACCTCGTGTACAATTGACCTCATCAACATGTTTGTCAAAGCTAACCTCGAAATCACCAACGTAGAAACTTGTACCTTGTGTAACATTTTCTTCATGATCACGAGAGGGTTGCAAATCAATGGTAGTGGACTGCCCTTCTTTTTCACGATCAACTATTAGATGATTTTGGCCTGTTGAAAACTCTTTATACAAAATTTTGCACTGGTCTTTTGTAAGGAGATCTTAGACCAATTCAAAATACCTTTTTTTTTCCATATCAGTCTTGTTTTGCCGCTTTGGATGAAAATCCATGTAATCATTGAACGATAAGTCATTCTGGACTCGAGTGGGAAGTTTTTTATACTCTATAAATGTCGAGTATTTCTGCTCTTATATCAGATTCAAAATTCTTGGGTAACTGCGTTTGTAGCTTCATAGTACCTTTCCTGATGTAATCCGAGCCCTATATTTTTCCTATAGCTAGATGCCCCTCGTCTTTTCTGCAAATTATCAAGATGAATGCTCTTTGACCGCCTTCCTGGCTCTTCATCTTATCTGCCCTTGTCATTTTTGCCCACTTTATAATACTGAATTGACCTTTTATAATTTTAATCCCTGCTCTCAAGGTCAATTTTAATATTTTATGAATATGTCTTTAAATTTTCTAATGACCCAAAAAGGGGACATTATAGAGCACAAGAGACAAAGAGGTACAGTTGTGCAAGACACTCCCCTATATTCACTTAATCGAAATCCTTGCTGATGTGACTTTGACGTTGGATTTGATGATGTGTCTAGCGATTTACTGGGGCATGTCTTTGTTGTTTGTGTAGCACTTTGAGAAATTGCCATGTTTCCTATTTGTTGGTCGCCACGTGGCGTTCGGTTAGCAAGGGTGGAAATCTATGGGAATTATCCTATATTCATGCGAAATCATCCTTAGAGTTGTTTATATAGGAAATTACACACAAGGGGTTAAGTTTGATTGCCACTACAAGTGGAGGTAGTTGTGGGAGATGGTTGTTTGATCACTGCTTTGTTGGTGGTGGTTTGTTCATTGCTTGTAAAGGTTGAAGCAGGCCTTGTGCCGGTCGGTAGAAGTTGTATTCGTGGTAGCAGTAGGAGTCAGGGTTGAAGAGTTGTTGCATTTGGTCTGCTGTTGCAAGAGGTTACGGATTCTTAGGTGGTAAGAAGGTGGCGCTGCTAGGAGATCAATGCTAGGGAGATCACCGTGTAAATGCCGCTAGGTACAAACCTCAACGTTTGGGAGTACATGGAGAGAATTCAAGGTGTGTAGATGTCCTTTGCAAAAGAAACCTTACAAAAAATATACAAGGATAGAGATAGTTGGGGTTCTGTCCACCCCTTCAAAATACAAATATTTTTACAATATAAAATTATGTAAAAATTAATTATATATATATATTTAAAACAAAACCGTACCGTCCGAAAAATAGGCCATACAATGCTTGCCAGTCCTTTTTGGCCTTGGATTCAAGTTTTGCCAAAAGTTGGCAAATTTATAGTCAAATTTCATTGAAATGGCCTCGTAGATGCAATGGTGAGGTCTGATTTTCTCTAAGATACTCCCAAACTTTGCCGCTTCCCATTTGTGAGAATATGCCCTCCTTTAAATATTTGAAGATCTTTCCAAAATGAGTACCCAAAGAAGCTCCAATGGCTATGATACCATGTAAGAATTTGCTAATGGCAACCCATGATACAAAGGCCAAATATAACACTAAAGAAAGAGAGATCAAATGAACAAGCCCAAAATGTTCTCGAACCATGCAATAATTGAGTTAATTGAATCCCTATATTGAGTATAATATAGATGTGCCTACTTATAAACGGTAACTAGGAGAACTTATCACACACACAAGGTGGATTCACATGTCCACCAAAGGTGCGGATCATGCTCCATTATGCAGTTAAGTATGTGCAGCCACCTGTAGCATTGTAGAGGATGATAAAGTGATAAGAGCAGTAAAGGCAGATCAACACACAAGTGAAATGTGATAATTACTATCACTTTCGAAAGTGGAAATTTTCCTACACCATGTGCAACTTCCTAATTGTCTCGAATGCAAACTATTATGCAATGTATTATATTAAATAATCTTAAGTAAAGCATAATTTGGTAAATTATTAATTATACCAGCAATGTTAATATAGGTTTTTGTAAGTTTTTATTTAATTAATTTGTTTTTGAAAAACATTGTTTTGCAATTTAAAAAAAATCAGTGCTAGGTGTTTGAACAATTATATTTTTTCTTTCTTATTTTTGCTCACTTTTCAAATTGCATCCAAATGACATTGGAAAGTGAAAGACATGGTGGAAGAGTTGTTGCTTGGAGGCATGATGTACCAAGATCTCACATAGCTATTTGTGGTAACCTATCCCGGAAGTGGAAGCAGATGCATATGGGCACAGATGCATCTAGATGCCCTTGATGTGCTTCCTGTGCACATCCACACGACATCTGTGAGCATCTAGATGCCTCCATGGCCAAAATACCCAGCAACTCAAGTTTTGAACAAAATAAAACTTTAAAGCACATTAAAACTTGTGCTAGAAAGGGAACATTACAAACAAGGACAAGTATGAGGACAAAAATATTGCTTGTGCAAATTTTTGTATTTCAATGCTAATGTACCTTTTTAGTCGAATCTAATTTAGACACTTCCCAACATTTTATAGATTCATATCATATACTTTTGTAACTGTATTTTGCATGACATTTATGTTTTATAAATCTTTAAGGTCTTGCCAAGTGGCCTAGTTCAAGTCAAAATTTGGTCTACCAAATTTTCTGAAGTCGTAAGTTTTAAATCTATAGTATTGAACAGCATGCTACTTGACTTATTCCTTAAATAAAAATGACATTAGTTTGTCAAAGACTAAATCTCTGAATATCTTTTTGCCTTAGAGGTGGATGTCGTCTCAAATGACGGTCAAGTAAAAAAATTATCTTTTTTCCATATTTCTAGGTTTAGAATGGATGAATGGAAGAGTAGTATTGGGTTTTCCCTTGAAGTTCTGAAATGCTATAGAAACTTTGTTGCACTTTATTATGAGTTTGTAATGTCCCCATTGGTTGCCAGCATCAGTATTTTAGGGATTAGCCTAATATTGGATCCTCGTAGGCTAATGAGGATGGTTAGAGGGTCTTCCGAGGATTGGTTCAGCTATTAATGGATTTGGCCTTCTTTCGATGTCATTCAGACTCCATTTGCCATACTTACTATGTATAGTAAGTCAGGGGTAACAGAGATGGACCCTTTCTATTTTTATAAAGTGTATTTGGTCACGTGGGGAATAATGAGGAGAGATTCCTATTTCAGACAGCATGGCAATCAGACAAGTATTTCAAGAGATATTAAAGTTTGAGTGACTTAAGTGATTTATTTAAATATTTAATGTTATAAAGTCACTTAAGTGACTAAAAGACGAAATTGGCTGTTAATCCCACATTGCCTAGTTGTTTGTGTCTTCCCTTATATTGAGTTTATAAAAATGTGGAGCTACATTGGGACTCACAAAACGAATATATGTCATTTATATAAAATCCTAATGGTTGCTTAATGTGACTGGATTTGTTTCCTGAGGACGAAACCCCTCATTGGAAAAAACGGGAGTCTAGACACCAACCTAGGCTCCTGCTATTTACACTTCAATAATTGCGAATTCCAGAACTGGTTCATTGCACATTTCAGTATGGGAGTCTTGCAGCAGCAAGAAGGTTATGATTTTGGTTACTCCCCAAGTCAAAACGTATAGGTCAGTTAGAAGTTACGTTTGGAAAAGTAAGTAGACTATACATTCGCAGGGGCAGTGTTGTCTGTGGTTTATTCAAAGCTCTTATATCCTTTCAGACGTGACTCCATTAATAGTCGGGTCATGGCGACTGTGAGCTGGACGTTGGCTATAAGTTTTATTAGCAAACAAACGTGAGCAGTTCAGATCCAGTATTGGGCAGCATTGTTATATGTGACAGATTTGGTGCGGGTGAGTTACTGAGGAACACGTTAAACATTTACAAGTCGCGGCTAGAGTTTGGGTCCCTTCAAATGCTGGAACACATATTTATCAACAGCAATCAGTTTACCATTAGTGGCATGTCAAACAAATGCTTGGGTGATGTGTCTGCTCAAACTCACATATGCATGAGCATCTACTGCAAACTTCTTCCACGGCCAATAGATCAGTTTAGCGGCAGCAGACCAGGTTTCTGCTGAACTATACTGCATTTTGTATATGTAACATTGCTCCAGATTTCTATGTGTTATACATTTTAATCATTAATTGAAAATCCTGATGCATAAACAGTAGCGGATAAGTTGAAAATCTGGTTGTGTGTGTTTAATGTTAAAGTTCGGATTTCAATTTAATCCTATTTTCTGTAAGCTTTGTGGTATTATAACTTCAGCTGGGCTAAACGCCAACTATTTGACAAAATTTCAGTTAGACTAAGCCCTTCATTTCTCAGAAAAACAACATAGTTTATTACCGTGGTATCAGAGCTTAATACCAAGGTTAAATTCCAACTGTTTGACATAATGTCAATCAACAAAATCATTATTAAAGGATAATGTGTGCTGAGTCTGAAGTCTAGTTAAGATTATTACAGGTATGTTTCCAGAATCAAGTATTCAGTCAGTCTGAAAAGGTTACCAGTAAATTGTGAGAAGTACACCAATTGTTTGATATATTGTCTAGTGTTTGGAACTCTCAATTTGAGAGATATTGCTCAGAATAAATAAATCAGATTGCTCACCAATTATTTGTTCAAATTCCTACGGTCTGAAATATGGGTTACTTCGAATATAATCAATGTTGGCACATAATAATCTAGTATAGATTATTACAGAGTTTATTTAATGTTGTGCATTGGGTATGTAATAAGAATGTATTTTGCCTGTACTTGGATTTATAGGAGTACGCATTTATTTTTATTTACAGTAGTATACATTATCTGAATGTGCTTTTATATATAGGAGTCTGAATGTATTTTTGCATGCACCTTGATTAAAATAAATGCTTAGTTGCCGATTCGTGACACGAATCCGATTCGGGCACGTGAATCGGATCCGTGGATTCGGGATTTTTTTTTTTTCCCAATTATGATTCGTGGAGGATTCGTGCATATATATATATATATATATATATATATATATATATATATATATATATATATATATATATATATATATATATATATAATTATATATATGCATTATATATACTAAAAAAAAGAGAAATATACATAATTCTAAAACTAAATCATTTCATAGTATGAATCTAGTATACTTGATCAATGACATTGATAATTAATCTATTTTCACGATTATAAAGGAAATCAACACATTCACATTGAATTACTGAAAGTGAAAGCTTGTAACATTCAAAATATAGATCATTAAACTTAAAGTTTATAACATGATTTACTCATAAAAGAGTCAAGAGTCAACACTAAAGTTTTTTATTTAATCATCAAATGGATTTTCAAGAAAATCCGCATCAGAGGGGTACTGGTGAGCTGCAAGTGCTGCATCTGTATTAGTAGAGGAACCCAAACCACTAGTAGTAGAGGGGATTGTTAACTCATAATCCTCCTCCTCATCATCCACATCAATCAAAGTGGATCTAGCAAGATCTCGGATGGTCATATCTAAATCAGGAGTCTCGGGTGCTACATCCCAAAGCTTTTCGGGCCCCTTCTTGTACTTAGGATCCTTCCGTGACAACAAGCGCAAATTGTTGTGAATGAACACAAGGTCTTCTGATTTTTTTGGAGCCAACCGGTTGCGTTTGATTGAGTGGATAAAGGAGTAAGTACTCCAATTCCGCTCAGCGGCAGAAGAGCTGGCAACCTAAAGAGAAATTAAAAATTATCAATACAACAATCAAGATAAATAAATTAAATAATAAATTCAAGGAATTGAGAATGTTAACCTTAAGCTTAATTTTACAAACTTACTTGGGATAGGACCTTTATGGCAAGAGGTTGGAGATACGTGAAGGCTTGCCCGTGAAGGTACCACCATTTGATGGCACCCATCCTGCTTTGGTCTGCTATGGCAATAGGGTCGAAATCCTCACCTGAGTTGAAAGCAGCAAATTCACTCCTCACAATTGCCCCAATCTCTGGATCTTGGAATATCTTAGCTAGTGCCCTCTTATACCCATCTGCAACCTCTGCATCTCTAAATGGTGGCACTCTACCTGGAAGGCGAAGTACATCTGCACTATAGTACCTGGGGATAACAAAAGACAATTGAACACTATCAAATATCAATAGCACAAACATTGGATAAAATAAGCACAAACATTTGATAAGAACTACAGTACCTCGGGGATAGAGCATATGCAAGGAGGTGCAAAGGTGTGGTCATCTTGTTCCATCGATGATGAACAATTTTTTCCACCTTCTTGTAAAGGGTGTCCTCAGGATCATTCTCCCTCCTTTGTATGGCCTAAGATATGAAGTATGAATAATAATTATAATTAGTGAATATGTCAATTTAAACTTTAGAATCTAGATATCTCTCAAATAAAAAATTGTTGTAAAAGAGAGTAAAACTTACCATTTTAATTTTTTCCAGCATACTATCCATGGAATCATAAATATCCCCAAGGCATGGCTCATCACTATCTGCGAAGCGAAGCATTGCCATTATTGGATCGGTGATTTCCAACACATAACTCACAAGACCCCACCAATCCTCATCTAGTATCATTCTTCTCACATTTAAAGCCCTTGCTGTATTGGAATTCTTCCAAATGCCCCATTGGGGGCTAATGACCATATGCTTCAATGCTTCTTTTACCTTCACAAGTCGTCTCAAGACGATTGTGTGAGAGGCAAAGCGGGTTTCAGCAACCTAAGAACATGTTAAACTCAAGTTAGTAAAACATTTAAAAATTAAAACATGTTAATGTAAACAACAACAAAAATTAATAATTGTGGAATCCAATAATATTCAATTATATATTAAATATAAAAATTTACCTTCAATAACTCCAAGTCCGAGAAACTCCTAAAAATTGCTTGTGACATGTGGTGATTTGTCACAAACATTTGAATCTCTTCAGCTTCCTCATATATCCTTTTCACCCAATCTATTTCGGTGCCAATTGCTTTCATCACTAAATTGAGAGAGTGGACGGTGCATGGTGTCCAAAAGATATGATCATATCTAGACTCTACAATTATCCCTGCAGCCCTGCAAACTTTTGCATTGTCCGTGACCACTTGAACAGCATTATCAGGACCCACTGACTCTATGGCATCAATGAGAATGCGTGAAATAAATTCTGCATCTTTCACTTGCCCTTCACAATCAACTGCCTTCAAGAACATTGCCCCCTTAGGGCATACAGCAATAACATTGATCAATGGACGGTTTCTACAATCTTTCCAACCATCCGAAATAATAGACACACCCGATTGAACCCAAAAATCTCTTATTGGTTGAAGTTGAGCCTCTACATTTTTCCTCTCATCATGTAATATGGCAGTGCGCAACTTCTCATAACCAGGCGGTTTGTAACCATGGGGTGCATCATTTATTGCTTCCACCATCTCCCTAAAATAAGGTGATCTAGCAAAATTAAATGAAACACCATTTGCAATTAAACAACGTCCAATTTTGTGATCAGCAATGTCTCTCTTTTCAATTTGGAATGCCCTATCTAGTGGGCCTCTCTTGCGGGTGAGTGGAGATGGGTCTTCATCTTCATCATTTGTAGTTGGCATAGGCAAAAAAGGATGTGTTCTTGTGTTTGTTTGATCAAATGATGGTGTTGGTATATTTGTTTTTTGGGAAGCACCACGTTTTGCTTTTGCAACTGCTCTATCAGCATCATCTTGCTCTTTTGCTAATGCTGCTATTTGTGCAACTGGTAATCCCTTCTTATCACTACCTTGACACATGTGAATTCCTTCACCCGCAGGGCCCAAAAAATGTAGTTTCACTCGGGAATAGGAGCTTCTATGTTGTATGTTGCAAAAATTACATTTCCATATGTATGCCCCACCCCCAGGACATTGTGCAACTCTTGTTGTGTGTCTCCATAAAGGAGACCCCTTATCAATTTTGAAGCTTGGTGATGCAGCCCCACCCCCACCCACTGAGCCTTGACTACTCATTGTTCTATTCTTGCAATCTAGAAAAAGTGAAAGAAAACCATACTTCACACTTGCACAAAAACTTGAAAATTTGGAAAACTAAAAATAAATCAATAATCTATGAAAGAATTCAAGAATATGGTTGAAATGCATACCTTAAACACTTCTTGCAAGGTATTTGAAGCTCCACAACCGATCTCCTTCGAATCCAAGCACTTCACTTCAAACTAGCAAGTATGAGAGAGCAAAATGAGAGAGCAAAATAGAGAGCAAAATAGAGAGCAAATGAACTTGCATTGTGATTTAGAGGGTCGTTTTTAGGGTTTAGGGCCTTTAGGGCAAAAAAAAAACATTAAAAAATGATAATGGGCCCACGTTTTTGCATTCTCCTCCTTCATTGCTGCGGATTCACGCGGATCCGCGCGTGGATCCTCGAGGATCCGGGCAGGATTCGTAATCCTGCCTGTGGATCCGTAAGGATCCGCGGCCCGCGGATCCTTACGGATCCACAGGCAGGATTACGAATCCTGCCCGGATCCTCACGGATCCATACGTGGATCCGGATCCGAATCGGACCCGAGCCCGGATCCGGCCTTTTCCAGGCGAATCTGGTAACTAAGAATAAATGTGTATTTGATTTATAGTAGTATACATTTTCTGAATGTGCTTTGATAAATAGAAGTCTGAATGTAGCTTCTGCATGCACTTGCTTAAAATAAATATGAACGAGATGGATATCGATGTGCTATATGAAGGGCTATGTGCAATGCCATGACACATTTACAATACCACTGTAGTAACCCACCCTAGCCACCAAATCTTGTCCTTCACCTAAAAGGTTTTCCTGTCTTCTATCATGTTGCCATGTTGTCAAACATTTTGCTTATTATCTTTACACAGTTGTTTTTCTGATTTCTACTTATGACATAACTAAATAATCATATTGCCAGTTTAGAAATAACTAGACCTCCTCCACTAAATTTTACATTTCCATTCGGAAGTTATAGAAACAAATATAAATGAATTCACAGTTTGATATGGAAAAATGATTCAGATTTCCACAACATCACTTACAATATTAAATGCCTATATCAGCAAGTAAATATAGCCGACCTTTCTAAATACTGAATTGTGGAGGAGTGTTGTTGATTTCAGAAATTACATTGGGAAGGTTCCAGATGCAACAGAAACTTTCGGGAAAGTGAAACAACCACAAGGTGCATTACTTCAGAACATGCATTATTTCTTATTGAGAATCCATTCTGTGTACCAATCACAAGCAATCACAAGGTGAAACCCAATGACCGTTGATAGCTTGATTAAGGTTTTGAACTTCCGCAATACTAAGGTCAGTCTTTACAGATAAGAACAGAATGCACATATCTTCTTCGGAAAATCTGATGTGTACAGGCTTCTGTTGATGAAACTTGAAGCTTCCAATTAGATTTCGAACGGCCTGCTATTGATGTCTATCTCCACAAGGACACAACTTTCTATTTTTTTTGGGAGAATGTGAACTGATTCTGTTCATTCCCATTCACAGCATGATAGTTATTGAAGACTCAGCATTACTTCATGACACCAAATAGCAACTCCATTCAGGAAAATGCCATTAATGAATTCCACCCAAAAGCTATCACCTGCCTTATCCTAACCATGATAGCACTCCTGGAAATGAAAATGCATCGTTTGGTAATATTTTGAGATATCAGTGTTTTCAAGGATCGAACATTAATGCCACTTGCAACATTTATCATCAACAAGCTTTTGAAATATCTGCACCAACAGTTGATGTAGACTCAACTATACTCTTCAGAAAATTAAATGAAATTAATAAGATATTGCTGATAATGCTCCTTTTGCTAATGAAATCTTCAAGAATAAGTTCTGGTCCCGCATGAGCAATAACAATAGCTGTGATGAGTGAATCCCTGGCTAGATTGACTTATGATAAAGTTATAAACCCTTCACAAACAATTTTTAATACATTCAAACCATTTTTCAAAAATAAATACCTAGCTAATGAAGACTCCTGCACCAGTAAATATCACGCTATAGTAATTTTGATACAGAGAATAATATTTTGTTCCAAAATATATCATTGCTACAGCAAAGAGATCTTACCTTTATTAAAATAGACATGCAACGAACTCATTCTAGAAATTGTCTCTGAAAGAGACTTCACAAAATTAATGCTTATCTATCAACCCTTCTGTTAGACCTCTAGCTCAAACCTCAACACTTTGAAGTTTGAACAATAATGAGCATGATGAATCCTGATTGAATCCACACCAGAAATAAACTCCAAGGATTTGTGTGCTTAGATTTTCTTGTAAATCAAAGCCATAGCTCTCAAGCTTTCCAAGAGAAAAATATAAAACCAAGCTTGTTGTGAATGAACCTCTCATGGTTCTCTTATAGGCCACTGCAGAGACTATTGGCTTTCCCTCTGCTTTGCCTCTTCATCTTCTTTTTTCTGTCATTTTATTTTCCCCTCTTTTAAATTGAACTTTGGAAAATAATAATAAGTGACTATTAAATTTTCACTTTTAACATTGAAGTAACTTTATTAACTTAATAATATTTCCCTTACAATTTACTTTTGAGTGATATAATTAGATAACTAAATTAATTACTTTTATGACCATATTAAATATTTATTTTTTCTAAGGTTGCATTACAAGAGGACATTACATAAATAGTGACAACATGTTGACCTGTAGCATTCGTTGATTGCTCTGGTCATATCAGTTGTCTGAACTTTTATGTTTTGGAGTGTGATGATTGCTTTTCCTTCTTTTAATCCATGTCGTAAATTCTTGAAGCATTATATTTGAAGTTTCTTCATAGTTGGATACATATTTTTTATTAAGTGAAACATATTTATTTTTTCCGAAAATAAGACTGGTTTAATTGTTGGTAAGATAGATCATTTGCAAGATTTATTGGAAGAAATGAAACATTATGGCAAGTGAAGGCCTTCATGCAACAAAGTGTAAGACATGGAGCCGCAAACCCAAAAGTAGCGAAAATGAAGGAAATCATCATCGATCATTTCCGTATGTTCTATCTCATCCTTGATTTTATTATTTTAAATCTTCTTCTTGCATGGCAATGTAACTTGTACTTTTAAATTGATAGATCTCTGCCACTATGTCATAAAAATATGTTTTGGTAAAATAATACTTAACATTGGTTATATCTTTGTGCTCAAACTTGATTATATGACGTCATGCAATTTACGAAGTTTTTGCATCTTGAGGACTTCGGGATATTTGTAATGTTCCCTTCATTAGAACTTATAAGTTAGGGACAATTTAACTTTAAATAGTCAATTTCGAAGGGCCTTCCCCCTTTAAGATTTCTGATACCACTAAAAAGTGATAATGATTAAGGTAAGATTAATGGTCTATGTTTCCACTTCTAAGAGACTGTTCTTGTCTTATTTAGTAAATATGATATGATATATGAGAACTATATCACCTTCTTTTCATCTCTGATTCAACACTTAGAAGATATATGTAATGTTCCCATTATATAATGCATCATTTTATCAAACTATTGTAACGGGCCGATTTATTTAATGTATCTTGGACCCATTTCTATTTTTGTTTCCGTAGTTGTGTCGTCGTTGGCTATCTTTGTACACCCTTAGAAAGTTGTCCCCGACAGGTATTTAAGCACGGTGTGTAGGTTGTTTTTAGGTATACATTTGGATTATTTTCTATGAACTGCGAATTCCTGTTGGAGTTCTGGATCATTCGCCATTTCAGAAGTGAAAGATCTTCCCTATTTGGCTAGTGCGGTTTCAGTGGGATTCAACCCTCATCCTATTCTGTTGTTCCATGTATTACTTCGCTCGGATTCGGCAAATCGGAGCAACATCTTTCGACAAATAGTAATTGAAGTTACTTGTGTTCAATTTTCCATTCTTGTTTTAACATTACTGTTTATACTTGGAATTAAAAGCTAAGATACAAAGCTGTGTCGTTCCCTTCCGTAACCCATCTGTCATTCGCATACTGCCTTTCGAACGGCTATATTTTTTGGCCTCCATAGTTGCCTTGCCATTACACCGTACTGCCACCCATTCTCATCCTCCATTTTGTATCTCCTGTATGGCCTTCTGAAATCATAGTACGGCCTTACATATTCATCGTACAGCCTTCTATAACTTCTGTACGACTATACTCGAGGTGAATTCTAAACACCCTTCTAAACTATCTCGTACGGCCCTGTTTGTTTGCACCATACAACCAATACACTGTCCTCCAAACATCGTGCAGACTGTCTTCTCTTGCGTATGGCCAAACATCTTCCGTACAACCAAGTTTGACTGCCATACGAGCTCCTGTGACATCCATATGAACTTACTTGAGCCTTCATTCTCCGATACCATCCATCAACTGTACATCACCCGCACAGTAGACCATACACCATCACTCTATTGTCTTACTCTGATCAAGTAACCATTTACGCGGAATTCATTGAGAGATTGATAGAGCGATATGATGGTAAAGATTCGAAACTCAATTTCAAAGATTTGGCACAACTGAGACAAATTGGATCGGTTGACCAGTACATTGCGGAATTTCAGAAACTCTTTGTTTTGGTCACGAACATTTTTGAAAGAAGACAGATAGTGCTCTTCATGGACGGATTGACAGAACCACTGAAAGTTTGGGTCAAAGTGTTCAATCTTGCCTTTTTGTCGAAGGCTATTAAGAAGGCGCGGAGCATGGCATCATCATCGACATCATCCTCTTGAAGTTAGTCACACCCAAGTTGCTGGTGTTTCTAAGGGACAAAGATAATAAACCTCTGCCTAGGAAGCCGTCATTGGACGAAGCTACCAGACAGGATCTCCTAAGGAAGAAATTATGTCGTGTTTGATGATGAGGATGAATAGGAAGAAACGCTCGCCAAAGACAACCAACATCACGACGACACCAGCATGGTTAGTTTGAACCGTACAGAAAGAATTGGAGCTTTGGTACAACGTGGAGGAACTATTGCCCTAGTAGTTAGCCTGAGGTGCACAATTTTTTGTGTATGGGGTACCCTTCAAGGACAAAGGGTTATGATGATGCTAGATAGCGGAGCTGCTCTAAACTTCATAAACTCGTCTCTGGTAAAGCGAAGAGGTCTACCTACGGAGACTCACACAGGATTTCAGGTCAAGGTTGCCGGAGGGACTCTTCTACCCTGCACACATCTTGTTTCTTAGCTAAGAATAACAATGGCGAATCACACGGTGATCGAGGATTTCTTCATAGTGGACCTTGATGACCTGGAGGTTATTCTAGGCATACAATGGATGAAGACACTTGATGAATACACCCAGAGTTTCAAACGAATGGATTTCACTTTTGTTGTCAATGGGAAGAAAGGTTGTTCTCTGTGGAATGGCAAATGAGGGTCCGAAGGAAGTTTCCGTGCATCGGATGGAGGCAATTTTTCGGCGTGATGACATTGCTTGGGCTGCACATTGTTTTGTTTCAACAGAACCTATAAAGGGGTAACAAACACCTCTGCAGGATGACAATCTCCAAAAGATTTTGGGTAACCATGATAACGTTTTTATAGACATTCCTGCTGGCATACCACCGCATTGAGGGTTTGAACATACAATCGAGTTAGAAGCAGGAGCCAAACTAGTCATAACTACACCGTACTGCCATCCCAAGAAGTTTAAATACGAGATTGAAAAGACGATTTAGGAACTGCTAGAGAAAGGATGGATCCATCCCAGTTCTAGCCCTTTTGCGTCATCTGTGGTATTGGTCAAAAAGGACGGAACAATGCGCATATGTGTGGATTACTGTGCGTTGAAGAAAAAAACAATAAAGAATAGATATCCCATTCCAAGGATAGATGAATGGCTAGATGAATTGCATGGCGCAGTCTATTTTTTGAAAATAAATCTCCGTTCCGGATACCATTAGATTTGCATGAAGGAGGAAGACATAGAAAAGATGGCGTTCCGTTGCCACTACGGACATTATGAGTTTTTGGTCATGCTGTTCAGATTAACAAATGCACCTGCTACATTCCAATCATGCATCAATCACATCTTCAACAAACAATTGCGTAAGTACTTATTGGTATTTTTTGATGATCTTATTTATAATAGGACATGGGAAGAGCACCTGAAGCATCTGAATGAAGTCTTGAGAATCATGGAGGAGCAGTCTTTGTTTGCCAAGCAATCGAAGTGTGAATTTGGTATGTCAAAAATATTGTACCTGGGGCATGTTGTCAGTAAATACAGAGTTCAAGTTCATCAGGAGAAGATTTAGGCTATCCTTGATTGGCCTCCCCCAAAATCACTCTTAGAATTGCGAGGATTTTTTGGATTGTGCAGTTACTACCGGAGGTTCATTAAAGCACATCTGCCCGTGAGCTAATGGATAGCAACACCTAGGATGATAGGTACAGAGTGGTGGATGACATCATCTACTATAAGAATCAGATATTTTTAGTACCGGAATCCAAATTGAAGCAGAAAATCTTGAAGGAAATACACGACTCACCCTTGGCAAGACACCCGGGTTTCCTCAAAACTTACAGAAGTTTCTAGGAGAGGTTTGCTTGGAAAGGACTCAAAGGGGATGTGTTGCAGTATGTAAGAGAGTGTGTGGTCTGCCAGCAGAACAAATCCGAAGATACTCTACCTGTCGGGTTATTGCAACCTTTGCCGATTCCAGAACATAAGTGGGAAAGTATCTCAATGGATTTCATAACAGGGCTTCCCAAGGTGAACGGTAAGGCTTGCATTTTCGTGGTGGTTGACAAATTGACAAAGTACGCTCACTTCTTCGCCATCCCCTCAGATTTTCAGGCCGCACAAGTTGCCGATCTGTTTTTTAGAGAAGTCTTCTGCTTGCACAGGTTACCTCGAAATATTGATAGTGATTGGGATGGGCGATTCATTAGTATCTTCTGGACATAATTGTTTCGGATGATAGGGACAAAATTGTCACCAAGTATTAGTTACCACCCGTAGACAGACAGACGAACGACGATTGTGAACAAATGGCTTGAAGGTTACCTTTGGAACTATGTTTCGGCACAACAACGAGCATGGGTCAAATGGATACATCTGGGGGAATATTGCTACAATATCACATACCACATGTTCATTAGAATGACACCATTGAAAGCTCTGTATGGGTACGAACCCCTTTCCTTCACCAACATAGTTTTGGGTGACAGCCGTGCACCAAGGGCGAAGGATTGGCTTCAGGAGGGATAGGACATAGTTAGATACTTGAAGGAAAACCTATAGCAGACACAAAATTAACAGAAGATGTACGTTGATAGACACGGAATGGAGAGGAGTTTCGAAGTAGGGGATTTGGTCCATCTCCTGCTCTAGCCATATTGACAACGCTCGTTAATGTCTTTCGTATTATTGATATCACTATTACATTATTGATAATCGCTGCCAAGTTTGAGAAAAATATTCTCCGTAACCATTCGTTGACAATGATTATTGATGGTTTTATGATTAATATTGTGCTAACCTTGTCTCAATTAATCCATGCTATTGTTTGTTATCATCCTGGATATGTTTCTAAGGGCTTGATTTTAGTTTCGATTGGATGCTAAATTGATTGCGAGTTTACTGTCAATCTGCGACTCCATATTTGGAACACCAAATATGTTCTGAGATATATATCGCTGCAAGCTAACTGTTGATCTTCTTGCTTGTATTTAATTCATTCCTGTTCTATTTTCTCTGAATTAAGAATAGACTCATTAAATATCATATGGCAAACAAGGATTGCGTCTCATGTATAGAATAGTCATCCCTTCTCAATTGTAACCTTCCGCTGTTATTACTCTAACCACTGAATTCATATAGGGTTTATAATTATTAGTCAATGTGACTATATTGTATGGTAATTTGCTGAGGTTGATTATTCTATTATTGGTAGATTTGTTAAGAATATAGCTTCATTCGGATTGAAGCATATGTATTTATTATGGTTATGAGCATATATATAATTGTGATCACATTAGTAACAGGTCTAACTAACCTCAAATCTGATCACATTAGTATTTGCAAAGGGTGTGCCCTAGGAAAAAATAAGAAAGGATATTTTCCCTTAAGGAAACACAAGTCTAAAATTGCACTAGAACTTATACACATTGATTTATGTGGACCCATGTCAACACCCTCTCTGGGGTCATTATTGTACTATGTGACCACCATATGATTTCTTCTAGAAAACTTGGATAAATTTTCTAAAACTTAAAGAATCTAACGAAGTTTTACAAAAATTCAAAGAGTTCAAATCTCTTGTGGAAAATCACACTGGAAAGAAAATAGGAACATTAAGATATGACATTGGAGGTGAATACACATCTGACATTTTCAAAGAATTTTGCATTTTTGTTGGGATTAAGAGGGAGACTATAATGTCATATAATCCTGAACAAAATGGGGTTGCATAAAGGAAAAATAAGACTATTATAGAAGCAGCAAAAGTGTAATGCCCCCATCTTTTTAGCGTCTTAGTGGAGTTCTTAGCCTTCACATTTTTCGAAGGTTAAGTGGAGAAATAAGGAGAAATTGATTAAATTAATTTCTTATAAAGTCATTAAATAAATTAAAATTAAAAGGTGACTTTATATTTAACTAATTTAATTAAAAGTGACTAAAGTTAAATAAATAAATTAAAAGAATCTTCTAGGAGGAGGAATTTAATGTTATTTTATTTCTTCTAGAAGGAGGTCCATCTATTGGAGGAAAAGAATAAATAGGGAGGGCAACCTCATTGTTGAGCATCGAATGTGTTGTAATCTACTCTTCCGCATAACTTGTGGAGCCAAGGGTTTCTACAGTTGTTACATTGATTGTTGGGAGCAAACACTACCATTGATTTGCATAAGTGAGGTGGTGAAATATCTTCCAAAGGGTTGTGGTTGTTGGAGAAGATAAATTAGTCTTTTTTCATTGTGCCAAATTTGTGATCTAGGGCCAGATTTGTGAAGTAAGGAATAAGTTTGAGATTGCTATAGTAACTTTTCTACAGTATTGTTGCTATAGTATCGCTGCTATAGTATCATTGCTATAGTAACTTGCTATAGTGCCGCTGCTATAGTAACTTTGCTACAGTACCGTTGCTACAATGTCAGTGATTTGCTACAGGGAAATTCATATTTTTGGAGAAATTCCAGGTTTTTATCTACTACATTTTGCATTGTTTGAGAGTAGATATTTAGGGCATTGGTAGGGTTTGTAAAATTTGTTATAATCTGATTTTATCAAAATATGTCGCCTTAATGTCTTAGTGATGTAGATGCATATTTTCCTATTTGTAATCAGTGTTATACAAAAACAATTGCATCTTCATTGTTAGACGTTTGGTGTGTTCTTTGCAAGCATATTTATTAAAGTTTGACATTTAGAAAGTAATCAAAATTTAGATATGCAATATATCTCTTGCTTGCAAAGTGTTTGACAAAATGTCAAACAAGTGAATTAAAGAAGACTTTGTGTTTGACGAAGTTATAACCTGTTTGGGTTATCACATTGGTATTAGAGCTAAATCCTGCCATCCTGAGGGTTTAGCAATCACCTACAGCCACCTAGGGTTGGCTCTCACGGATTTTACACACGTAGGCGAGCTTTGTTTGACAGGGAACAAGATTTTGATAGGCAACCAAACACCATGGGTGACAGGCAAGAGCATAGCCCACCAAGAGACAATAGGAATGAGGATCAAGAAACAAGGGAATTTTTCAGAGCAATGAATGGTACAGGACAAGAGTGGATGGCTCAGGCTTTGCAGGCACTCACCATCATGGTTGAGCAGATGAACCCACAGGACAGATGGAATTGGGAACAAGGGGATAACATGATTGCAGTGGGATCACCTAGAGCTCATAGAACACTTTCTAGAACAACAGACAGACTCACGTCCTATCTTTGTTATAGAGGAATCAGTACAGGAGCCAGTAGAGGAAGCTGAGGATGGGACATTTGCAGATATCCTTATGGCTGCTAATGTTGAATGGGAATTATTGGCACCATAAGTACGTGAGAGAATGACTTTTGAGAGGTTTGTGAACCAAAGAAGAGGACACTACCATGCAGTCAGACATAATAGGAGACCTCATGATGAGGATAATGAATTAAAGTGTGCTACAGGGAAGCTTTCCTTGACTACATTTGATGGGAGTAGCCGAATGACAACGCAAGCTTGAATTCACAAGCTTGATACTTTCTTAGCATTGAGACCTATGACAAAAGTTGAGGCAATAAAATATTCCACGCTGCATTTAGAGGGAGTTGGACATGATTGGTGGTACCATGGGATGGTTACCCTTCAACATAACCAAGTGACTTCATATCAGGACTTCGTGGACAGATTGGTAGAGAGGTTTGATAAGAAGGATCCAGAAGTCTACTTTAGGGAGTTGGCACAATTGAGATAGACAGGCAGATTGGAGTATTTCATTAGTGATTTTGAGATGCTATCCGTTATGGTTCCAGATATATCAAACAGGAGATTGGTTATTTTGTTCACTGAGGGATTATCCGAACCACTGAAGGGTTGGGTAAAAGCCTTTGATCCATTCAATTTGTAAGAAGCAATCAAGAAGGCTAGAAGTATGGAACAAGCAGCCCCAGTAAATAAATTTTAGTCAAAGGGTGCATCATTTAGCAAAGACAAACTATTCTTCAAGAAACCTAAGAGGAATGAAACAAACGCTAAAAATAAAGATAAATTATTTGCTCCTTTGTATAGAGAGACATTGATTAATTTAAGGAAGAAAAAACTCTGTTTTTATTGTAAAGGACCCTATGACATGAACCATGATTGTCCTTTGAGGCCAAAGGGGAAAGCAAATAGGGTTATGTGGGCTTATTATGAGGATTCTGATTCTGAAAATTTAGATCAGCAATCTGAAAATGAGGAATCAATTGAAGAAAAGGAAGGCACATATGATATAGGTGATGAGAAGATTGAAGTTAGACTTAAGGAGGCCCGTCTCACTAGTGTACAACAAGAGGGATCATTCAAGATGAGAGGGGTATTGGCTGGTCAGTGAGTTATTGCTTTGCTTGATACAGACGGTACTCACAATTTTATTGATTCTAGATTGATTGAGAGGCTTGGGATACAAACAGAGCAGTTTGAGGGTCTAAGAGTGAGGGTAGTTGATGGCTACATCCTCAAATGTGACAGGAAGATTATAGGTATGCCCCTAAAGATCAACAACTTAGATTTCAAAGTAGATTTTTATGTTGTTATTATGGGTGATACAAATTTAGTTCTTGGGATGACTTGGTTACATGATATAGGGTAGTTCACTCTGAATTTGGGAGAAATGGAGATGAGGTTTCAGTCAGAAGGGAAGACCCATATACTTAAGGCCATTCGTGATAGTGGGTTTAGGATGATGTGTTGCAGACGCATGGAGAGCTTGTTGAGACATGACTGGGTTAAGTGGGCAGTTCGTTGCATTTTAATACCATCATTGGGGCAGCAAAAATTAGAATATCACCTAGACATACAGGAATTGAGAATTAAGCGCTACAAGGTTTTTAGTGAAATACCACCAGGTAGACCTCTAGATAGAGGTATTGAGCATATTATTTAGTTAGAGGAGGGTGCTAAACCCATCATGATCACACCCTACAGGCATCCAAATAGATTGAAGGATGAGATTGAGAAAACCATCAAGGAACTACTTGCTATGGGGCACATTAGACCAAGTAAGTCTCCTTTTGCTTCTTGTAGGGTTTCGGTGAAGAAGGATGGTACTCTTAGGATGTGCATAGATTACAAGGTCCTGAAAAAGAAGATTAACAACCAGAAAAAGAAGACTAACAAAAACAGGTATTCATGATCAAAATCTATCTATTTGGTGATAAAGAAGGATGGTACTCTTAGGATGTGCATAGATTACAGTGTCTTGAATAAGAAGACTAACAAAAATAGGTATTCATGATCAAAATCTATCTCTATCTTTCTGGGCTGAAGCAACAAATAGTGCAGTCTAAATTCAAAATAGAAGTCATCATGCAACACTAGAAAATATAACTCCCAAAGAAGCTTTCTCAAGAATCAAACCAGATCTTAGTCATCTAAGGATTTTCGATTGTCCTGTCTACATTCACATTCCCAAAGAGAAAAGGTCTAAACTAGAACCTTCCAGAAAGAAAGGTATATTTGTTGGCTACAGAGAAACAACTAAGGGATACAAAGTATACATTCCAGGAAAGTTTGTTGAAATCAGCACTGATGTTCAATTTGATGAAGTGATCGCTTTCAAAACATTTTTAAACAAAGAAGACGAGGAAATTGAAGATCAGAGGGAGTTTATCATAGAAGATGAGTAAAATACTAAGAATCAACAGGAGAACATTATGGAAGAAACATCAACTAGAAATTTCAGGGAGAGTCTCCCCGAACACAAAGACACTTCCTTCCAACACTAAAAATGATAAATCACAAGGAAAGACCACTATGGGCAAGAAAAATGTTTGAGGAGAACAATGTGGAACCAGATGAAGTTTCTAGAGAAAATAAGAAAACTAGAATTAAAAAATGCTATGTTGCCTTAGTAATAGAACTCACTAAATTAGAACCAACTAATGTTGTGGAGGCCTTAAAAAGTCAAGCGTGGAAAGATGCAATGGTAGAGGAAATTCAATCCATTCTTAAGAATGATGTCTGGGATATTGTTCCTAGACCTAAAGACAAATCTGTGGTATCTTCAAAATGGTTGGTTTAGATCAAGTATGCACCAGACAGAAGTATTGAAAAACATAAAACAAGATTTGTTGCAAGGGTTTTTTTCTCAAAAAAGCCAAAATTGATTATGAAGAAACATTTATTCTTGTCGCACAATACACTTCAATATGGATGATAATTAGCATTGTTGCATCCAAAGGTTGGAAAATACATCAAATGGATGTAAAGACAACTTCCTTGAATGACATCATTGAAGAAGAAGCTTACATAGAACAACCTGAAGGATTCATGACACGACACATGACCATAAACTATACGTATGTAAACTAAAGAAAGCACTCTACGGGTTGAAACAAGCTCCCAGGGCTTGGTATGAGCGGATAGACAACTATCTTCTCACATTGAAATATTCAAAAAATGAAGCTAATCTGAATATATATTTCAAAATATCTAATGATGACATGTTGATACTTGTTCTTTATGTTGATGATTTATTTATAACAGGTGCAGAGCATTTTATAGACAAATGCAAACAAAATCTTATAGCATAATTTGAAATGAAGGATCTAGGTCTTCTACACTATTTTTAGGGTCTAGAAGTACAACAAAAGGAAAATTACATCTTCCTAAATCAAGAAAAGTACACTACAAATATATTGACTAGATTTGGTGTGATGGACTGTAAACCCTTATCTACTCCAATAGAAACTAATCTTTATAAACTTAAAATTGAAGCGAAAGATTTAGAACTAGTACATCCTACTCATGATTGGCAAATTGTTGGATTTCTTATATACTTGGTGAACACTCGACCATATATCTGCTTTGCAAAAAATGTGTTTTAAGTGTAACATACACTTTTCCTGGGTCTTAATTAACAACTAACATATCAGAAAAATACAGTTATTACTTCATTTTCATAGGAAGACAGTTATATCAGTTATGTTCATGTGAATGAGATTAACAGTTACAATTAGTTAAACAAAAAACTCATAACTAACATCTGAAAGTACCATCAATGAATTTACTACAAAAATTGAATTCTACATATCATGGAATTCGAACAAAAAATCAATGTGGGGATGCTTTTGCAATCACCCAAATTAGTCCACAAATATCACTTAGGATCAATTGACGATTACCATCAAATACCACTATATCAAAATCAAATGACAATTACGATCAAATACCATTCTATCATTTAGGGCATCACATACCACTGTATCAATTAGGGCATCAATTACCATTGGATCATTTAGAGCATCATATAACAATGTATCATTTAGGGCTTCAGATACCACTGTATTATTTAGGGCATCAATTACCATTGGATCATTTAAGGCATCAGATGCTACTATATCATTTGGGGTGTCAATACCACTGTATCATTTCTTTTTTTCTGTTTGCTTAATTGTTACCGATAATTGTTTGAATGCTCAACTTATCTTTATCAGATGCACGTCTTGATATCTTGAGGAGAGGGGAAACATTGTCAGGTGCTTAACTCCCCAACCACTGACCTTAAACTTATCCTCACACTTTTTTTAACTAGAAAAACCCTCCCTACCTGGAATAGACATGGAACACCTTGTTAGCCACTGAGCATCTAGGTATCTAATCACATCACTTGACTTGACAACAAGAGAAAACAATAAACATGATTATGCATGAGCTATTAAATAATTCCTTTTATAATGATAAACATTGTTATGTTACATTTGATTTTGTTTCATGTTATTGCAGATTCCTTTCTCTCACCTCTTCACCCTTTTCCTTGGCTATACAGCCAGGTGAGTCATAGGTGTTTGAATCTCAGAGCAGTCCGCTCTTTTTGTTGATACTCAATTGATAAAAGAATATTATATGTTTTCAGCTTATCACATTTCTGTGATCTAAGAAAAGTAGCGATAAGCGTTGTAGAATAATATCATTTAATTCTGACTTCCAACGACATAAATAAATATGAAATCATGTCATGAACACTTGGCTTTTATTCATCTTAATCGATGGTGTTATAAACAAGGATGATTTGCTTCATAATCTGGATTTGTATCTAATTGCTATAAGAATTAGATTGCATAAATAAATATCATTTTATTCTGATTTCTAGTGGCAAAAATAATTCATGATTCCATGTCCTAGATACTTTACTATGCTTATTGGTAAGCAATTCTCTAAAGTTATTCAAGTGTGAATGAGAATAAATCTACAACGTACTGCTATGGAAATCGAATTGTAATAACAATTGTCAGTGGAATATAACAATAATTGGAAATGATTAACCACATGACCTGGTATAAATCCGAAAATGTTTGGAGTCTTATTAAACGATTATGGATCAACTCTTCTTTAGTTTGCTTCCATGCGTAATCACAATGTGTAAATACAACTTCAATCTTCAGCATAGAAGAAACAACATACGACAGACTGTATTAAGAACGACACTACTATGAAATGCAAAGGTTTTCGAATGGCATTTGTAGATATTTGATTGGTTTTTACAGAGTATTGGTTGTGGAAGAAAGCTGGAATGAGCAAGGAAAATGCCAAAAAAAATAAAGGAAGTCCGGAATGTGATTTCTTGTATATCTCGTCTCTCCCGACCCCATCATATAAAAAGGATTAAAAGGACTATTTGGCTTCCAAGAAGTTGTAACATAAAAGAATGTCTTGGGTCTTGGAAGCCTAATAAATGTGCCAAGTGTTCAATCGGTTATAAGCAAGAAAAGAATAAATGGATGGAAGAAGATTTGAAGGTTATAAATAAAAAATAATTATGGATTATATCTATTTACATGTACATAGATATATTTGTGAGGTGGCATCAATTTATTATAAAAATAATAATATTACGGTGTGACTTTATATTTATCTCTATGTGTACGTACATAGGTATATATTATAATAATATAGAGAAAGATCAATCAAAACCTTTGAGGTACGCATTATATTCTAATTAAGTTAATTAATGTTTTAAATTGTTTCTTTAATAGCTGATGCGGTTCCACCAATTGTATCTTGATATTCAAGTCGCTAGGTCGCTAGGCCCTCAACCATGGCGATTCACGATTTGTACCCATTTGTCCAGTGATGGTGGTGCTCCCGTGTCCAATTATTTTCTGACAATGCTTCCACCCCTTCGTCGTGCTTCCTACAAGGAAATTCTCCGTAGTTAAATCATATTACAATAACAAGTTATTTAATCATAAGGGCTAACTACCATTTCAATTCCATCAATTCATGATAAATAAGCATGTTATCTTCACATGAAATTATAATGACTAACCTTCTTACCATTTCGTAAGATTATAACAAATTTAACTGTCAACTAACTTCATGTGAACCTTAACAGCCATATGAACATTTTAAATTAGCTCAAAAATTGGGATGTAACATTAAGTCACTTCTTGTTTGAACCCAAGAAGATTCCTCTTATGGAAGCCAAGCATATTCTAAGGTATCTTTGAGGAACAATTGGACTAGGGCTGAAGTATAAAAATTTTGATTTACAACTTCAAGGGTATATTGATTCAGACTGGGTTCGTAATTCTATTGATTGCAAGAGTATTACTGGATGCTGCTTTGGCACTGGATCAGCTATGATATCTTGGTTTAGTAGAAAACAGTCAGCAGTTGCTTAGAGTTCTACAGAAGCAGAATATGTGGCAGCTTCAATAGGAGCATGAAAAGCAGTATGGCTAAGGAAATTTTTATATGGACTATTTGGAGAACTATTGGAATCCACTAAAATTCACTATGACAATCAAAGTTGTATTAAATTATCTGTTAACCTAGTATTTCATAACAAGTCCAAGCATATATAAATTCCTTACCATTATATAAGGGATATGGTGGAAAGAAATGTTATCAAGCGCAGGTACATCAGTTTTGAAGAACAAAAGGATCATATCTTCACCAAACCTTTTGCTAAGTTGAAATATGAGTATTTCAGGAATAAACTTGGTTTATCTAAACTGTAATCCATTATTATGTAAACCTTTATTGACTATGTAATAAAATCAATCTTGCAATATTATGGATGTGTTGTGGCAAGAAAGATGATGATCGTTTTTGTGGTTAAGGTCACTATTGTAAGATGACAATCTTATGAATAGGTTGACTTGTTGTCATGTCTATAAATTGATTGGAACACATGATGACAGATGTATTGTAATGTTTCCTTTTGGAACATTAGAAATATTGAAGTCTATTTTATGCATTATTAAATTGACTCTGAGATATAGGCTCAAAATATTATTAAGGTGAATTTAATGTTATATTAAGAACAAACGGGGCAAGGAGGAACAAGACAAAATGCCTTAGGGAAGTTGGAAAGTCACAAGGGAATAAGACGAAAATTAGAGAGGAGCTGAATAGTCTCAAGATTGTGAATTAAAAGAGGGAAGAAGTTCATTGAGGGTATGCTTGATTTATTATTCAGTTCCGTTTCCTCTCTTGCGAGAGTCTTAAAAAGCTTCAACTTTTAGCTAGTTGGAGGACGTAGCCCCTCGTGCTAGCAAGCAGTGGACACAAACCTATTGTCTTGGGAAACATCACTTCAGGTGTTTCATTCGCGCTTACAGGTTCTTATCCTATCATTCCAATCCGACTGTTAAATTTGTTTTTAGGATTGGTTTATGAGTTCTGGTTATTGTATTGTTGTTGTATAATACAATAACGTTTTACTTGCTGGTTGCTATATTGCTACTGTTTAAGACAATAACGTTGTTTAAGAAACTATAAGAGTTTGCTGGTTTCATCTTATCAGTTTGTAGCTCATGGTTATATGTTCAACATCTTGAATGTTATTGTGGAAATAACGAATGACTATCTTGTGGAGAACAATTGGTTTTATTGTTGTCTCGTATTGTATGTTCTTGTAATTGACTCTGAGTATTCCATTTCTAAAAGAGACTGGATAAGTGCAGGTTGGTTTTGTTACTATTTTTGGTGTTGCTAGAAACTATCTACCAAGTTTAATTTCTGATTTTATTTCTCAAAGAAAAATCAGTAAATATCTTGTATCAGGATACTACAGTGGTATCAGAGCCTTTGATCTTGCCATTGTATGAAGGTTTTTCAAACAATCACATTGGGACTTTAAAATACGTATTCTTCTTCAGAATATAGATCTTTCAAGCTTACAACGCTTTAGACACTATCATTAAACAACAAAAGCTCTCAAGAAATCAAAAGGCACTCAAATTAAATTATTACACATCTTGAAGACATGTGGCCGATATATGCTGAGCAGTTCTTGCAAGTATTGAGCAGCCTTCTTCAAGAGACTTCATTAAACAACAAAACCTAGTTTCTGAGACAAGGAGATGAGATTGCACAATATAGGGTTTATTGAAATTTTCTGAAAAGTGGGGTTCACCTCCACTGGATATTGAGGATTAGGACCCAGATTGGGCAGTGGAAGTGGTAGCGTTAAGGAGGCTAGAGGAGATTTCTTGGCAATTCATAATGCAAAATTTTGGTAATTCCTATTCCTGTATCATTGTTAAGTTGTGATTTTGATTTGGAGAATTATATTACTGTGTTGGAATTGCGGATGATTGGATATTCTGAAATTAAAGGCCAGCTATATCAGTATGCTTGCTGTGTGGCTATGTCTTTGTTTATTTGGCCAAATTGTTCATGAGTTTGAGTGCCTAATTACTAGTCATTCTAGCATCACTGCTACATGGTTTTCTATTAGTCTTACGTCTGCACTCAGGCCACAAATTGGGGATGAAGTCCTTGGCTACAGAGACAACATTGGTGATTTGAAAGGTTGTGGTTGCGCAAAGAGCCACTTATAGATAATAGAGGCAAAAGGTTTCAGTACATTTTGTAACCTCCAAATTGATGTTGCGTTGAATGAAGAAACATTGTGAATAGACGTTTGGATAAACCGATGAAGGAATGAAAGCCGTCAGTCTTCATCTTAGGAAGTAGACGAGAGATTTGCCTATTTGTTCTCTTGTGCATTCCTTTCTGTGCGTGTTTTCCACACCTGTTGTGACACCGCTTCTATAACAGCTGGGCCAATGTTCTCCCCGCGTCAGTTTAGTAAGAACAATATTTGCCAAAAGGACAAGTAATTTTCGTTGGGGAAATTCATCGTAATTGTGAAAAATAATAGATATTATTATTATAATATTAAGAGCAACTTAATAATTAATGAATATTATTATTATTACAATAATGCAACTTAATAATTAATGAATAAATAAGAGCTCATGTAATTATTAACCTTATATACTTCCAGTGATGACCAACTGCCTAAGCCACCCATTGCATTGCCAAAAATAGCAACTGCCAACAATAGACTTACTAAAAATAGTAAGTCCACAACTTAGACCCCCAAAGCACCCTATCAGCTCGCGAGGGTCGCTATGATGAGCTAATTGCATCAACTGCACATACTCGCCAAAAACGGGGACATTACAACTTTGAAAATGCAATATGACTCTTTATGATAACTTCTCTTGTTGAATAGTAATTCTACATTATTTTAAATCCATGATTAGATTGAAATTGGGAACTATCAATTTTGGTAAATGTATCTTAATGCTAAATTCCATATCAGATTCAGGGTATTAGAATACCATTGGAATATTCGGAAAATCCCAATATTTCATAGGCAATGTTGTGGAGCAGTTTGTTGCTAAAAGTTGCAAAAAATAAAAAAATGTTGTCATATTTTTATCTCCATTTTTATACCAGTTTCAGGTTTTCAACAATTTTTGTAGTAAATAGATGCTGCTGATTGCTCTTCGCTATTTAGGAAGAAGTCCTTTTTCTTTTCTTCAAAGTTTCAGCGGTGAAAAAAGTTGGTTATATTTATGGTAGATGATAAGAAGCTTGATGGTAGAAATCATGCATCAGATAGTGTCAACCAGAAAAACATGAAGTCATTTCTGACTGAGAAAATAAGATAAATACCTTTAAATGATTATTGTTCTTTCCATCATAGATGATTTCATTTCTCATCTATGAGGCAAACAGATTTCCAATGGAACTTGGACAGTTTAAAAAGGGTTGTATGCAACAAGAATGAAATGCGTCGTAGTGTTCATGTGAAATTGATTGTATGTAGTGATGTGAAGTGACAACTTCATATTTGCATTTACAATCGAATGAATAATGAAATTAGCTAGTTGCTATTGGGGAGATGGTAGAAGACAGATATTTTGAGAATCATTTTGAATAGCGAACACCAAGCACAACCTACTATGTCCTTTTCCTTGACTTTACCATCAATTTTGATCTATGTTCTATGGAGGTTTGAGGATGGGGACATTTTATGGGATGGGGACATTTTAGGGGACGAGGACGTTTTTACGGTAAAGATACAGTTGAGGGCCAATTTTTAGGGGATGACTATTAAAAAGAATAAACAAATTTTTATGTATAGAGAGAGTTCAAACATAGTGATGGAACGCTAAATTTTTTCAAAATTTAAGGCTTCTATTTGTGAAATGGTGGTGGAGATCCAAAATGGAGATTGTCATTGTGGTTATTGCATTAAGTGCAGAAATTTTAATACATAGTTTGAAGCACATTTGAGCAAGCAGATAGCTTACAGGAAATAAGAAGGGAAGTCCCAGAAAAACATTTTCAAACCAAATTATTCTCATAAGCGCATATTACTTCATTTATTCATTGTCTCTGGATGAATTTCATTGATGCTCCTAAAGTCTATTCTCCACTGTTCATGGCTTATATGAAGTACTTGCATTATCAACTTCATTATCAACAGGTGTAGGCTTTTTTTTGCTGGTTCAGAAGCAATGACTGCAGATGTGGATTTTTCAAATAAATTTTGTGTATTCTTATAAGGTCATAATAGGCCTATTCAAGCAACAGACTTTAATCCAGAAGGGAAATACACCTCACTTACGCTTGACTTTGGCTAATACTATATGTCTGAACATTTAGAATACATAGAGAAGTAATCGGCAAAATTCAAAACTGGCTAAGCAAGAGAATGATCTAAGTCCAAAGAAAGCAGTTACTGTGACTATACTGCCTTGGGTTTGGCTAATTTACAGTTGGGATTGGAAAAGAAACCCCTATGCACTTGGAAGGAGTGAAAGTTGTTCAATGTGTGTATGGTATTTGTTATAATCGAAGGAGTTAAACCTGTACAATAAATATTAGTCTGGGAGTTGTAGCAGTGGTGTTCACATAAAGTCAAATGCATCAATGATGGACTTTAACAATTCAGATAGCAATTATACCAAAAACTGATAACCTACAACAATACAACAGTTTGGAATAGACATGATCTCATCAGCAATTTTACTTCATTCTCTTACCAGCAAAGGAAACTTGCGGCATTAGCAATCAACAAATTGGGTGTTGAAACATGTGTTTAATTATTCAGTATCTGAAACAGTTTATGTGGTGCCCTCTTCTCACTTATTAAAGCATATATAATGAAAGCGACTTTTATTTGATTTCCGGCAGATGTTTGACATACTATTAAATGACATCAATTAAGAAGGGATCTGACAAATAGCATAGTGACATTCACGGTATGATGAACATTAAAACATTATATGCTGTGTAATCAGCAAGAGATAGTGACTCGCATTCAAGAGAAGTTTGTACAATAGCTTTGGGTGTGGCAACTTATTTGACAGTTTTGAGGAGTTTTATTGTCATGCCTGATGGAGTTTTTCTTTGATTCCGTAACCCCTGGAAACATTCATTACCACAAAACGTCATTTGATAATAACTATCTAATGATATTTTGTTTGTATCGCAGGTTTATATGATGAGTGATTACAAGAAGCATACGTGCAAACAACCTCCCAAAAAATTGCTTGCTGCATAGAAACATGTGAAATGAAATTTATATCTGCAGTCCTAGTGTCGCCTGGAAGAGTGCTCAGTTTTCATCATCTTATATGTCTGACATCTTATTTCAATTTGCTCGAGTTTCTTGTCTCACCATGCAAGCACCATGAGAGCACATACCTGTGGGGATTTTTCTTGTATATGCATGAGAAATGGAATGATAGAGTCCAACACAGGATGCATCTGACGATAGCATTGAATTGGAAGAAGTCTAGGGATATAAAACAGAAGAATTGAAGAATATATGCGTGGAAAGAAATGTTCGAGCCTAGTGTGGCCTCTATTAAAAAATATAACACACAAAACTATATAATTCTTGATCATATTGAATCATGATTATGTTTGGGTTAAAAGTTCGGTCATATATTATAGAAGGGTGTAATGTTTAATGATGCTCCTTCATCCTTTATAAACAGGAGATACAAAATCAAAACAAGAGACAATTCATATTGATATTTTTAAATTTTTATATCTATTCAAATGCACTTATGATGTGTTATATTCTCCAATTGGCGAAGAAATGAATTCTTGATGAAAGCCCATGGATTGAATCATTGGGTATATTGTGTGCAATCCGGATAAATTCGGAATAGATTGATCATCTGTAAGGAATGTCTTTATTGTGATTTTATTTTTGGCATAATTATCTATTTAAATTTTCAGAGTTTTAAATTATTATTAAGTTGTGTCCTTTATAAATATTTTTTATTTACTTTCTATAAACATTTTAGAATTTGGATAAGTGGATTGGGTCATTATTGCATTTAAAATTTGATAAATATAGATATTGTGAAATATTTAATTGTTTCTGTATTTATGTCTAGTTTGTCTCCATATTGCAAGAGTTAAAGTGCATCCTGGACTAGCTTAAAATTGTGTTCGTATAATTGATCTGTTGCCTTTGGATTATTATTTTGTTAATAGTTTAAATACATTGAACTTTATAAAGTTGTACGTGTCAACTTATAATATTAACTCTGATTGCCAATTTAATTAAGCACTGGTCCTTATATTACTCTTGATTCATAATCCATATGTTGGCAACTGTTTCATTTCTTTCTATTGAGGAATTAATAAATTATTTGGTGTGTCCATTCCTTATTTAAAATGTTATCCCATTTATTTATTAATTCATAATTTGCAATATTAAAGCTTTCTATAATTCTTGCCATTTTGAACGCTTCCATTATTTTTGTGTTCTAATCAACCAGCTATAAGCATCCTGGGCTCAAGTGTTTTGCTCAGGATTAGGTACATGTGCCTTGGTTTTGTAGAGCCAGAAGCGCAAGGGATTTGGATTGCATCGATCAATCCTGTCAAGTTGGCCTTAACCAGATGGATATCCTAGCATCGAGCAGGCAAGGTTCGTAGGATTCCAACCTGCGGTTCTGGGAACCAACACAAAGTTACATAGGTACTTGTACCGATACCCCTAGGATGTGTACTGGATATTGTTACACATACCCAAGTACCAAGTACACATACCAGATACTAAATAGTCCATGTAGAGCATCATACCTAAGGACCTTGATTAAGATTTCTGATTTTTGTTTTTTTGTTTTCATATTATACTGCTGTTTATCAAGCTTATTTCAATATGTAATCAGTGTGAACTTCGATACAATACTGATTAACAATAAACTTTATTGCTATTCAATTGAGAAGTTTATGAGTTGCAATATCTCATTGTAATATGATTTATGATATTCTTGTTTATGTTTAAACTTGGCCTTCTCTATTATGCATCTAAACATATAACATATATCATTATTACAAACATATTGCAAATATAAAACTAAAAATAATACATTACATTTAAAAACTTTATCACTGTTCTTGTTTTGAAAACTCTTTGTCAAGACTCATATTTTCAATTTTTTTATAAATATTAAATTATATTTTAAAAAATTGACATACCCAAGAACCCCCCTTGAGCTCGACTTCGGAAAATAGTTGTACCAACACTTAAAGATCCCGAAACAAACTTTTGTGCAAAATTTTCCATGTTTTGATTTTGAACGACTTTGGCCAGCAATTTGGAATGTAGCCTAAGTTTTATTTTTATTTTGCTGTATATGATATTCTTTTCTTTTCCTGATTTTTTTTGTACTTGAAAAAAATAAAATTAATGCAACTACGCTAATTGAAAGATGTTCGAAAATAATAAATCAATTAAAGAAATACTCCTCTAGAGATTAAAGCTAAGGTAAGTTGAACATTAGATTCAATTTTATTTCTTCAATCTGGAGCAAATAGCAATGACCAGTAAGATCGTGCATGGTCCAAAGTTGAAGAAAGAATGCTGGAGACAAAATAATATCACTAAGATTTATTAGATGCTAGATATGAGATGTATTTTGGTTGATGGGTTGAATTGATCTGCCACTGTTTATTCCCAGTGACATTACTAACTTTTGGAGCCTTCAATACATTCTCTATGAAGGCTTTGACAAAAATATATACTCACCAATCTATTATCCATATTGGCGTAAGTGGCACCACCAATAGGAAGTTGCCACTTCCATCCTAAATTTCTTTCCAATTCTTTCATTGTGATTGCTATAGGAAGTTGCGTGGACATGTTTTCTTAGTTACCTGGTTTGGACCCTACTGTCCAGATCTGGGTTAGCGTAGGGTCCTTATTTTGGACTATGGGTCCGCCTAGGTTCACGTTAGTATGAAACT
Organism: Cupressus sempervirens; assembly: GCA_028749045.1. Taxonomy (NCBI): domain Eukaryota; kingdom Viridiplantae; phylum Streptophyta; class Pinopsida; order Cupressales; family Cupressaceae; genus Cupressus; species Cupressus sempervirens. The sequence goes on along the minus strand of CM053784.1, from coordinate 468,003,234 downwards.
GGCCAAACCCACAATCCAAAATGAGGACCCTGCCTGGATCCACAGTGAACCTGCGTGAACCCAAACGGTCCCACGACAAACCTACCGCAAACCCAAATGAGTTTTTTTTTGCTCGATCCTATGTACCCGAACCCCGATCCTAAATTTGTCCCCAAACCCAAATCGACACTTAGCATATTTTTAATTCCTAGGTGGTTCCCCTTCATTGCAACCTTCTAGCGTTATGTCTTGGGATCCCAACAATTGTTCTAGGTGAAACTCCCAATTGGAAACACTAACTCCAACAACTTATGAATGAAGATTTTTCTTCTACTAAACTTATGCTTAGTGAGTTTAAGGGTTTCGTGCCAAGCACAAACTTGAGATTTAACATCCTCTAGCCTTTGGAACTCTGCAAACAATGTCTGCAATGAGTCCTATTACTTATCCAACTTTTAAACTTTGGCATCAAGTTTTAATCCAATCTGCTATCGACTCCTCAATGAGTTTTTCTGCATTCTTATATTGGCTTGAGAAGCTAAGTTCCTAGCCAAGGTGCTTGTGTTTCTTCAAACCTTCAATATATTTTGTCAAATCCGGAATGCTGCAATTCTGGTCCTCTTTGCTCTTTATTCCTTTCATCTCCAATTCGTTGCCCAACTCCAGTTCTCTCAATTCAAACAATACCAACCACGGTAAGAATTGAGTTTCTTACTATAGTTTTTGGAGCCAAAAATTAAATCCTTCATTTGATGTATTCATGACAAAGAGAAAAGATTGCTTTTTAATCAAATATTCAATCCTCTTCTATAGTGCAAGGGAATAATATATAGTTTAACATAGAGTCTTCACAAATTTGCATTGAAGCCTCCATATATTTTAAAACATTTGGCCTTGAATAATAATTAGGCTTTTATATCCTAGGTAAGAAAACTATGAATCAAAAATTCTATAATCTAATTGGTTATATCTTAAAATTCATAGTATAAACAACAATATATACTTTTACATTAGCAATATCTATGGCCCAACTAGTAATATGAAAAAGCAAGAGTATGGCTAGATTTAGAAAGGTATATTAATAATAACTACTTAGGAACTCGTATATTAAGAGGAGATTTTAATGCAATTTTAGATAATAGTGAGAAATATGGAGGTTTAAATTACATATCACAATCCAAAAAGAATTTTAACTCGTGGGTTCACAAGAATAACTTGAGGAAAATTAAAACAAGTAATGGTATATATACATGGAACAATAGAAGAGAAGATCTTAGCCAAAATAGTAGAAAGAATGGCTAGATTTTTATTCAAATGAGATCTCGAAAAATTCAACTTTACATTAAATGCATAAATTTTGACCAACATTCGATCAGATCATTTTCTATAAGGGTAGCAATCACTGGACCGGATAAACCAATCAGGAGCCCCTTTAAGTTTGAAAATATGTGATGTCAACACAAGGATTTTATGAATTTAGTAGAGAAATAGTGGAATGAGGATTTATTTGAGGGATCCTAGATGTTTTGATTCACTTCCGAACTGAAATATCTCAATTTATTATTTTTTAAATGGAACAAAGAACATTTGAATAATATATTTGACAATAAAATCAAAGTAGAACACGACTAAAATGTACTAAATGAAGAAGTAATAAAAGTAGGAATGAGTGAAGAAAAATTGTATGAGGAAAAATAACTTTGGGCTATATATGGAGACATTTTAGCAAGAGAACAAGCCTTTTGGAAATAAAAATCAAGGGAAACATGGCTATCAGAAGGTGATAAAATTATGAAATTCTTCCATAATAGCACTTAACACAGAACGACTATAAATAGAATAACTCAATTTAAAGACCAACAAAGTAATTAATCGAAGAACTAGAGAAACTGGCTAAAGAATTTGCTAATTATTACAATAATATATTGAACAATTCAGAAGGATCTAGTCTAAAAGCACAACAAAAGATGTTAAACTCCATTCCCAAATTAGTAATTGAAAATGATAATAGATGATTAAATTGTAGATTTTCTCTAGAAAAAATGAAAGAAGCTATTTTCTAACTACCCCTAGATAAATCTCGAGGCCATTATAGCTTCAACACAAATTTCTTTAAAAAAATGCTGGCACTGTATGAGAACAGAATTATACGAAGCCATAAAAGTAACCCACAATTCAGGTACCATACTATTAAAAATTTACAATACCTTTTTAGCTCTTGTTCCCCAAGAAATCGATTGTATAGAACCAAGGGTTTCTTGTAACACAGTATATACAATCTTATCCAAGAAATAACAATTAGACTAAAGCAATTATTACCCAAAATCATCTCAGAGAAACAAATAGGATTTGCACCAAATAGATCAATGTTTGAAGGAATTATAATTGTCCAGGAAATTACACACACAACCCAATCCAATGTAGAACCTTGCATAATGATTAAACTTGACATACGAAAGGGCTATGATAAAGTAGACTGGGTTTTTTTTATGCAATCTTAGCTGCATATCATCCCCCAAAGTCTGAATTCTACTTAATGGAAGCTCCCAGGGCTTCTTTAACATTCTACGAGGCATAAGACAAGGAAACCCTATCTCCCCATTTCTTTTCATTATATTGGCAGAAGCCTTAGGAAGAAATATTCAAAAAGCGCATAAGGATGGGAAAATAATGGGAATTCAAGTAACTAACGTGCCAAACATTACTCATCAACAATTTGCTGATGACACAATACTATTGTTATTTTTAATTAGAAGTAAAAATAAATAGAAATACAAAAGAGCATAAACAATACACAAAAGACTCAAGAAATTATCCTAAGAAAACCCTTCCACTTGAAGGGATAAAGCCATCCACACCTGCAAAATATCTCTTTTATTAATAATAAAAATGTTCGAGTAGAAAGCTCTCACTTGACTTGCCTTACAATACATGAGGCAAGTACATAAATAGATTGAATTGAGACTCTTCATCTTGCACATGAAATTCTCTTCAATTTCCAAATACAATACCTTCATATTTATAAATATTCAACGGTTAAATATTTTTATACGCATGCCTTTCTTCGTGTGATACATGTTATTAAACATTATCTCAAATAATATTACAAATGTCTTCCTCAGCTCAAGCTGGCCATAACGATTGCAACTGACATATCTCTATTTCTTAAAGTAAGAGATAAAGACCTCCATCATAGCTACAATCTTCAACACATCTCTTAGCAAGAGAGACATCTTTAGTATGCCAGACACAAATAGCTGCAACCAAAGATGTCACTGAAAAATTCACATCATATAAATTGTGTTATCTCAGCATAACATACTTCACCTTAGTTTCTTTATAAGCATATAAAATTATAGTCATGTAGTCACACACATGACTTCCACCCTGCCTACTGACAGAGGTTGGAACAAGGGCTTTCACCTCATACTTCTCCTAGAGAAGAATGCATTTTCACCATGCCTACTTGTAGATGGTAGTGCACCATACCTACTTACAAAGGGTCGAATGAGGGATTTCACGTCAAACTTCTCCTAGAGAAGAATGCATTTCCACAATGCCTACTCGCAATGGGTGAATGAGGGCTTTCACCTTAGATTTCTCCAAGAGAGGAATGTATTAACAACATGTAAGAATGGCCGAGATTCTCTCTCCATGGAGACTCCCCCTCAACAGGAACAACTTTGATCACAACAATAAGATAGTTGATTCCAATTGTTTTACTTTCACATAAGCTTGCAAAGGGTTAGTCATCTCCTCTGTCACGTAACCTCTCTCTGAAGTTGAAGATACTTCCTTTGAGTTTTTTGTGTCATCAATTAAGTCCCATGACTGTGAACAGTATTTTCATGCCTTTGTATGTAATGTCTTATCATCCTACTGCTTCTTGATTCATCTTGGAAGCATAAACTAGTTCACAAAATCAAACTATTCATAGAGATCAATTAAAAATATATATACTATTCTCAAAATTATAACATACATTAATATCAATATTCAAGATAGAATACTCAAGTCTTGCACAAGAACTCAACTCTTTTCCAAGACTTTCTTATACAATAAGATTGTGTGTTGTCGGCAAAAACTGAATTTCAAAATCCCAAAGAATAAATTTGTTGCAATCCTTAATTCTGATTTAAACGAAGACTGCAACATCATGTTGGTATGAAAGGAAGCATCTCCATGCCCTTTTCCAAGTGGAAAAGCATAAGACCCAAATTAGGGATGAATTGAGGATGTTGAATATTAGCCATCCCTCCTTCAATCCTGCGAACACTTTTCAAACCTGTCACCTTCGGTCGCAACCTCTTCAGACCAATTACCAATGTAAAAAACTTGGCAATGCTTTCGTCTTTCTTCCCAACTCTAAATATCCACAACAAATAATATGCAAGATAGATTGTTCACGTGGACTATAGAGAGGTACAATATTTTCTGTGTACTTCCTGTGTCGTGGTTATCCAGTCCTTCAAACACACGAGCACGAAGGATGCATGGTCCCAAATTTCAATGGTTACGGGAAGTTATCAGTTTGGAACAAAGGGAAGGATACAAGGAAAGGTCATGGAGGAATTACAGTACTTATCAAGAAGTAGGACAGATTTGTAAAACTTTTAAAAGTAGATCCAAACAAACAGTATATATGGCTGCAAGTCGTTATAGATGAAACTATTTTCAGTTTGGCTGCTTGCTATTTTTCTCCAAAGAACTCTAAACTATACAAGAGACAAAACTTGGACAGCAAAGACCCATTTGCTTCATTAAAGGACATATCTCTATTCAGCAACTCGGGGGCAATTATGCTTGTTGGCAACTTCAATGCTAGGATAGCCAATAATCAATTGCTGCAATTGAACATAGAAGAAGTGGAGGATAACCCTTTATGGTTAGAAGAAAATGATGACCACTCTTGGAAGAGAACCTCTCAAGACAACAAAGGGGGCGTTTCACATTTTGGGGCAGAACTTTTGGGAATGTGTATTCTTTTTGTAATGGATATTTACAATGGCATGAGCAGCTGTCCAACATCCGGGGATATCATGTGCAAAACATACAATAGATGGAGCATGGTCGACTATGTGATTTGTTCTCAAAACTGCATTCCTAGAGTAATAGATTTCAATGTTGGGGATGCTCCTATAGAAATGAAATCTGATCACATGCCTCTTTATTTTAATTTGGACTTGGTCCCATATAACATGCATAAGGAATGTGACTTCTGCATGGAAAAGGCAGCCAGTAGTAGTGGGAGAATACTCATAGATCAAGCAAACAAGGACATACTCATGGATGCTCTCATACAATAACTCATTGAGACAAACACGAATAGCACGGATGAATGGATCAACATGGATCTAGAACGTGTACACAACAGCTTGGTTATCCCTATTCTTCACAAAGCACTAAAAGAATGTAAAAGATCTCGCAGTAAAAAGAGGGCTGCAAATTCTTTTCCTGCTAATCTGTGGTATGACAAGGAATGCAAGGCAACCAAGAGATCTTTGAAAGGCAAGTATAGAAACAAAGAGGACAAGAAGAAATATACAGAGTTGGTACAGTCCAAGAAAAGAGATTATGTAAATGGAAGATGAGAGGAGTTATTAGCCCTAAGGAAACAAAATACCAAAGACTTTTGGAAAGAACTGCAGCAAAGGAAGGAACAAAACGAAAACAATATCACTACTGCCCATTGGTTAGAATATGCGAAGTTACTTTATGACCGCATTGAGGAGAAAGAACCACCTCCCGTGGTGAACTCTTGTTCTGAGCTCTTCACATTAGAGGACATCAAACTTGGAATAAAGAAGTTAGCAAATGGCAAGGCAAGTGACATAGAGGGGCTGTAACCTGAATTTTTGAAATGGGGAGTTGACCTCCTAGCTCCACACACAAAGGGTCATTCAAGATGGCTTTCCGAATGATTGGACCACTAGTGTGGTTATACCTTTATTTAAGTGCGGGGATATTAACAACCCATCTAATTACCGCACTATAATGGTAAACCCGTTATTCGACAAACTTTTTGGGAGCATGGTGGAACTTAGGATCAGCAAATGGGCGGAAATGGAAGGAAAATGAGCAAAAGTACAAGCAGGTTTTAGACCAAGACATTCTACTATTGATCACTGCATCACTCTTAGACATTTGATAGAGAAAGTATGGGACAGCGAGGGGGGCGAAGCTTTTTGCTTCTTCGTAAACTTCAAGAAAGCTTTTGATATGGTGCCTAGAGACAAGCTATGAAAAATAATGGAAGAATACGACATCCTAGATGTGTATAGAGCAACAGTGCATAGACTTTATGAGAAAGCTAGAATAAAATTCAGAACTAAAGAGGGAATGCATGAGTGTTTTAGGAGTGATATTGGTGTAAAACAAGGATTACCGTTATCCCCCACTTTGTTTGGCTTATATATTGATAAACTAGAAGCTTGGCTAGATGAAATTGATGGGGATGGGGTCCAGTTAGTTGGCTATGTAGTGAAGCTTCTTTATGCAAATGATCTAATCTTAATATCAAAAACTTCTCATGGATTAAAAGATCACATAAAGACGTTAGAGCACTTCTATGAAAAAGTGGGGATGTAGGTGAACAAATCCAAGACAAAAATCATGATTTTTTCTTTCAAAAGAAAGGATGATCATTTGGATTTTATTTTTGAAGGAAACCCATTAGAAAGGGTAAAATAATATAAATATATAGGGATTGACTTCAGCCATATGCTCAGCTAGGAGACTTGTAGACTTTAAGGATACAGGGGGAATAGAAAGCACTGTCTCTGTTGCAAAATAGATGTAGGAACGCCGAGGTATGGGATTGCAAAGACCAAGAAAACTCTATTTGGTTTGCTGGTCGCCCCAATTGTTCTTTATGGTTGCGAGGTTTTGGGGGGCAGCATGACGAAGTATGGTTGGAGAAACTTGTATGGCTCTACGTCAATGGATCAGGGCTTTGTCTAGTCATTATCTTGTAGGGGTATCCTCCTCAGGAGTTAGTTGCAAAGAATTTCCTTGTCAGCCACATTTTCTTTTCATTCGAATAATTATTCCTTCTCCATAGTCCCCCTTAACCATGCAAGGTTTTGTGTTACATAGCAAAGACTGACGTACTTTAACGGAAAACATAATGGAGAGATGCTTAGCATTTGCGAATGTGAGGCAATCTTTGTCTAATAACATTGGCGTCCAACTCATGGCATTAGGGACCGATTAATCAAACATCGCAGGAATGGCCATTGTAGCATGAAGATAGTTGATAGTGAGAAGAAAACCAAAATAATAAGAACTAGCAAAAAATATTATCATGATAAAGGAGATGCCATTGGACAAAGGAAACAACGAATGAAATTGCACAAAAACTCTAGCAAATGATACACTGAGAAGACAGAGGGATATAGTTGGCTAAAGGGGGGCAAGGCAGAAAAAACACAGTGAAACAGACTGGAGAACCCAACTATTGCATTGGCAAAGGGAACAACCTACTAGAGGAAAATGATGATGGCAAAACACGATGCAACTGAACATGAGAGATTGAGGTTTATTAGGAGCAAAGCCACATGAGAACATGACGATCATAGTTCTTACAGATTTGTGAGGCAATAGTCCATCATGCAGTCCAGCGCCTCCTCTGAAATAATATCTTTTGCCACATTTTCTCTAGCATATGACCTTCCCATAGAAATATTAAGAAAATAGATGAATATACTATAGTAACATAATAGGAAATAATCACCAAATAAGTGAGAAAACATTGAATTTGCAAGACACAAAGGACCAAAAATATCATGCTGGCAAAGGACTCAAGCCATAATCAATGACGTAAGCCAAATAACAGTCTGGACATAAAGCACTACATTTTTTTTTAATACAAAATAAATAGTAATATCTTAGTAAAATATCGAGACAATTGAAGACCCATCAATATTGCCAAGATATCATTATGAATGTGTATGTTGAATAAAAAACATAAGGAATAAGAAACTCTTCCAACATGAACTGACCACAGACAAGGAAGAATCCAACAACTCAGAGGAAACATTTCACAACACATATCAGAACCACATTATTGTCTTATATGCTGTTATTAACTTGGCTCTAATACGATGTTAGTGTGTTTGCTCAGAAACAAAATTAAACATTAATACATAAGAGCATAAACAAAACACAAAAGAATCAAGAAACTATCCTAGGAAATGGCTTTTTCTTGAAGGGAAAAGCTAAGCCGCACCAGCAAAATATCTCTTTTATTGAAAATAAAAATTTTCAAGTACAAAGCTTTCACTTGACTTGCCTTACAATACACCAAGAAATCACATAAATAGATTGAATTGAGACTCTTCATTTGGCACATGAAGTTCTCTTCAATTTCCAAATACAAAATCCTTCATATTTCCAAATATTCAGTAGTTCATATATCCATACGCATGCCTCTTCGCATGATACATGTTATTAAACATTATCTCAAATACCATTACAAATGTCTTCTTTAGCCAAAGATGACCATAACAATCATAACTAACATATCCCTATTTCATAAAATCAGAGATAAAGATCTCTATCAAAACTACATTCTTCGACAAATACTTCCTAGAGTAATTACAAAAAGGAAGCTAATCAATTCAAACTCATACTTAACCAATACATGGAAACCTCAGGACAGAAAGTGAGCACAAAAAAATCATAAATTTTCTGCTTAAATACTAAACCTAGGATAGAACAAGAAATTTGCAGAATATTAGGATGCAAAGAAAGAAATTTTGCATGTAAATCTTGGAATATCACTAGATAAATGATATAAAAGCGATAAACTCTAGGATCTAGTCACTTCGAAGCTTCACAATAAGATAGACAGTTGGAAGGGAAGATTGTTATAGATAGTAGTTTTCCACAATCCATTAGAATTCTTAGTGGTGATTTCTGGGTAGATTGTGTTACAATTTTTGCGTCAATGTTTCGGATCACACTCTGTGTTTAATCATTAGGATGAGAGAGCTGAAGGAAAATGATGATGGATCATAGAGTGTGATTCAAAATGTTGATGCAGGAATTGTAGCACAATCTACCCAGAAATCACAGCTAAGGAAGATGGTTGTGAAATACGGGAAGAGCAACTATAATCAAATCTGTGCATGCAACTATTCCTATCTATCACATGTTGGTCTTTACCTATATCAAATAGTGTTAAAAGGAAACTAGATTCCATGTTAAGGAATTTTTTCTAGCAAGGCAGATCAGAAAGCAAAAAGTTTGCAACGATTAAATGGGAGAGCATGTGCAAACCAATCAAGGTTTGAAGTTTAGGTATCAAAAACATACAGTGGTGAAATATGGCATTAGGAGCAAAGTTAGCCTAGAATATGTTTCAAGAACCCAAAAGAAAATGGGCATCAATATTGTTAAATAAATACATTCTAAGAGCAGACCTTATCAACATATTCAAATCAAAACTCCATCCCAAAGAATCTCGTATATGGAATTTCATGATGCAATGTAAGAATATTATAAATGACAATTTAACATGGGATATTAGAGTAGTATAAAATGCACGTTTCTGAGAAGACTCATGGGTAGGTTTTGGAAGACAGCTAGGGCAACATATTATGCAATTACATTGAAAAAAATGATAATAATCCTGCTCTAGGATGGCAACGGAAAAACTTATACCAAACCTCCCTATCTGAAAGAAGAAATCAATACTAGTAGAAACACAAAAACATAAACAATTTACACGCTAGATATAAAATCATATGGGAGGATCTAATAACGAAAAATATAAAGTCAAAGATGGTTCCAAAAAAATTACAGTCACAAAATTGTCAAAACCTGGACATTCCTTTAAACCTATGTTGGAACAAGGTATATTGACCTAAAGCAGGTACATTTCTATGGGCAACACACCAAAGGTGTATTCTTATAGTGGAATGGTTCAAAAGACTTGGATATGAAAGACCTTCTAGATGCACATTATGTGAACATGAGGAATAGTTTGTGGATCACATTCTTCTAAATTGCCCCTATGTGAAAGAATGTTGGAATGTGTCATAAATTAGGATGGTGCTCAACTCACCATCAAACCCTAATTAGATTTTCTCAAATTTTGGCCAGCAAAAACAACTAATAGTCTATACAAGGATATTTGAACAATAACACTATTTGTAGTTGTATGGGAACTTTGGAAGGAAAGAAATAGAAGAATATTTTATGGCAAACCAATGCACCCAACTCACTAATCAATATAATAGAAGCTTGTATAATTAAAATTTTAAACAATAGATTTAGAAACTCTAATCAAGTACAATGGATATTCTCACAATGGGAAGGTCTTATTAGAAAAAAAGGACTTGGATAAATAATACCCCCTCAATTTGGAAAAGGAGGTAACATGAGCAAAATAAATAGAGCCATGTGCAAGTGGAATCGTTCAAAATATGGATTCTATAAAATGGACTTTGATGGAACTTCTATGGGCAATTTAGGAGATATTGTCATTGGTTGCGTTATCCATACACGGGAAGACAAATGATTACTAAATTAGCAAAACCTATATGCAAAACCGCTAATAACATGAGAGAAATTTCTGCTCTAGTAGAAGGATTAAAATTATGTAAAGATCTTTGCATTAAACTTTTAGAAATATGAGACTCACAAGTCATATTAACGCATTGAGAAGTCAAAAAATCCCAAATATGAAATTAAACTTGATTCTACAATTGGCAATAGAGCAATTAACTCCTTTTCAGAAACAAATTTTAAACATATTTTCAAAGCAGGCAATAGGCTAGCTGAGAAATTAGCTAGTAAAGGAGATGATGCTATAATTATGCGAGAAACCTTTTTCAATAACACAAATTAAATAGACTAAACCATAACACTTCAACACTTAACAATCCTTAAATAGAGAAAATTATAAACCGAGACAAATAATTAGATCAATTCAAGTTGATATAATTTACGTAAATTTAGATACATTTCGATATATTCATATAGACATGTGAATATAATTGAATTTAAGCTACTTTTGGTTACGCATGCAATCACAATTTGGCATATATATCTAAATGTGATGTCCCTGCTTTCTGAAAATGTTTGAATGCTGTAATTTGCAACGATTTGTCAGTACAATATCGAAAATTGTATATAAAATATATTAGCAATATTGGATTTAGGTAAATACTAATCCAAATACTACCCAAGATACCATTCGTAATCCTTTGGGAGAGATCCTTTCTCCAGTCACATAACCCTCTGGTGAGAACTTTATCTCGATTAGGTGATTTTCATAGAAAGAACTTCTCCCTTATGCCTCTTTGGGATCTCTAGTAACATTATTGGGTAGAGATCCCACCTCTACCCAGTCTCTTATCTCTGACATGTGCATATTTTTGACCACTACAATATATATTACCTCTAAAAGATTCTCTATAAATCTCTTCTCTAGATTCAATTATGAATCTGGCATTCTTCAAATGGTCTCGAAGTCTTCTCTAGGAAGACTCAACATTCATAATAAATGCTCTTTGTTCAAACTGTGCTAGATCCCTATGAAAACATCAAGTTCTAAATACATAACTAGTCTCAGATATTTTGTGCCTTGTACCTCAAATCTCTAGGGTCTATAATCATGTCAGTCTTACTTAGCTCCTGCGATTCTTTTACTACTATGGGACTTGGCTCAAACTTGTGGTTGTAATTCCTTGCAATTATTTACTACTTCGGTATATGCTTGGAGATGAACTTCGTTCCATTGTGCACCTCCTATTGTTCGTTACTCAGGTTTCTATGGGATTTATTTGTGCCACGTTTACTAATCACCACCCTTCGTGCTTATTTAGACCTCCAGTTTGAACGTCTTTGCTATGAATGGTATTTTGACACAACTTGCCCCCTTCTACGTGACCGGTGTATTCCTGATTTGTATCTATCTCTATCTGAGTTTTATATCATATAGTTAATGGTGACAAATATGATTTGGGTGGCTTCCGAACTTCTACGTATCTTTGTTGTCGATATCTGCCCATGTTGGAGAGGTGTATGTTGCCCTTCGATTATTACTTATGATTTGATTGTATTGTCCATCCTTCTCTTAGTCCACTTGCCTTCTCTGGTATTGATGTGGCTCTCATGTGGGTTGTCTTTCTTTCGTTGCTCAAAATACTTGTCATCTCTGCTCTTCTGTCGATTCTCTTTGATGTTTGTCTCAAACTTCTCTACTAGGTCGTGTCACCCTATGCTAGAGGAATTGCATTTTATTTCATTTTTGGTTTCATCCCCCCCTTCCGGTCTTCCTCAATGCTTATATCAAGTCTTCATTTGATTGAAATCTCCCATTACAAAGGTCATGACTTTTCACTACTCATGTCTTAATTGAAATATCTTATTATTAATTTATTCTAATATCACTGCTCATTTAATATCTTCTTTCATTAATATATTGATTAAATTATTTATTTAATTTTATCGATATAATTATAATAATTGTAATTATATTTTATTTGATTATTTGTTTAGCATATATTTAAACTCTATTATTATTAAAATCTATCTTAGACATGGTGACATTATGCTAAACTTGACACACTTCATTCCATATATCTATGATAGTATGTCTATGTATCAAAAGGTTAAGTTATTTATGTTAACAATATGTATTTTAATTCCATCCACCTTTTCTCCAACACTTTGGATAGGCAAAGTTCGGTTTCAAATGTCATTTCTCATAAATGTAAACTCAAGAATTGAAACTCTTGTAATTTTATACTCACATTTTTATATCAAATAATCTCCAGCCATACATGCACACACATAACTTATACATCAATTTATTTTCATAATTATGTACATATAAATATGTATATTTATACACAGATATATATTTAAATACATATACGAATATATACATACATACATACATACATACATATATATATATATATATACATATATATATATATATACATATATATATATATATATATATATGTATATTTATGTATATGTATGTATATTTATGTATATATATATATATGTATATCTATATCTATATATCTCATGTTTTTCTTTTGCGCCTTTGGTTATTTATTCCCATCATTTAAAGTTTTATCTTGAGATGCATCTTAATCCTCCCCTAGAAGCTTTCTCTTTGTTTTTAGTTTTTCCGCTTTTCCTATATGATTAATTGGCTCTTCGACACTTATCTCCTGCCCCTTTTCAAGTTTTTGCGGTAGGACTCGTGTGGCACAGGGACTAGTTTGCAGTGATTTAATGAAAATGTTTAAACTTGTTAGATGACACATTTTTCCATTATTAATAGTTACCAGAAGTAGCTAGAACTATCTAGACTTCTTTCTCCTTTCTTAAGACACCGCCACCTAATCATATTGGCAATTCAGACATGTATACCACTATTGCTGTGTTTCACACAACAATAGCCAGAGCTATTGCTTTTATGGGTGAAATCAAGCTTGAAAGATGAAATTAAATTCAAAACAACTTGGACAATCTTGAAAGGCAAGCTGTAGAAAAGGTCTTAGGAGAGAGGCATTTTGATTACGAAAGAACTTGGAGAACCAACAATGACATTGTTGGGACCTTTATTGCTTGCGTTTTTCACGAAAAACTAACAAAATGACATGTATTAACACTCTTTCAAGCAGTATTTATTTGCTTAAAGGTCCCCACACTACCATCTGTAGTGTTAATAGAAGGGGAGAAATCGCTTATTTGGAGGCCTATATTGAAGCTCCAATTAGGAGTCTGGAATTTGCAAAAGTTGCAAGAAGGTCAATCATTTTCATTTGAGACACCTCAACATTTGAGAAAGTATGGCCAAATATTGAAAGAAACATTAATTTTCTTCTTCGTTGGCTTATTAATCAAAGAGGAGAATCCCCTCTGGTTAGAAGAATACTTAAATGCTTATGGCTACTAGATTCCTCCATATTGAGATCTAAATGATCTGGAATGTGTTGGATTTGTTCTTCCCAATCTTATGAAATGTAATAGGATTAAGAAATTAGCAACAAGGAAAGGGAACAAAGGCAAAGCCTTGGTTTTAGAAGGATTAGACTCCAAATATTCAGCGGACAAAATCATAGTGATTCATCACCTTTAAAAAGGTCGTGCTTTTCTAATCTCAGTTCTGTTTACATTTTAGGGTCCCATAACTCTAAATTTTGAATCCTCTACGCTGTCTATGATAGTATGTTTAGATTCTCTTTGATTATGAACCATGGAAACTTTAGTATCTATTTAGCTCCAAAATCTCCTAGTAACTTTTTATTTAGAACTTATGTATAAATTACATATAGTTTTTTAATCTTATAATGCTTTTGGATCACATAGGTAGCTAAGTTTAATCTCTCTGATTTATTAAGAATTATTTTATGCTTTTAGTAGGAATTAGATCATAATCTCTTTTGTAAACTTAAAAGTGTCATTATTTTAATCACACACCGGAATTGTATAAGTCAATAGCTTTGACATTGATTTTTTTAATCAGTAATGTCCTTGTCATCTAAATTTAATTTGTAATTCATTATTTTTGAAGGATCACAGACATTCCTTCGAAATTTAATTCAGCAGTTCTTATAAAATTAACAAGCAAAACTATTTTTTTTCAGATTTTTCCTCCTATGCTTGTTAATGGTTTCTTCCTTTGGTCCTCCCTCCCAAATTTGCCCAACTCCTCCTACATACTTATATCTAGGTGTATAGTCAAAAAAAGTGCATGGAGAATTGGCTATCTGGAGTACAAACTAAATCTTAATACCTAGATTTTAGCTCCATAACAAATTAAAAGTATAGTTCCTGCTCCTGGTTTTCCTGCTGCTGTCCCTGTCTTTGGGGTGGATTCTGCTTCTGTTTCTTTTCTGTCCCCTCCTCTGGCTCCTTCAGTGGTGACAACAGGTTCGTCTCTAGACCCGGTTTCTAGATTGGACTCTGCTCCTCTCTCTATTGATTTTCCCTCTCATGAATTCTTGTCGTTGGATCCACCTTTGGCTCCCTCAGGTGTGGTAGCTGGTCTTTCTTTTGGTGTTTCCAAGGTAGTTCCTCCTGTGATACCTTTGCTAGGTGCCACTGTTCTGTCTCAAGTTTCTACTGTCACTTCCTCTTCTTCGTCCTTTTCCTTGGCATCTGGGGTTTTAGGTTCTGGCTGTGATGGTGCTTATTTTCGGTGGCAGAAGGTTGCTGGTTTGGTGGAGGATGGATGGACTACAGTAAAAGGAAAAAAGGAAAAGCTACCCACTCCCTCTTTTGACATGGCACTGAGGTCCACTAAGAAAGGCTCAAAAGGGAAAGTCTGACTCACCTGGCTTTTGGCCAGTTGTTCCCTGGCTCTTTTGGCCTTTTGCTCTTGGTAGTGTGTTTCATTTTGGGGTTTTAGGAGCCCAATAAAAACCTATTTTTGTGGCCGTTATTGTCTTGTTTTATGTTTTGCCACTTTGGTCACCTTTTGTTTGGTGACTTGTTTCTCCTTTGTTGCTTCATATAGGGTTTCAGGTACCCTTCAAAAACTGGTGTGTGGCTGAGGTGTACTGTTTTATTTGTGATGCCACTCTGGTCACTTATGTTTTGTGACCCGTTCTTCCTTAGGACTGTAGTTTGTTTGGTTTGGGCTTCATTGAAAAATCTTGATTTGTAAAGGGTTTCAGGGTCCCTTCAAAGCCTGTTTATCTTATCAAAAACAAATTAAAAGTATTTTCTAGATAGCTGTCATTATTTCGCAATACATTGAAGATACAAACCTCTGAATTCAATTTCTTTATAAATTTTTTAAGTTGGTTTTGCAGCATTGGTGTTATAGCAATTCTCCTCAAAAAACTTCTTAGCTCTCTAGTATGTAAATCCTCAAATAAGGACTATTTCTTTATTCAAAATCAAATTCCATATTTCATGTGCTTTATTTGGGTAAGATCCTAATGGAAATTTGGAAACCTTTACGCACACATGGAATCAACTTCTTGACGGGAACCAAGAAATTCTCAAAGAATATCTTTATGATAGGTGCCTGAAATATTCTCTCTTATCTAGCTATGACCAAATATTCATTTTTTAGTCACTAGTATTCTTCTTTATAAAGGCTGGTTTTTGGTTCTTTTTTCACCGTCTCCCACTAGGGAAATCTTTTCAGCCTTGCTCGGTTGTTTTTCTCTCCCTGATCTCCCCTGCTCTGTTTTTTGCTGTTTATCTCCCTGCTTTCCCCTTTGTCTCAAATCCTCCTAAGGGGATATTGTGACATTAACAATCTGAATTCGAAGAAGGATAGATTTCAATGGCCTGATATGCCCTTGGAAAGCTTTCAATTTTCCCGCAGCTCCCCTTCTTGGTTGTCTCCTTCCTCTAGTTTGGCTTCTAGTATCTTATTTTGTTTAGTGTTAGATTCCTTGCTTTTCCCTTTTCTTTTAGTTTAATGTGTAGGTGTGTGTTGTAATCTCTTTAACACTCTTCGGCTGCTCCCATTTCCCCTCCTTTTTTTTTCTTTGTTCCCTCTATTTCACCCTCCCTTCTTTTTCTCTCTTGATTTATTCCTCTTCTGTTCTCTCTTCTATGGTTTCTCTCTTTGTTTGGTTTCTCTTTCTCTCCCAACCTCCTCCTTCCTACGATGGCTTCTTCTTCTTAGTTGCTGCCTTTTTATTGTTTGTTTGCTTATCTTGCTTCTTGGTCTTTATCAGCCTTTATTCTTCTCTTTGCTTTGTTGTATTTTACATAATCTTTCTTCATATATTCTGAAAAAAGATTATTAGTATATAACACTTAAAATGGAAGAATCCCTTTCTCTTTTGCCAGCTTTTCGTGTGTTTTTCCTGTTGTCTTATATATTTAGGGTTTTCATTGTAATTCTTTTCAAAATGTAAAATCAACATTTATGTTTTTTTGTAAGTATTGATCTTTAATAGCGTTCACAACCACTTACTTTGGACAATGTTGTCCTTCATTTTGTCATCATAGAATGGAGTCAACACTATGAAACTTTTTCATTTAAGTTTCACGTTTCTCTAAGGTAGTTCATTACTTGATTGGCAAAAATTGATTAAAAAATTGTCACCAATTCATATAATGAAATGTTTTACTAAAGGCTGTCATCAAGTCCTTTTCGTTTTTTCAGTTTGTTAGCCTATACTTGATTTTTGAGGCCTTCAAAGTCCCTTTTCCATTTTAAAGTGTTTGAATTTGATTGTTTGTCTTTTTGTTTCCTCCAATCTCTTGCTTTTAGTCATACCTTCAATTCGAGATATCTTGGGCTTAAACAAGGTTGTTAGTCAAAAGATTGGCCTTATATTCTAATGTTTGAGTTGCACTTTTTGAAAAATATAACTATAAATCACTTTATGTTATGTTTTTAAGTTGCTTTATCACTTAAGCGATTAAAGTCATTATAGTGCAATTTATGTTATAATTTGATGTTGAGTTGCTTTTTAATTAATCACTTAAGTGACTTTATGCAATTTATAGTCTTATTTGATGTTGAGATTTACTTTAATGTTTTAACTTAAAACACTTAAAGTGAAATCTCACTTTTTGAACATATTTTCACGTAATATTTAAAATATGTTAGTGTAAATATGTAATGGACCCTTTAAAGTGAGATTCACTTAAAGTGAATCTATTCGACATGTGCTAAATAGAAAATTTAAGTGATGCAAGTCCATTACATATTATTTTTGAAATGAAATAGATGTAATGCATTCTCCAAAACCCGATTTTGGTCTTTGCATGCAATGGGACTTCTAAACCATGATTTGCCAAGTGATTGCATTTGCATGTAAATAGAAATCATGAAAACATGTAGTGACTCCCAAGAAACCTGATTTGGTCTAGACAGGCAAATGCATGTTTTTGCATTACATGTAAAAGGTTTTCTAAACAACATTTTTCCATTCTAAGGCAAAACATCACATGAAATGCACTCCAAGAAATCCAAATTGGCTTACAACAAGGGTTTCATGCATTAACATTGTATATATTAAATATACATTTGACTTCTCAACCCGGATCTTGGTCTAAAAAGCAGAAAATGCATATCGCTGCTCTGTCCAACACATGTTGTGGTTTTCCCAAATCACGTTTTGGAGATTTGAAGGGAAAAATATCACATGCAATGGACTCCAAGAAACCTGATTTTGGTCTCCAAGTGAGTTTCATGCATTTGCATACATATTTTAAATATTCATTTGATTCTTCAAAGCTCAATTTTGCTCTCTTAGGCAAAATATTAAAGAAAAACAATTTTTTTTTTAGATGCAATTCACATTATGGAATCTGAGTTTGGCATTCAAAGGCAAAAACACCCATATAGAAGGCATTTCAAACCATGTTTTAAGCCAAAGGGCTCTAGGCATTTAAATACATACATTTTCTTCACATGCAATGCCCTCCTCAAAACCTGATTTCGTCCTTTCAAGAAAAACCCAATTTTGGTTGCCATTGCATTTAAAAAAAAATGCAAAACATCTTGCGAAGCTTGATTTCCTCAAGGTGTTGGTAAAAATAGCCAATTGCAAACATTTTGCTGCTCTCTCGTGCACAAGTAATGCAAGCTTCAAAACACAATTTTCCCTTGGGAAGGCATTTGCAAACACAAAAATCATTTGGAGAAATGCAAGCTGCATTTTGAAAGCCATTTGCAACATCATTTTCATCTCCAAACCAAAATTTGAAGGCTATGGTTTGAATCTTTCAAAGGCATTTGATTCACACATGGAAACATGCTTGTGAAACCCAATTTTGAAGATGACAAGATCATTCCAACTTCTTCTTCTTCCAAATTATGTTCTTTTCTCTCTAGGTAAGTGTGAAAATCCAGTTTTGTTTGCATTTCTTTATCATTTTCCAAATTTGTTGCATTCCTTGGCTCGGTATCATCCATTTGTTTGAATGCAGCCCTAGTTTCTTGACTCAAATTATTTAATAAGTTTGAAGCTTGCATTTTTTTCAAATGCAAAAAGGTCTATAATTTCAAAAACAAAATTTGAGTCAAAGCAAGAATAATTGTTGTCTCTTTTTTTATGTTTTTATATATATTTTCTTGCTTGTTTTTGGATTGTATTGGAGAAAAGTTGGAGGTCTTCCCCCAAGAATGCAAGTAGGTTTCCATGCTTTCATTTTCGATCTTCAATCTATCATGCCAATACATCCAAACTCGATATCCCTATATATGTAATCTCATCTCTGAAACCCTATCACATATTTTCACGAAGTAAAATGATGAATTTTTATCCCATATAATTGCATCTCCAAAACCCGGTTTTGGTCAAAACTCATATTTTTGAACATAAAATCTCCTATCCTACACACATCCATATGATTCCGACTTGCATTTTAAACCATACAAAGCAAAAGCCCTATTTTGGTCACATGCAATTCAAACTAAACCCTGATTTTGTCCATATTTTCCCGAAATACAAGCTAATCCATTCATTTCTGGCCTTCAAAAGTGTTTGCTAAGTGTCTAATCCATACTTCGAGCACTTATCCTTTATGGATCCGTCATTGAGGCTTGAACTCCGAAGCTTTCGTGGATTCAATCCAATTAGATGATGTTTCTATTATTTGGAATCTTCATCTTGTAGCGAACTTTTCAAGTCAAGATATCTCTGATTTTCTTGAAAGAATAAAGATGTAATATCAAGAAGAAATGGTTCAAGTCAAAAGAAGCAATACTCGTTTGGCCTCCACTTTCTGAATGGTGGCCCTAGAACCTTAGTTTGTGTGTGTGTGTGTGTGGGAGAGAGAGAGAGAGAGAGAGAGAGAGAGAGAGAGATCAATTGAAGATGTTGATGGGAAAGTTGTTGTGAGTTAACATCTGGACATCATTGAGAATGCTTTCAAAGTGTTAGAAACTCCATCATGTGCAAAGCTAACAAACAAGAATTCACAACTCCGAAATCAGGAAAATATTGATTACATCAAGATTTCGAATGACAATTGGCATTTCATTGAAACGAATGAAGTGAAGCAGAATACAGCAACTCTTGATTTGGCAACCATCCACGATTGCATCAAGTACAAAGCCCTTGCTGATAATCTATAGGATTGACACAACGGTTTTGACTTTTTCTTCAAGAGTATTTTCAGGTTTGTAGTTGCAAAAGATATATGACATGTAATCTGATTACACAAACTTTTTGTAATATAATCCAATAAATCTTGTTTCTTGGTTTGACTTAGTCAAGGTGGTTAAATTTCTAACACCTTTTTTTGTTTTGTCTCACTCCTATATAAAGGAGTGCTCCTCATTGTAGAAATCATCTTTTATCAAATGCAAGAGAGCGCTGCCAAACCTGTGCAAGCATTACTTTGGTTATGTAGTGCAAATTTGAAAGAAAAGTGGATAGAAAAAAGTAGTGGGATTTGAAGCTTTGAGTGGAACAATTGTGATTGAACAAATTGGAAGTTTTGACTCTGACTTGTTCCTATTATCTTTAACTCATGTTGTTATTGTATGTTTATTACAACATAGTGAGTATAAGAAACAATTGTAGCTGAAGCTTTTATTGGGAGCAATTATGGTAACATAGACTATAGAAGCTTTGGCTGTAGTTTATGTTACTATCTCATATTCATGCAAAAATTGTTAGAATTAAGTTATAGCTTAGAAATCCTCCACTTTCGGAAGTCTATGTGCCCCAATGGTAGAGATTTTTCTTATAAATTAGGAAAACTAGACATAGATCTAAGCCAACACGCTCTTAATCAGTCTTTGAGTTTTTGTTTGGTATTGGTATCACTGTTTCTAACTATTAGATAGAAGCGTAGTTATAGAGATTTAAACCTTGTCCATTACTCACTCCACAAGGAAGTGGATTCTTTCTTGAAATAAGAAAAAACTATATTAGTAACAACCTTTTGCAATATCTCTTAACTTCTTGCTTACCTTAAGTTGATTGAAGGAATAGTGAGAAGGGGGAGCCTTCCCGTTAAAGGTAGGAGAGCTTTTGTCACACACTGTGGCTGGTCAACTTATTTTGTGACTGATTTTGCATAAACTGTTGGTTACAAAATATCTAGCCAACCGACTGTTGAAACTGGTATCTCCTTCAAGCGAAGTGGTTATATGGCTGTAAGGAATCATGGCTTGGGTTTTATACTCAGTATAGCTTTTTTGTTTTAACATTGTTCTAGCTTTATATCTTTATCTTAAATTTATCAATGACCAAAACTACTAAAAACTCGATTAAAGTTGTTATCAGAAGAGGTCTATCTTGCATGTTGACCAATACATCAAAAAGAACAACAGAAGAAAAGGAGGACAGCACCCGTCCCACAATGTTTTGAGATGATCAAATTTCTAATTTAGAGATAATGTAATGTAATGATAAATGATTTGTACAAATTGGACTTGTATTTTAATCCCTAGTCCTAGGCTACACAGGCGGATTTTCTTGCCTCGTTCTTTTTCCCCTAGTATCCTCACTTGAACGAGGTGTAGGTTTTATTTCATAATTAATAAGATAATCTAGGCCAAGGCCTTTTATCAAGCAAAAAATAATAATTGGCTTTTCTTTCTTTTATTATTATTTTTTGGTCTGTATGTTTATTTTATTATTGATGTAGCTTTCACATAATTATGAAGGTCATTTATTTATTTGATATTAAATTGTCCTTTATTATAAATTGTTTAATAACTAAATGTATTATTGACATATATCCATTTATTTAATATAGCGACTTGAAATTATTCACCTTTTGGAATTATTTAATAAAGTGAGTTTTACACTCTTATTATAATTTATTTAGAACTTCACTTTGGAAATATTTAATTATTTCCTTATTGAATAATAAATGTAGTCTAGAGCTTACCGATAAAAAAAAAGTCTAGAGTTTCAATTTGGATTGCAGAAGTCCCATGCTTTACACTGAATCACTTGATGAGTTCTTTATCCAATCTGTTGGTCTATCAAAGCTCAGTGATAGGCCAATCATATGGAATCTGCCAAGTAGTCTAATGAGCGGACATGACAATTTTGTTGTAGCCTTAAATTTTTGCAAAAGTTAGGGTTCCAGATTTCATGTCGGGGGAAGAATTTTTCAAAATCATATAAAGTTGCAATGAGCATGTATTCCCATCTTCCTCAATAGATCCCAATGCATGTAGCAAGGAGTGTATTTCAGGATGGGCATGTGTTGCATAATTGCTAAGTTGCTCGATTAAAAGAAAAGGGCTATAAAGGTCTTATTGAATAGGTTTGGAAAGTGTAATTCCGCTATTTCGCTGAATGGAAATATAGTCAACTATGAAATGGCGAAGCTATCATAGTTTCAGAAAGTATGAACAAGACAAACCATAAAATGGCGCCATTGCCATTTCCCCGAATGATTATAGAGTGTTGGGCAAACCGGTGAAACCGATAAGGAGCCTATTGCTGGTATTTCATAGATGGAAAGAAGGAATAACTGCGAAATGAAGATGTGTCAATGTTTTGTGATAGGATTATAGAGTGAATTGTGGAACAACGTAGTGTTGCTATATCGCAAGCATGCATGTAGAGCGTTAGCAAATTGGATAAATGGGGTTTTTGTCTTGGAAAATTAGACATCAGTTTATTAAATTGAAATGATTACCACATAATACACATTGGGACGGATATAATAGCAATGTCTTAAAATCTAAGAGTGATGACACATGGAGTTTGTACAAGGAAGGGCAACTTGTATGAGTTGCATAATTAATTGTGCAACCAATGTACATATGTCTTAGTTGGAAATTGCAAAAATTATTTTTTGAGTGTAATTTTTGTCAGTTGAATTGTGCCAACATTCCTTTGGTATTGGACTACATTAATAAATTTGTTCATTATAATAAATTTGAATGTATGCGAGAGATTTTTTGGAGATATGGATTGGTTGGGTTTAATGGGCTATTCTGTTATAGAAGCAAACTGAAATTCTGGTATAACTCACAAGAAGTTCAAAATATAGAGTTAGTTTTATCATCCATCTACTAAAATGGGAATCCCAGCGGAAGTTGACCCTTGGAATGAAGACTCTGAATTAGTCCAACAACCTCATCTAAAGGGGATAGTTGCAGATCAATTGGATATCATCACCAGTCTCCTGTCTTCCCCCTGGGACTTTAAGACCAGTTATGCTACATACTTAAAAATATGCTGGAGTTGGAAGAAGAATAGGACAGAGCCGAGTTGCATGAGCTCCTTCAGGAGGCGTAGGCAAATGAAGGAAGATGGGTACCTGATGAATTCTAGGATGAATTACTGAATTTCCTTGGTCTAGTACTGATTAATGGACTCCCTTTTAACCTGTGACACTTGTAGGAATGCTTTGCTTTTGTTCAAATTTGAGATTTGAAAGTTATCTTTGTTTCAATTAAACTTCTGTAATTATTGATTGTCATTACAATTGGCGTCTTGTAGTACTTGTGTGGAGAAGTTATTTGCTCCTCATAATTATCTGATTATCAAGAAGTCATTAGAAGTATTTTCCTCTTGTTTCTTTGTCTTGTTGGTTTTCTCTAGAAGAAATTAAATTCAATTATACTGGTGAATGTGTGTGGGCTTACCAATTTTCTACATTGATAGTATTTGATGGTTGATGGTGTTTTGGTAACATACACTGTCTTACAGTATTGTATGTAGGATTGGATAAAAGTGACTCTATAACCCAATTTGGATAAGGTCATGGTCTTATTTATAATCAAAGAGTGAACATTTCATTCATTGTTATATGTTTTATTTAAACATTAATAAACAACTTATTACTCAATTCAATTTTTAAATTAAAGCATTCTATACAAACCAAGTGAAGCAAGTAGTTGTGTATTTAGACAATCAGATCTATCCCAAGAGTGTTTGCCATCTTGAGAGATCATTCAGTTTTGCCTTAAAACTATCATTTTGGCTAAGGAATAGGCCTACCCACCTTGGTACTGGAGAGCCATAAGTGCAGGGGAATTTGATCATTGATCATTCTTGTTTGTTGGTCAGAACTGATTCAGGGCTCCTTACAAGAGAAGTAGCAAGATCTCTTGGATTTCCAATGCATGGTTTTGAGAACCAGCAGATTGGCGTCTCTACGGGGAGGTTGTTGATCAAACATTTTTGAAGGATAGCTAGAGCTTTTGGTGATTGTTAAAGAAGTGCACTCTATTGGAAGAACTTGTTAGACTTGGAAAGTTATATTTCTCTTTAGAAAAGAGGTGGCGACTCTATTGGCAGAAAGCTAATGAGTGGAAGAAAAGGACGCATATATTCAAAATGTACTGGAATAAAGCTTTGGTGGATCAAAGAAGGCAGTAATGGAAAAACCATTTGTTTTTCTCACATTCAGACCGTTGGACCTTAGAGGTTTTCAGTATAATCCTAATATGTTTTCTCATTAGTTTTTAAAAGTAGTGTTTAAGTTTTATGGTGATTGGGATGAATCTTCATTTAGGCATTTGTAGATATTTTATGAGTTCATAGGTGACTACCAAATTAACGCAGAAGATCAGGTAAGGAAGGTATTTTCTAGATCATTGAAGGGTAATGCACTAGACATCTATGAATCATTACCTACATGAAGTTTCCCATAATGTTGGGAATTTTAGCAGTGATTTTTAAATGATTTCCAAAATACAATTGAAGAAGAAGAAGAAAAATGTATCAGGGATAAGCAACTGAAATAGTAGAGGAAATTCTAGATGATCTTTTGGAAATAAAAAGAATGCCTAACTCTAACAAATTAATACATAAAAAGCTAAGAGATCTTTTGTAGTCTGTTGAGAAAGAAGGAGATAACTATCATTATCTATACATGTTTTATGTTCTCAAGCATGCATTTCCTGGTGCATTAAAAGAACTGAAAATTCAGGATTTCGTTAGAAGAGAGAACATGGAAAAGAAAAACATGAGCCGTTGGCTCCTACTCACGAACTCCTCTAGATGGTGAAAATTTTTAGGAAGTTCTCATACTTAAGAATCTTGATGTAGCTTACGATGAGGTAGAATCAGATAATGAGAATGAATAGAAAGTTTCACTTGTCAGTGAGAAAAATGCAGAACTTTTGGACAAGGAGTGTTAACACATCGTTGTGGAAATGACTTACGATTTTTTTCAGTCTGGAAGGAAAAGCAATTTGGTGAAATGGTCTAGGCTAAAGACATGTCATATGGAATATGTGATGAATCGAAGGAAGTCCGTGAAAGAAACTCAGATCAGGGGGGCAGTCTTGTTAATGAAATATGTTATTGCCAATTTGATAACTCTAGTAGAAATATGCAGTCTGATACAGAAATGAGTTTCCTTGAGGGAAGTTTCCAAAATTTTTAATTCCCTTATATAATAAAGTAGTGGAGCTTTCTAACAACTTATTGTAGGAAGAAGCATGTACATAGGGTTTCTCCATTTTTTAAATCCACTATTTGAAAATGATGGGACATTTTCAAGGTACAAGGATACAACTTCAATATAATGTGTCATGTGAGTAGGAATTACAAGAAGCAGATTTTGTTTCAAAAATTCAAGGCATAAAATGTTCGATATTTGCTAATGTTATAGTAGTTTCAATTGGATAAAACTCATCGAATATATGACTATCAAGATGACTGGACTTTGGTGCCATTTTGATTCGCCGCCGTATATATTTTTGATTTGACCTTTTGTGAAATGTCTGGTTCGTACAGAAAAGTCTGGAGTTAATGTTGATGAGCAGAGTTTTCTTTGGACATGTTATCACTGGCATTTTAAAGTTACAAGCATGTGCAGATTCTCAAGCAGAATATTATAGTGAGTAATTACATCATAGTGAATCACAGGTGTACCTTATGTCCTATCCATTACACGCAGTACTCATACCATCAAAGTTTCAACTTATATATGGCACTCGCGATAAATGAATACGGTGATATCAGCAGTGATGGTGGACATAGTGCAACCTTTTTTTACTACCATATTCCTTCCAAATGATAGCATGTTACATCCCAATTTTTGACCTAGCTTGAAATATAGTCGTTGAGGTTCACATGAAGTTAGTTGGCAGTTTAATTTGATATAATCTGGCGAAATGGTAAGATAGTTAGTTGTTATGATTTCAAGTAAAGATGACATGCTAGTTATTTGTTAATCGCGAATTCATGGAGTTAAGATGAAAGGTTAACTATTATGATTTATGAGTAAATAATATATAAATTAATTTCCAAGAGTTTCCTTGTAGGAAGCATGTCGAAGGGGAGAAAGCATTGTCAGAAAAGAATTAGGCAGGGCATCACCATCACTGGGCAGATGGGTAAAGGACCTAGCCAGAATATGTCTGCAGGACTTGCATGAGTTGTTTAATAATTTAATTAAAATAATTGGGATAAAATATTAAATGTATCTTAAAGGATTTCAATTTACCTTTCATTATGTTATTTAGATAATAATTTGTATTCATGCATTTAATATAAAATGTTTCAATAATTTAAATAAGTGACTATAATAATAATAATGTTTGGTTTATAATATTTGAATTATATTTTCTTACTTTTAATCAATTTAATATTTGACGATTTGAACCTTTCAATTATTTTATATAAACACAAAATGGCACCCTTACATTAAATTTCTAATCCTATAAGCCACCTTGTGTGTACATATTTTTAAACTTAAACAATAAAATAATATAAAATAATATTATCAATTGGACCCTTCATCTTTCCTCCCCTTTTCATTTTCTTTTTCCCTCTTCTCATATTTGTTCTTTTAAAATTTAGAAGTCGAAAGGAAAATTTTGTAACGACAGGAAGCCGTAAGGTCAAGTTTAATTATATATATATGCTAGCCTTGTCATCTATCTGGCACCTTTGATATCCATCTCATATTCATTTGCAATACGTCCATCACCCTGCTCAGTCACGGTATCCTTTACCCCTGTATACTCATGTTCTTGAAAATCTAATTGTCGACTAATTCTGTGGAAGATTTGAAGGAGGCAAGCTGAGCAAAGAAATAGTGAACCCGATTGTAGAGCCGTGGGTCAAGTAAGGAAGTGTTTTCAAGTTCTTCCATATTTCAATCATAGGTTTTGTCCTTCCTGAGTCGGTTTTGATCCAAATCTTAATTAATATTTAACACAGTAATAATCTTTTTGTTTTTCCTTACGTTTTGAATACATGTAAACACCTTAGAATCTGTATACATGGTCACTTATTATGCAGTTTGGTGTTAATAATGTAAGCCAACTGTGAAAGTGTTAAAGCTTAAATAATCTTTTATTTTCTTTCTTCGGTAGTACCGATTGTCATCACTTTGAAATTTCTTTGAATATAGAATAATCCATTATCAAACCGTACATGCCATAATTTGTAGATTTTTCCTGAAATGTTTTACTTCAGATAATTATGTTCAATCAATATAAGAACAATGTTCAATTTTGAATACCAAGGAATTTCATAGGCTGTAAAGTCAGAATCTTAAAATAAGGTTCATGATATAATGGTTCAAGCACGGATACTCTTTAACTTTTGTTTCATTGTTATAAGATCTAGGTTTGAGTCCCACAGTTTGTTTTGTTTGGTACCTGATGACCCAATAGGCTTTGTATTTTTCAATATATGTTTTTGCATACTTTTCTGCTTCTACTAAAATCAAATTGGATCTTTATGCCTGATTGAATAATTGTCTATCCAATTACTGAAACCAATATAATACAGATTGAATTGGGTTGGTCAGTAATAGATTTTCTAGTTCTTTGAAATTGCCATTAAATCATAGATGGTCTTTATTCATAAGGGTGTATCGAATCATGTATGAAAGATATGGAATTGCAATGATAACTGTGAACAACTAATTCAGTTCAGAATGTAATTCATACCCTGCAAGAATGAAATTATTATCATGAATCCACACACCATGGAAACTCGCCAGGTAATATGGTAAAGAGGAGGAGTTAAATAATTAGACATTCAAATTTTGAGATCTTTTAATAACATAATTATATGATCATGGTTTGTGAAATGCTGGATGCATGTATAATTGCTAGAACTGGTTAATCTAAGAATTCCTAACACCTGGGGCTCACCCGACTGTGTAGTCAAGTAAAAGGGTGGCGAGGTGTAAGAGAGGAATCGTCATTAGTATGAACCAGTATCAATTATGACATTTCTATATTTATCATTTAATATGAATTAATTAATAGCTCATGCATATTCCTGTTATGATGATCTCCTGCTGCCAAGTCCTATTGCGTGTTTATATCTTGAAGTTCAATGGATGGTAAGATGTTCCCTGTGAATTCCGGGTAGAGAGGGCGTTTCTCGTTAGAGATTGTGTGGGGATATATTGTGGTCCAAGGTTGGGTGGTTAAGCCCCTGACAATGTTTCACCTCTCTCAAGATGTCGGATATGCGTGAGGCAGAGATAAGCCATGCATTCAATTGTTTATCGGAAATAGGTAATATCATTTTTGTTTATGATAAGGTAAGATTAAATTGAAGTATCTCATTGTTATCATCGTTTTTACTTTCATATAAATGAATATTGAATATAAGAATTTATCTAATCCTTAGAAATTCTCACAGATAAGCAATTGGAAGGAAAAGAAATCCGAAGCCCTAATTGATTGTGTGATAGCTAGAACCTTAATTGATATAGTGATATTGGAAGCCCTAACTGAATCCGTGGTATCGAAAGCCCTAGTTGAATCCGTGGTTGCGGAAGCCCTAAATTGAATCCGTCGTTGCGGAAGCCCTAAATTGAATTCGTGGTCATGGAAGCCCTAAGTGGTAAAGCGGTATTAGAAGCCTTAAATGAACCGATGATAATTGATGCCTAATTGTTAAGATGATATTTGATGTCCTAATTTAAGTTATAGTGGTGTTTAGTTGTATTCATCAAATGATTTTTGAGATAGCAGTCGATTTGAGAAATTGTTATAGTGTATTTGTGGACTAACCTTGGTGGTTGCAGAAGTATACTTAGATGATTTTCAATCTCAGTTTTCTGAGGTATGTGATTTCAATTTCTAAAGTATTTTCATTAAAAGGTCTTTCAAGTATTTAGTTATGAAATTTTTGTTTAACTGACTTTAACGGTAAATCTTCTTCACATGAACATGAATGATGTAACTGCCTTCTTATGAAATCAAAGTTATAACTGTATTCTATGCTTATGTTAGATGTTAATTTAGACCTGGAAAATCTGGATGTTACATAGCAGCACACCAAATAACTATTAGCAATCACATTGGAGCCTCCTTCAAGCTGGTGTGGTCAGGAAAATGAAGACCACAGTCCATAGGTTTATTAATTTAATTACATATGTTTTATATATCTATAACTTTCACCAATCATAGACATAAAGTAATACTAAATTGGAAGCATAATTATCAATAAAGCACAAACCTTCAAATTTTAACATTCACATCCAATGTGAACTATATGAGTCCACCCGTATTTGTTAGGGAAGATCGTTCACTCCTAAAACCAATCTTTTCTTGAGTGTTTTCTTGCTGGTTGGTAGAAATTTGTTCAACTCCACAACTAGGGTTTCAATAAAATGTCAAATGCCAAGAATGAACTTCCTTTCATCTAAATCCCTTTTTATTGGTACTTTTTGGAATATTAAAATATTATTAATTTTTTCTTCTGAAATTCCCGTCGAAAAAGTAACTTTAGATAACATTTAAATTATCAACATAAGTCTTCTAATTTTTACATTTTTGACAACTTAACAATGATTTTATCGTAGGCAAGAGCCTATAACACAATGGTAAATTGTGAGCCTTTCATCAGGGAGGTCTTTAGTATGAATCTACTCAAGCATAACACATCATAAAAATTAATCTCAATTAATAATAATAAATAAATAAAATAAAATCTTAGGCTTTGGCCATTACCTATACAAAAAAAATAAAAACCCAATATTTTATGCTCAGGCAACCAAAAATAGTTTAGACCATCAGGAAATAATCTTAAGATTTGAAGAGGACAAAGCTTATGAATTTTTTTTTTTTGCACTTTCCAAAAGTAGAAAACTTCAAGAAGTGTGGAATGCTCCCAATTTCTAAACTACATTCATAAAGTACGATGAAACTCAACTTGCTTTGTAGCATTGCCCTTTTCAAAATTCCATCATGAAGAGATTAGCGCTGCCCAAGATATTGGAGGGGTTTAGAAAATAGACATTACATCACTTAGCCTCTCGGCAATTCTAGTATTGCCCAACTTAATATAACCTTACCCACCACATACAAATTCGGCATCTTTTTGAATTACCAAAATATTTTTTTAAAATCTCATGCAACACAAATCTAGTAATTGGTATTTTTCAAACAAGATTTAACTTTTGGCAATACTTGTACCATAATTGGAAGATTCGGAGTTGGAGAGTACTTGACAAGGCTAAAATTTTAAACTTGGTAAATACCGTTGGAGCACTGCTTAGAAATTTAAGATAAAGAACAATAAAAAATAATCAGAAATAGATACAAGAGACACAAATTACCTTGGGAAAACCCTTCCAAAATTAAAGGGAAAAATCCAACCACACAACAAAGTATCACTTTATTTATCATGAAATGTCTGAGTGTACAATGTTCTTTGCTTGATGCGATATATTTAACACATAGAGAGACTCTTCACATTACAAGTGATGGTCTCTTCAATTTCCCATAGCATAATTCTTTATTTTCAAATACAGTTCTTCGTATTTCCATTCCTCAACACATCTCGAATGACACCTTTCGTTTTATTTAATATTACAATTTAAACATAAGTGTCCTTTTCAGCTGAAGGTGACCATAATGATAATAGTGTCCATATTTCCAGAGATAAAGATCTCTATCACAACTACAATCTCCAAAAAATGCTTGGCAATTTAAAACATGCTAATAATAAAATTCTATTAAAGAAACATGTTTTTTTTTGTAAAACTCAATTACAAAATGATTAGTTGCCGATTCGTGAAATGAATCCGATTCGGGTACGCGAATCGGATCCGTGGATTCGAGATTTATTCCTTCCGAATAATGATCTGTGGAGGATTCGTGTGTGTGTGATATATATATATATATATATATATATATATATATATATATATATATATATATATATATATATATATATATATATATATATATATATATATATATATAGATATATGCATTATAAATTTATATATAGTAATAAATAAGAGAAATATACATAATTCTAAAACTAAATCATTTCATAGTATGAATCTATGATTCTAGTATGCATCTACGAATCTAGTATATTTGATAATTAATCTTCAAGGATCCATAGGCAAAATCAAGGATCCCGCCTGGATCCTCAAGGATCCAAGCATGAATCCGGATTCGGATTGGATCCAAATCCAAATCCGTCTTGTCTGGGATGAATCCGGCTACTAATACAAAATGTATTAAAGAAAAAGTATGTTCCCAAATTCTTTCTTGGCAACCCCAAAGTCTGTTCTAGTTCTTGCAAAAGTCTAGTCCTTATCATATTCTTGCAAAAGTATGCCATAGACCTTCAAACTCTGCCCAAATTCTATCAGATAAATTTAACACGAATTTTGCCATTTTTATGTCAAATTTGCAAATGTGCTGCAAGACCCAGGCTGAATTTTACCAAAAAATAGATTATTTTGACTTTTAATAGTGTTTTTAGTCTATTTTAGTCAATCCAGCCTTCCAACCCTTAAATAGACCACTAAAAAGGTCAAATTGGTAAAACATAAGTCATTTGGACTAAAATATTAATATATGGTAGTGTATTTTGCTATCTTTCTTTATTGCATAGTGGTGTATGAACTTATTTGCTGCTGCATATATATGTATGTATGTATATAGACACACACACATATTTCAAAAAAATATGATTTTGTATGGGCGAACTCAGAACAAACTCAAGCCCTTGCCATAAAATTTCTGAACAAATTTCGAACCTGCATCCAAACCTAAATCCGAACTGGCAACTTAGTGTAAAAATTGATAAAACTCCGAAGAGAAAATGCAAGGTTTAATAGCAGAAACAACTAGTGAAAAACCCATTTTAACTAGGAATTTACTTGCACCAACAGTTTTATCCATGTCCCTTTTGCACCTTGACTAATGTGAGAACTAAACTTGTGAAACTCTGACCCGCAAAAGAAATATAGAGTACTCAACAACTCAGAGATCACTCGTATAGTTTGCAAACCATGACTTGTACTATTCATAAATGCTTGATGCATATGTTTTGAATGTGAGAGTAATTGGTTTATTAAATGTCGTTATCTCATGTTTTAGTCTTTGCATGTGTACAATGTCAATGTATATGGTATTATTGCTTTTCATGCAACAATATATTTGGCAGCCTGTGGAAGATAATTTGTATTTCTGAAACAGATTCAAAAGATGCTGGAAGCTCGAGGGTTATCATATTCACAAATTTCAGAGAGAGTGTCAAGTGAGGAAATTCTTTCGTGCTTGTGTTGTTGCAATATTATAAAGGTTTCACATTCGTTTAATTCTGGTTGTAGTTTGATATTCTTTTACATATTTTTCATTGAGGAATGAGTATTATCTTTGATTAATTTCCGAACAGATGATGTTTTATATTCATTCATATTTACTTTTTGCCAGTACAGCCGGTCATGAATATGATTTACAAGGTAGTTAATTTTCACACAAATAAATGTGATAAAAATGTTATGGTATAGAACTGATCTTTTGTTTTATAGTAAATAAACATTATTAAGGCAGCGTACACAAAAATTTGGTTATTTTTTTTTTACAAATGAGTGAAACAATAAGATTTTAGTGGTTAGTGAGAACAGCTGAATTAATATAGACTATGAATAAAGGACTGGATATAGAGCATCGCAGAATGCAAAGTGAAAGTGAAAATAAACATGATAAATCATATTCCCAGATAAGAACTTTCCTATTGAACACTGGAAGTAAAAGGAGTAATAGAAGCTTGAGGTTTAAATAGCATGAAATAGCATATACTAGAGTTGAAGCTGCTGAAGGTCATATAAATGCTTGTAAATATTCTAGAGATAGTATATTCCTTCAGCAACAGCAACACCATAATATTAATGCTAAGGAAAGAAACCCAAATCTGTGTGGCAGTTCTCTCAGTGAACGTTTAGCTGCCAATGATAAATAAGTATGACACTTTTAAGTTGGTGTTGTGGATGATTGCTTGTCCAAATGCAGGAAAATGCCCTTGGAGGACCCTAACAATATCAGTTGAATTCTGAAGTGCTACACCCATCTATGGTTTTTTGATTTGCACAACTACAAATTTAAAGTTTCTATAATAACGTGTTTTTGAACTTTGATGAAGATATCTCTGGGTACTGTTCTTTTGGTTGTCATAAGAAATCTAGAGTCTAGACAACTGTAGAAGCTCCTATTGTCTTATTGATTTTATCTTCAGATACCCTCTTGAGGGCATTGCAATGTTCTCTATTTTGTTCCTATTTTGAAAAGCCTCTTTCAAACAAATTTTGAAAATATCTTGTTATAATTATAGTTTTCTCTTTATGAAAAAGCAGAGGCTGGAAAAAAAGCATTTAACCTTTATCCATTATATTGTACACCATGCTGAGTTTGAAATCATGATTAAACAGTGGAAACTTCAAGTTCATGCTGATGATGTAAAAAGACTGTTCTGTGATTTCACTTGTCTATGTTTTTAGTTGACATTGGAATTCTTTGTGAGTGCATTTTTCTAGATGAATAGAATATAAGGATATTAATAGCATATTAATATGATATACAATAGTTTGATTGGATAACTCCTTGTCATGCTCCCTTTTTAATAAATTTAACCAGAAAACTGTTTATTCATTTCCTGTAGGCTATGTCATGGAAAATGATTAATATTATTATTTTAAGTTGGTCTCAAAATCTTTATTTATAAGTAAATATTGAAATATTATTATTTTAATAAAGTGGAGTTAAAATAAGATAGTAGAAGGGCTCATGCAGCACTTAATCTAAAATTTGTCCACATGTCACCTTTTTTGTGTTGCCAAGAAACGCATCTGCGGTAGAGGAGACCTTGCTATAGGCAATAGGTAAGCAAGCAATTGGGAGGGGGGAATCAAATCATTTACTCCTAAAACACTTAAACTTAAAACACTTTAAACCTGTGTCACAGGGATTGGCGAATTTTTAGCACCAGGTTCAAAATTTGCCGAACCTATGAATAATTTAAAAAATTCGGCCTCAATTTGTAAGGCCAAAAAGCAGCTGCCATTTTCTCAAAACTTTTTTTTTTCTGGTGTTTTCTAAGGTTTTTGCAATTTCTTAAATAAATTTTCCTGCAAACGAATGAAGTTTGGAAGAATTATTATGAATGACTATGGAAAATCTTTGTATCCATTATCTGTCATTGTCTGCAATTCATGGTGGTAGGTTGTGGTTGGTTGTGGGCCATTGTCTACAACATCTGTGCTTCCACTACAACCTGTTCCTGAATCTGGTCTGCAACCTATTCGTGGGTCTGGTTTACAAATCACTGCTACCTCTCTTGTTCATAAATCGTCATTGCCCCTCCTGTTCTTGAATCATCGCTGCCTCCTCTCAACCTGTTCTGTGTTCTTCTCTTCTGTCATGTTGTTTCATGCTTAGGTGTTTAAACGAATGTTTCTTTTATTTGGTTTTATGTTTTAACTTATTTATGTTGACCTCAATTGTTTATCAAGGTTAGAATATATGACTTTCTTTAAATTTTAAAATGATATAAATTTAATGTTAATATTTATTATTCTGTGTTTGCTCATTGTTATTTTTCAATATTAGATAACTTTATTTTTTATTTTATTTTTAATTATGTTTATTGTAGTGTATGTATATTTTTATAAAACATTAATATTTATTATTTTGTATGTTTATTTATCGATAATTTAAATTTAAATTGTATCCTTAGTAATAATTTAAATTTAAATATTATTTTTATTAATAATTTATTTTAAATGTATTTTGAAATGTTAATTTATTTTGATTATTTATAAGATATATTTGTATTTTTTGAAAATTAAATAAGGCAAATTTAATATCAATTTTTAAAAAAAATCTTTTGACCTCGCCAAACTTCATATTTGTTGAACTCGAACTTGGATCTTGTGACTTAGCTTTAAACCCCTAATCACATAAACCCCTACTAATGTTTTGCAACTAAGTTGCTGGTTTGTATTCAGGTTCGAGATTCGGTTTCAAAATTTGTTCAATATTTTTGGGGTGGGTTCGGGTTTGTTTTGGGTTTCTCTGTACAGGAACATGTTTAAAATTGTATTTATTTTTATGTATGTGTACATATGCAACAACAAATAAGTCCATACACCACTATGCTAATAGTAAAGCAAGATAGCAAAGTACACAACCATATCTACTTTTCTGTTCAATAGGATATTAATTGCATCATTTAGCCATACATATAACATGCTATACTTGCTTGGTCACATGCATTGAACATATTTTATTATTTCCATATTAAGGGGACAATTCTAGATTGAATGGAATGATCAAAAGGTAAGTGCAGTTATCTCTATTTTTATTTTGTATTGTCTAGACGATTTCTAACCAAGCTAGATCAAAAGTTATGATTCAAATTTTAAGCCCCAGATTTAAAGATATCATAGCCTTTTTTAAAGAAATTCCTCTGTAATCGTTAATTTGGATTTTGTCTTTAAGCAAGTTTTCTTTTTCAATAAAAATGCACAAGTGACAAATAAACCATCCTTCTTGGCCTTTTTAGTGGTCACTTTTAGGGTTAAGAGGGTCGAGTAGACAAAATTAGACAAAAAAACATTTTAAAAAGATCAAAAAAACCTATTTTGAGACCAAATTCAGCATGGTTTCGACATTCCTGCAAATTCACACCGAATTTTGCCTGGGTTCATCCGACAGAATTTGCAGCAAACTCGCGGCTTTGCGGGCAAATTTGGTGTGAATTTGACAAGGACCGGATTTTGAGCATTGCTGGAGAGAATCTGGTAACTTATATTTACAATATGATAAGCATGTAAACATAAACCGATAAACATCAATATTGGATAGGACAAATTATTTTATTGTGGAAACCCAAATAGGGTGAAAACCACGGTGGAACTAATACCACAATTAGACTAATGCCTTGTTACAAGTATAGCTTATTATAATAGGGGGAATGCACTTGCATTTAGGCACATTGCTTGGACTTCACTACTCAATGTAGTGTTGGGCTCCCACCCTAAGGAAGTCACACTGACTTACAATAACATTTTAGACTACAATTTGATACGTTAATGAAATGGTTAGTAGTATCTACCTATGCCTTACTCAACTTCCTTTGAAATACAATTAGATCTCTTTTTGTAGTTCTCTTTGCCAGATTTAGATGAGCGATTCAAAGCTTTTGGTAGATTTGTAAACATGCTCTACAAACAATCCTTGGGATCCATATCAAAAGCGTCACCTACATAACCACATCTTTGCCTAATTCAGTTACCTTATATCAACAATCAGGTTGGCAAAACCTAATCTCCAAAATATAAACTCTGCTTAATTAGGTTGGCAATCTAAAACCGGGAATACTACCAACAATATCCAAAATACATAATTACTCTTTAGAATTTCTCTAATGTAATTTCGATACTTCTTCATTTGAGATTTGATGTTGGAGTTTTCATAAAACATTGTCATTGATGTTGACAGTATAAGAAAAACCAATAATACTGGCAACTTCCTTATCTATAAGAACGAACATACAACAATGTGTGGTAACAGATTGACTATGTTTGTGTTATAATAGCAGCACACATAAATGCAAAGATATCCTGGTAACATTGAGCATCTAAAACATAAAGCTACTTTAT
Organism: Cupressus sempervirens; assembly: GCA_028749045.1. Taxonomy (NCBI): domain Eukaryota; kingdom Viridiplantae; phylum Streptophyta; class Pinopsida; order Cupressales; family Cupressaceae; genus Cupressus; species Cupressus sempervirens. Next base: position 467,966,496 of record CM053784.1, on the reverse strand, counting down.
AAAAGGTGACAATATATTTATGATTTTGAAAGAGCCAGAAGAGTATATGCTGAGACCAAAATGCACCAATGTAACAGTAGCATATGGTATATTCTACAAGGTGATGAGAAAGATCAAATCGAAAGGCTAGCTGAGGACAAGGACATTTACAATAGGCATGCACGTTCTTTAGGTTTAGAAATATCTAGCCATAGTAGCAGTTGTATATTCTTCAAACTTGGAGCTTGATGCAATTCTCATTCCATTTGGAAAGCATTCCTATAAAGATCGATAAAGAAATAAACTCATTTTGGAAAGTATTCCTATAAAGATCGATAAAGAAATAATATCAAAGAGTTTATTAGGGGATGTGCCAATCGATTGAGATTTCAATATCATTTCTGTTCTAAATCATTATTAGTACTGTAAGATATTTTGAGACCAACATTAAACAAAAATCCAATTGTAATAAATTTGAGTCAGCGTAAGTCTCAGAAGCGAGTATTAAAAGAGTTTAGTTATTGAAGATTTTAGAAGCGAAAGCCTTTGAATGCTATCATCTTGAGCCTAATAAATTTGTACAGGATTAGAGCCCGATAAAATCACAAGAAAAGAGTCTATGAGCCACGTAAAGACATGAAGTTAGGTGTTGTCACAAATGGAGTGGAAGTGTTCAGACGTTGATTGGTTTGATGTTGTTGTCATTCAAATACAGGTTGGGGAATAGACCAGAGTTTTGCGTGAAGTAGGATCCCTTGAAGAGTGAGAAATATGGAGGCTACAAGGCATACATGGAGAACAACCACATCATAATACCCTTAGTCAATAAAAGAACAGAAATGATGTTCACCCTCCAAAATATGCTTGAGGAAAACATTCGCAATATATCTAGATGACAATTTGTGAAGATCAAAACACTTTCCAATAGTTTATTTGGATACTATTGGGAGTCAACATTTGGAAGTAAGAAGCCCCAGATCAAAAGTGACACTATAGTCTTGCAAAAAGAGTTGTGAATTGGAACAACGGTACCATAACCAAATCCAAAAATCACTGTCTAAAGCAATGTTCATGCGACGATGGTATTTCATTCCTGGTGGTAGAAAGTGCTATCAAAGAATAAATGTTTGATGCAATAAACATATCTAGATATCATTGTAAGCAATAACTAATGAATATATTAAAGAGTGATGGAGTAATTTTTTTTATCTTATACATACACTCATAATTTTAAGAAGAATCCAATAAAGAATAAGTTCGTGAATATTAACTATCGGTGATTACGAGATGAGATAAAAGTACTTTATGTTATAACCAATGGGTATGACTATAGAGTCGACACTCTTTGATTAAAAGATGTGACTCTCTATTGGAAATTGAAAAGTTATTAGTAGGGGATACTTTGTTCAAACAAGGCATACCAAATATATTCGAACAATCATATCCTACAAGAAATATTTTATATCATTTGTCTGGAGGAATAAGGGCTATAATATGACTTTGTAATATGAATTCTATTATTTTATTTGAATAATAAAATAAGAAGTCTTTTGTTTATTTTAAAATGGCATGGAGAACTAAATTGTAGATTATTAATCCTTTATGATCATTCTTTGAATTTTGTATACAATTTAAATGTCGGATAAGTGGACATGGTCATTTGGCATCTTAAACTCGATTATCACAGATATTGTGAAATATCAAATTGTTTCCGTATCTATGTCTAGTTGTCTCTCTACCAGAGGAGTTAAAGTTCAATCTGGACTAATTTAAGATTGCATAATATTTGGTCTGTCGCATCTTGATTATTTAATTGTTGGCAGTAGAAGTGCGTAGAACATTCTAAAGTTGTGCGTGTAAATCTTCACTGAAGTTGACTCTGTTGCCCAAATAAGTTAAAGCACTTGTCTATTGGATTTATATTTGAAGTTAGAAAATCTATAATATCCTTCTTACAAACCTCAAATCCATTATTAATAAACCTTACACAAAACATTCAATTATTTCAAATACTCATTATTTAGCAACATTTTGGTTGAGTTCGAGGATTTTGCTAGTCGGGGAACTTACAAAGCTTAAATTCGCTGTAGAAAAAGCCTTGAATTAGGAAGTTAGCGTTTGAGGTGAAGGTTTACTCGCTTGGGTTTAGCGGAGCTTGAAGTGCAGGGGAATGAAGAAGTATTACCGTTCGTTGGCTAGAACTGATTGTGGAATCCTATCGGAGAAGTGGTTGGCTCTTGGATTTCCAATCTTTGGTCTTGGGAACCAACAAAACCATTTGACATTTCACCAAACAATTGGTAAGCCGACGCAAGAGCATCTTGTGGTAGTGGGCAATCCTGTAGGAGCATTGGGCTTGGATTTCTTGGACCCAATGTTTCGTGTGGTTAGGGTTATGTTCGAGGCATATTGGTGGACCTTGTCCTATATGCGTGTAAGGATTGGAGTGATTTTTATTGGAGTTAGAGATCTTTTGGTGGGCGTTGATGATGTTTTCCTTATTTCTTGACGGACCTTGGAGATTGTTTCCGCAAGGCCGTGTGATGTTATTTGGTGTTATGAGTTAGTTATTCATCGTAAACTTGGGGCTTGTATTAATTGTCTAGTGTTATATAATCTACTAGGTTGACTTGTGGCTTGAATGTTTATTTAATGTAACATTCTAGGCCGAGCTGTGGCTTGGTTTTGTAGAAGTAGAGGGTCTTGTGATGTTTACAGTCATTATTCATGATGTAGTTGAGCAAGAGTGGCTGAGAGGAGCGAAGTTTAGCAGAGATAGTAGCTTAGTTTGAGTTTAGGAGACAAGAAGATTGCTTGGTGGCTTGTGAGCACAAGTTTAGATCTTGCTTGGTGTTTCTACCAGATTGCTGTGTTGTTACAGATCTGGGCTATCTAGGAGTTACCTGGATCTTGTGAGATCATGCAAAACTATCGTTGGAATTTCTTTGTATTTGGCCATAACTGGGAAGGCTTTACATCTCGAAACATTGCATGTAATCAGTAATTTGATGAATAAAGAGTTGAACTATCTGTCAATGTCATGTCCCCTATTTTCCTTCAATAGAATTGAATAATAAATGATAACAAAATAATAATAAAATTGAGTAAATAAATTATAGTAATACTTATTAATTATATTATCGATATAATGATAATAGAAAAATATTATAGAATATATTATAATGCAATAAAAATATAATATATTAAAATAAATGATATTATTATCATGGCATATAAATGAAATAAAAAATGAAGATAAAAATAGTAATAATATACTAAATGAATATAATGTTTTAATATTATTATTACTAAATAATAATATCACTACAATAAATGATAAATTTTTTTTATAAACAAGAGTGTTATAATCATCAATATATATATATATATATATATATATATATATATATATATATATATATAAAGATTCAGAACTAAAATTTAAATAATTCTTATAGTGCACATTCGTATTATCATTGAAGTATACTAATATATTAAATTTGTATTAAAAAGAGAAAATAAATTAAATTAATAGCCATGACTATTAACACCGGATATATAAGAATAGGATAAATATTGATAAGGGGAGGAGGTACAGAAGGGGGAAGGAGTCAGACAACATGAATGAACTGCAACACATGGGAAAAGAAGAAAAAACGATTTGGTGAACAAATATGACAAATCGAGCACCACCGTGGATTCACGCTTGCAGCCCAGACTTGAACAATCGATTCAAATCATAGACGAAGGGAAAGAGGAAAAGAAGAAGTGAGAAGCAAAGTGCGGATTGAGTAGAAATGTATGCCGTGTAACACCTATTCAACTTTTGACAGAAAACAATCATCATAGAAGAGAGTCGGCATTGGAGGGATGTTTGGTTTTGATTATTGTCTGAAGAAGACTTATATGAATTGACACAAGAGATATACATTTAGACAAGTTAGAGACAAGCGAGTGTAGTAAAAGATACAATTTGGACAACCCACAAAGGATAGTGACAGTCCAAATTGGCTATCAATAAATGCATCGAAGGAGGATGATTGCAGTCATTACACATAGCAACTACGTTACACACAACAATCGTGAGTAGAGGCGGAGTGATATCCACATAAAGCCACATCACTACATAATATTGTCTCATTTCACACTAGAAGACAAACAAAGAGGGTCACATGATTACCCTTTGAGCATAGGAAAGTAATTTGATACAACTGACAAAGACGTCCTAGGCCATTAGGTGTTTTGAACAATTGCAGCTTAACTCTGAGATGTATATATAGAAAGGAAATGCTTGGTACAACCTTCCACGGTTACTTGTAATAGTAATCAACATAATAACCAAGGCGGCAGTCAGACTTGGATATCCGACAATTAGCAGGAATACTTATGTAGTTTCGATTCTCCTATTGAAAATCATTAGGCACTCAATAGCATATGATTTTTACTGCTACAAATAAAGTGGAGTAGAAAAGAGTAAGAAAGGTCATAAGAAATATCATTAACACCAAACATATCCATAAAGAGCTTGTATAGATCAAAGGATTTGTACAGGCCTAGACAGATTGCTTTGGTATCTTGATAAGAGATATATCAGTCATTGTGAATAAGGATCAACCAATTGATAATACAATTTTGTTCCATAAGAAATTAAGAAAGCAATCAAATTGATCCAATTAATTATTTATAGTGTACACACTCGTTTTATAACATTCCATAAGATTATATCTAATAAGCATGAAAGAAATCTATTGGATAATTCATAGTTGAACCACAAGACAGCTTCAAGATATTTAAATGGGCAACTACATATATGACATATTAACATCAAGATAGTCATATTAGTAAAAGAAAACTATTATATATTGCTCTTGGAAAAACTTATCAATATGAATTCATTATCTAAGTCTATGAGATTGTAGATTGTTGTAAGAAGAGAGATTTCAAAGCAATTGTTGGATGGTAGTGAGATAGATTACAAGGGGACATTATAGTCAAATTTTGTATTGTGTGGTGTATTTCTGTCATGTGGTTATTGCTGGGGGTTAGAACATCTCCTTCGGAGGTGATCCTTGCATTGCCCTGCATCACAAGCAATGTTTGAGTTCTCATTTTAATAATTTATATTGTTTTCTTTGTTTGTTTCTAAATGTTTTTTCAATTACATCGCAAATAACCAAGGTTGAAAAATGTGGACTTGACAATATCTTGGCTAACACAATTTGTTTGAAAAGCTCAGAATCGCCACAAACCCGAAAAAAATCAGCAACAATTCACCACTTTTATCGAATATTTGAAAATATATATTTTCGTAAAATATTCTTTAAAACACACACATATACACCAAATTTGTATAACATATACTAGTTTAAGATATCCTGGATATATTATTCAAAGTTTTGAGCTAAATACATAGCTGTTAGTTTTAAGTGTTGTTCAAACTTTTTCACTATTTTATGTCAACCACAAACATCAATGCAAATCTCATTTCTCAGTTTAACTGTTTTCCTAATTTTTTTATTGTGATAGATTGGCTTTATCCAAGAATACTTAGGAGCCTCATAAATTCTTGATGGAAATTAAATAATGAAAAGTTTTCAGAATGATTTATCTTTTTAAAATGTTAATCCCTTAGTTTTGTTTATCAAGTGTTGATGAATGTGGGCATTTCTTGGTCGAGTGGAAAATGCATAAAATGAATTTTTAATAATTGTGAAATGTAGGCACTATATTTGATTGTTGTTTTGGGGCAATATCATTGAGTTTTCAACATATATATGGATGTTGTCTGAAAGTGAGAATGGTGTTTGATCATGTCGAAGGTGAGGATTGAGAGTGGCGTAAGGCATCACAGGTCAGAATTTCATTTGAGAATACCTTGCATCGAATGATAATGCTGTTCGAGAATGGCCTCCAATATTTTCGACTCCAAAAAAAAACACAAAAAATGAGCATAAACAATGTGTTTTTCCTCCCTTTATTAACCATATAAACCCTAGAATGATTTGTCGCACATCTGTTGATTGCCAATTTACACTCTAATATATCACGCATTTTTTGTGATTTTTTTTGATAATATTGGGGCACGAAGACAAATAAATCTTTGGCGATACAACGATTATATCTTCTTCAAGTTTGACTCATGATATGTCATGCTACAAGAGATATTTTCGACATGCATCTAACAATGCATCAAATAAACTATTTTTTCCAAATCCAAACAAAAATATCTTAATTTATTTTATATGAAATCAATTTTCACACAATAAAAGCTATTGGAATTTGAGAAGTGAATTTAATCAACAATTATGAGAACCTCGAATGTGCTCACAACTCTGTAATTCGACCCAATGTAAAACACAACTTTCATTCATACAAAAAATTCCCTTGCAATGAAATCTAGAAAGAATGATCAACCCTTAATTTTTGTGCAACTATTTCTGTAGGCTATGTGTCAATGTTGGAAGTCTCACGCGAGCTGCATATGGTGAAGTGGATTCCTTTCAGGACCTCTGATCTCTCTTCTGGAGGGAGTGTTTTTGTTACTGCTGTCTGCTAATTCAATCTCTGCACTTTAATTAAAAAACATGATTCAATTCCCTCTAATTTCAATACCATTAAATATAATCATGGCTCTTGGATGCATCCATCGCTGCACAGTTTACTGGTATGCTGCAACCAATTCAAAGTGCTAAGAGAGTGAAGTATTTACAATTCCTCAAGCTAATATTTTTGGAACCCTCATTTCATTTTCTTCTGCAAACAAAGCAAGAAGCAAAAGTCACAAATGAATTCTTTTTCTCATGCCTTAGCTTTTTTTTACAATTCTCCAAGAGATATCTTCAAAAATACTCTTTACATAACTTAAAAATTACTTGGCTTTTGATAACATTTTCTTTTGATTCAACTCAATTATAATATTCAAGTATATCCCCTCCTTTTGGTGCACAATTTAAAGTATGCTTTATTAAACACTTATATCTTGATTTTAAATAAAGTGCACTCAATTTATAAACGATACACTCTTAATAATCGACTATTATTAAAGTATAACTCTTATAATAAGTATAACATTCTAACAATATCATTAGTGTTTGTTTCTCAATCCTGACTGAACCCAGGAGTTAACTATTGTATTCATTGTGCATCCAACTATGTTACTAAGAATTGTATGGGTCCCTCTCTAACATCCACTGACTTAATAGCAAGTCCTTGAAATTGACCAAATTGACAAATGAGGTAATCACTATGCATACCATATGTCTGGGTAGCCTTGCCAGAATAGTTCTAATTTCAGATCATAGTTTGACTTACTATATAAATATTAATTCCCAAACTAGGAGCTTTGTCAATGTCACAACAACACCATAGTACTAGAAAACTATCGAGATGCCCTTCTGAAGATAGAAATCTGACTTATGCAAAATATACACAAACTACAAATAATACATATGCCTATTTGACTCAAATGAAGTGCATACTTGAACATCCTTGACCAATGGAGTAGGAACTGGTCACTGGCTTAGCCAACTGTGACCCTTTATCCATAACATTAGCTTACGAGGTTCACAATGATGGGCTAACAACTCATTCTCAAATACCTAAATAGGGAAGATAACAAGTTATAAGATTTTGCTTTGAAGCGCTAGCATCTTAGTTCTGATTAGGAGGTGTTATTTGGGCGACCTCAAAGGATGCAACCATTGCCTCCAGCATCATTGATTATTTGTGATTCAGTTTACATCCTTATTAGATTGCTCAAGCAAGCTATTGCACCATTCTTGGAACTCTACAAAAAGAAAACAGAAACAAGAATTTATTGCTATGAGAAAAATCATACCTTTGTGTATTCATCAAGCTATATCTCGAACACCAAATTATTTCATTATTTTAAGTGATAGGAGCATATACTATAGCATACTTCTTTTTGTGATAACAAAGATAACTACCAATATTAGTATAGCATACTTTCCATTGTCAAATCACGGACAACTACTGTGCACATTGGTTGTACTATTTAGATCGTGCAATTTTGATTGCATAATTCATGTTTTTTTGAAGCACGGGTTGGAAATTAAAGATCATCCTTGCATAATTGTTATTGATCATATAAGAGACAACAATGGTAATCTCTCCATTGATTTCATTACACTAAGTGCAATATATTGATCAAATTCATCTTGCATATATCTTAGTGTTGAATTAGAGATAGTGTTGATATTGATTTCGCATATCATATAGTAGATTATTTTTCTTACAATTAGTGACTTCATTTCCTATTTTATAAGTTTAGACGAATGGGACATTTTGCGTGGCCCTTTTAAATTGTCATCTCTTTTGACTCTCAAAAAGAAAAATTGACCATCCTCTTCATTTAGTTTCAGGTTCTCATTCTAAACATATCATTTTCATTTAAAAAAAGTTCAGCACCATTACAAGATCGATTGGAGGTTGATTGAAGGTTAAAATCCAAAGATATTATTGATTGCAAAGCCATAGCAGGTATGTCCTCAACCGTTTCTATCTTCGTTGCTTAGTTCTACCTTTTTTGCATGTCTCACATTGGTTAAAATTCTAGGATAACCATGAGAGGTGCAAGTGTGATGGAAGACCATGAATAAAATGATTAAATATGTGCAAAAATCATCGTTGGAAGCAAAAAATGGAATCAATAAACCCTAGGGCTTCACTTTTGACTTGCAATAATAAAATGAACAAAGAGTTTTATAAGATATATTTTGAAAGCTGATTGGAAATGATAAGGGTTGTAAGGGAATTTTCTAGCAATCCATTTTGGAGAAGTTTTGGTGAAGGATCAATATTGAAAAACCCTAGAACAACCATATTAAAGCTTGTTGCACACTTGGAAAATTACACCTGACAAACACTAAGTTGGTTCTTCTTGGATGGTGGGGATTAATGAATTGGATGTGAATTTCAAGAGAGGCTGAAGTCCCTGACGGGATGTAGAGGTTTCCATAACATGAAAGTAGGCAAAATTAACATGGGGATTAAGATGTGACACAGAAAAATCTACAAGGTACCGAAATTCTTAATGGGATGCAAAGGCAAGGTGATGGAGGGGATCATAGCACAAGAATTCCACATCAAAATCTTTGGCCTATTCTAACCTTCCATCCTCCTTCCTGTAATATCCCGATCATAAATAGATTGTTAATCAAATCTTTGTTAATGGGTGGATTGATTTAAAATATCTCGTACCCATTTTAGTTTTGTTTCCATAGGTAAGTGTTGCCGTCAGCTATCTTTGTACACCCTCGGAAAGGTTTTCCCCGATGAGTATTTAAGCACGGCTTGTAGGTAGTTGTAGTTATGCAATTTGATTATATATCCTTATACTGCTAATTCTTGTTGGGATTCTCTATTGTTCACTATTTCGGAAGTGTAAGATCTTCCCTATTTGGTTGGTTTCCAGTTTCAGTGGGATTCAATCCTCACCTTTTGTGTTGCGTGTAATACTTTGCTCGGATTTGGCAAATCGGAGCATCATCTTTCGGCATATATTAATGAAAGGATATTCTTGTTCAAATCTCCATTTTTGTTTGGTGTTACTTGATGACTTCATTATTGATAGTTTATGGTACATAACTGAAATTGTTTACCATCTGTTTTCACCACGTTCAGTGCAACTTCCATACTACCATCAAAACCTACCATACGAACTCCATTACTACACCGTATGACTTTCTTTATTCCGTTGTATGGCCACTCCACACCTCCCATCCGTATGGCCTTATTGGCTGCCTTCTACCATACGACCATTATACCGTACGACTTGTTGCCTCTATCTACTGTACAACCATCACTCACCCACCGTACAACCATCAGTCATCTACTGTACGACCTCCCTGTTTGTCACTGGACGGTAACAATATCACTGCTTGCACTAATGTACGGCCCAATGTCATTCATTACTGTACAATCACATTGTCTTTGCATACCGTATAAGTGTTGTGTTGCTTAAAATCAAACAAGGGGCTGACTACGGAGGTTAGGAACTTTACACTTCCAAGATCAAAATCCGTAACTTGTTTTAAAATCTACTCCAAACACAAATTCCTAAACCTCTTCTTGGCCTGTTGAGGGACAAAGTTTGATGCTTCTTTAGATGAAAATACTTATCTAATTGGAGCTAAAAGTGCTGCCATTGCACTTCAAGGTGCAAACGTGAAACCAACACATGAAGAAAGGTTGGCTATCCTCTTCAAGATCCCAAATCCAATTCGCTACTTCTTAAAATTCCTAATTCACGATGAATAAACAATGCTAAACTAAGATACAATGAAAAGTCTACTCCATTCCTTGTATCCTCATTCAACTCGACATTCTATCATACTAGGTTCAAGCACTATCTATTGGCTAATTTTTTTGTAAGATTGAGGCCAAAACTTTGGGCAATGTCTCATGAGACTTACTTCACCTCTTAGTAATATGAAAGGCTTCCTTGTTAGCGTAGCTGGTTTCGATACAGACCTGACTGAATTTAACAAAAGAGCGGTTTTTCTTAATCATTTCCACTTTCTTCAAGAATGATTAATACACAACTACAACTTTCAATTGAAAAAGAGGTATCTATTGTTACGATAATAGTGGTGGCTTCGAAGTTGATGTAAGAACAGCACCATAGACAACAGTTTACATGTATATTTTGTGAAAATAATATAGGAACCCCCTTAAGGGCCCTTGGCTTGTTTCGAAGGAGGACTCGAGCATAATAACCAGCAAGGCACAAAGTTGTTTGAAATTCTCAAATTTAATAAAAATACTTACAACTAAAGGCCAAAGTCTTCAGCTCTAGGTGATTGCAGCTACCACTATGTATAGCAATTTGTCCTCCTACAGTACGAAGTCTTCAAATATTCAAATTGACTTTGAATGCAATAGGCAGCTCAAAGTCCACATAATTGAATTCAAATCCCTTTTGAACAAAGCAGTAAAACTCACAATGAATTTGTGAAAATGTCATCACATAACATGTTGGATTGTTACGAAGTTTCAAAACAACCTGCCTCTGTTATTCAAATCAATTCAGTGTACATCTTGACTCAAAGTCTTAGAGTGCATAGGCAATTCGGTAGAATTTTCTTGCCTTGCCAAAAGATGATTATATACAATGAGCTCCCTCCTTTATATAGCAAAAGAGTGGAGAGAGAAAGGGTATATTCTTAATCAACTTGTCTTATTCTCTAACTCTAACTGAGTAAGCAACTTTGACTTATTCAATGCTACAAGGTTTAAAACAGTTGCAACATGATTACATAAAACAACTTTGCATGTGGTAGTATTACATGCAATTACATCCAGTTTTTACCTTACATGCAATCTATCAAATACAAAATTACAAATACATGATGAAAACATTGTAAGTTTGCTTGGTGTCTTTGTGTTGCTTATTTTTGTTTTTTTTGTACTTTTATATTTATTTTGTTTTGTTTTTATTCCTCCTTTTTTCTTTGCTGTTATTTTTATGTTTCGTGTTATTGTTTCTTGTGCTCTTTTCAAGATTGTTTTCACTATTTCCCCTCCTTTATTCTCTGGCATCCTTTGTTTCTTTCTAAGATGCTAGCTTAATTCTTTTCTTGGTTTTTACTTCATTTCTAATTAGCATTTGTTCTTTTGTTATTAGTTCATTGATTAAGCTTATTTTCTTGGGTCTTTCCTTTCTTTCTTAGGTTGGATTTTATTTTTCCCTTGGGTCTATTTTGATTTTTTGCTCTCTTTTTCTGTTTAGTTGGCTTTTTTTTCCTCTCTTGTGCTTCTCTCAATTCGCATGCGCCCCCCCCCCTAGTGACCCACTTTCTTTCCTCTTCTTATAGTCTTGTGGCTCTGAAATTTTATTGTTTATGACACTCTTCAACTCTCTCATCTTGATGATGGATCATGGAGTATGATCCAAAACTTTGATGGTTAAAAATTAATACACAATCTTGGCCCAAAAACACAACTGCAAACATTCTGAGTGTCAGACAAGAAACGATTCCTATTACAACATTCTTCCTTGGTCCTCATGTTGCTACAAGGCAACAAAGAGTTTGGGCTCTTGTATTTGTTTCACAAAATATACATGTAAACTATTGTCTTTGGTATTGTTCTTACATCAACACTTAGGCCAGAACAATTATGGTAGCAAGAGATACCTATTGTTAAGTTGAAAGTTGTAGACTTGTTTGAATCATTCTCGAAATAAATAGAAATTGATTAAGAAGAACTACACTTTTGTTAACTTTAGTTAGATCTCTGTTGAAGTCACCTTTGGTAAGAAGGGATCATCCCCTATTGCTGATAGGAGAGAGAAATCTCATGATAGATTGCCTTAGTCACAATTTTGTAACTTGTGGTCCCAATTACTTACAATTTGTTTGGTCAACACTATCCAAATAATGTCAGTATTCCTATTCAATACCAAATTGTTAATCCATTGGTAGATTTGGGTTAGGTTTTTTGTGTGTCTATGCTCTTCTTGTGTACCCATGTGGTAGATCTCCACTAAGGGGTTGCTAATGTGAAGTGTTTGCAAATCTGAGTAGATGTGAGAGTTGCCGATTGGATTGGGTCGAGATGGGCCTTCCGAGCACTAGATGCCACAAGTTTCTTGTGTGAGGAACTGAGCCGAATGTAGGTGATGATGTCAGCAAGCGATGGTGGCTTTATTTGCGGGATGGAGTGTGACTTGGATGCGAAGATTTGAAGAGTCTTCACAACGTGGATTGCACATAGTATATGTTGTCTCAGGTCAAGTGATTTGGGGCTGCGTGTATCTGATATGAGATCTGAGCATGTGTAGATCTCTATGATTGAAAAGGAGTCCTGCATGGGTGTGGGCAACAAAGGTACTATGGTGCGGTGGATCACAGAGGAAGGCTTGAGGCGATCGTTTCACAAGTGGATGTGGGTGTGATGGAGCCCTTTTTTTTGCAAAAATCAAGGCTTTCATTTACGATGTTGGAAAGTTGAAAAGGGATATTATTAATGTCAAATCAAATCTGGGCATGAAACAAAACTAATAATGCCAGCGTTATTAAAGACAATACAAGACACTTATTATTGATAAATATATATGTCGTGTCTTTAAAGGAAGAAGGAGGTTTTCCCTGGTGACAGGGATATTGAAGTGACTAATGCAAATATGATAGTGTTTTATTGCCAACAATTGTCTGAATAATGAAATCATGTCATACAAATGTTCTTAAGAAATTTGAATCTGCAGCAGCAGAAAAGGTTTTGAAATTTGTAACTAGATGATCAAGAGGACCATTGCTGGTTTCATATAGTTGGAGCCTCCATTCTGTATCCAAAGATCTTCTTCTGATAAACTTTTTGGTAGCTTCAGCAACATGTGTAAATCTTCTCAAGCTCCCTCCATACAAAAGTAATGTTCTGGAAAATAATTTGCTCTGTGCAATAAGTGCTAAAACATGATTTAATCTAAGCTACACTCTATCTCAGAATTATCAGAGTGATGATTCTTCATGTAGGCAATTGAAATTTTTACACATCCATTCTGTATCATGTTCACAATATACGGGGTCTTGTCCCAAGTGATATGATGGTGGGACCGGAACATGGAAAGAGGACATGATTCTCTGTGATAACATCTTTGAAAATGTGTTTATCATTAAAAAAGAATTGTGCAATAGATATGTCTGTAGCAAGAGTTCCGATACTACAATTCTGTCATGACTTATGAGCATTCACAAAGCTTCTAGTATGTTGTGAATAATCTCTGGCACCCACTCTAATGTACACAGCCATAGATTACAAAGTGTGCTGACAAAGATATAAAAGTTGAGATGACATATTTGCCTCCACGTTTGGGCTTACATATAACCTTGTCATATCATCAAATGGGTCTGGAATCACTGCTGAGATTGAAGAATACAAATGTTATAAGGAATTGGGTATGCATGAAGAAGCCAATGAGATAACCTGACAAATACATCAAAGTTGTGATGTCAAGAATAAACACAGAAATGATTTTCTCACATTTACAAAATCGATCCTCTTTTGGTAATAGTCATGAGAAGCCTTTGTCTTCTTTTCAGATTGTGTTCATTGATTTTCTTTTAATAATTTCTCTTCTTTTTGCACAATTAAAGATAGATGGAAAAGGAAGGAGCTTATGCGTATGAGATGGAACTCCATAAATGCTCGATAGATGAAACTTCCCCACCTGTATCTCACATGATCATTTGAAGTGGCAGTCATAGGCATGAAGGTAATGGAGAACCACTGTGGAAGTGGTAGAGAACAGATATTCTTCAAGGCACGCATAGCCCGTAGGAGATCATCTGTCATGAAGAAACACCAGAGAGTAACATCTAGAAAAAACTCTATTTCACATAGAGTTAGAAAACAAATAAGTCTGAAAGTGCCGTAATCAAGTTGCTCAAAACTCACGACATTCTATTGCGCACCTCTCAGTCAAATTGATTTGAAAAGAAATATCTTGCATATGGGAAAAGACACAAGGGTAATCTCCAGATTTCCACGGACAGACTGGGATTATCTTCTCAAAGCCATCCATAACTTATACCTCAGATTAAATGAATTGGGTGATATTATAAGTTATGTGTTTTACAAACTATATTATAAGTTTTATCCCTAAGCATAGCTTGGAATAGATTTGCCAATTAGTAATTTGTAATGGTCACGTTGTTATGGGGAGAATTTAGTACCCTTTCATTGGCTATAAATATAGATGTAAACTCATACAATATTCAAGATATACATATTCGGCAAATTTTTACATATTTGAATTATAATTTATGCATTCATGATATATTATATTTTTCATTTGCAAATAAATGAAGTTTTGAACTAAGCCTATGGATGGTGGATTTTTAAATGAATTCTTGTGCGATTCTGGAGTCGAACTGTATTGGATGGATCATTCGTAAGGAGTGTCTTCAGTATAATTTTATTTTCGGATCAATAAGAAATATCTATTTAATTTATTTGCATTAGAGCTTTAAATTATTATTAAGTTATGTTCTTTATAAATGTTTTTTTATTAATTTCTATAAATATTTTAATATTTAGAAAAGTGGACTGGGTCGTTATTGCATTTTAAATTTGATAAACATAGATATTGTGAAATATTTAATTGTTTCCCTACTTATGTCTAGTTTATCTCCACAGGAGTTTAAAGTGGATCCTAGACTAGTTTAAAATTGTGTTCACATAATTGTCTTGTCGCGTCTGAATTGTTAAAATTGTTTATAATTTAAATATATTGAATTTTATAAAGTTGTACATTTCAACTAATAATATTGACTCTGATTGCCCATTTAATTAAGCACTGGTCTTTTATTCTTGATTCATAATCCATACGTTGGCAATTGTTTCATTTCTTTCCTTTGAAGAGTTAATATATTCATTTGTTGCAGTAATCTATAATTATTCTTTATTTAAAATAGTATCACATTTATACAATCATTTACTTTTATTCTCAGTTCATAATTTGCAAGATAAAAGCTTTTTATAATTCTTGCCGTTTCGAAAAGCTTTTGTTGCATTCACATTCTAATTCATTTGCTATAAGCATCTTGGATTTAAGGTTCTTGTCTAGGATTAGGTACACCTGCCTCTGTTTTGCAAAGTCGGAAGCATAGGGAATTTGGATTGCATCGATCAATCCCATCAAGTTGGCCTTAACCGGTTGGATATCCCAACATCGAGTAGGCAAGGCTCGTAGGATTCCAATTTGTGATTTTGGGAACCAACAGGGCAAATAGAAAATAGAGAAGGCAAAGCTATAAATATTGCAACAATCTTGCTTGTCTGAGGAAATCTAAGGTATTCTGTACTGTTGTCTCTGGGGACGTCAAATGTGTGACTATGATTGATCCGATCTATTTTGCTTGTCTTTAGAGAATATTCGCTATGTAATCTGACTTAAGTGCGTCTAGATTTGAATGTATACTGACAAACAAAACAAATGTAGATATAGACAAACAAAACAAATGTAGATATAGGCAAACAAAAGAAATTCAGATATAGGGTTCGAGACCCAATTAAAATGTTAACAAAAAATGAAAATAAAGACCTATGTCCAACAATTTGAAAGAATGCGGAGAATTATTATTATTACTTAAAATAATTGTACCGGATTTACAAATTGTGCCTTATAGCTTTGTCTGCAAATTTTTTGCCTCGATTTTGACTTTTTCTCAATATAGGCGTATTTATTGTCAATTTTAACCAAAATAGTCTCCCAGACATAATGATGATGCCCAAATTGCCAAGTTTTGCACCTATAATGAGATCGTACCAAGATTACATTTCTTGAGAAGAGGTGTTTACACCCTAAGAGCTTTGATACGATAGTAGGGTTTTAGGTGACTCCACAACACCCCCAAGAGCAAATGACAGAGCAAGATAACTTCCACAAGAGATTGACAAGACAATTGCATTAAGATGCAAGAATGATATTATGGATAATGAACATGAATAGATTTATTGGGCGTTACATTGATTGATTCCAATGGATTGATTACAACTGTACATAATAGGCCTCCCAATATAGGAAAGGTGATAAGAGACAATGATAAGGAGAAGACAACTTATCAGCTACACAAGGTGGAATCATATGTCCACCAAAAGTGGATTATCCTCCATTATGGAATGAAGTATGTGGAATGATGAGGATGATAATGTAATTTTCCTAACTTAATACCTAGGACCCTACTAACTTGTCTTCGCTTATCCCTTGAAGTATAAAATAAGAAAACAACAGATTTGTGCCAGCTAGTTATCTATCCCGAAGAGTTAGTGTATGAGTTTAAAGTTTGGCGCATAATTCTTACTTCTCTGAGTGATGAGACACTAAAAAGGAGGGTGTTATCCACAAATTGTAAATGAATTATCTGCTCTACATTCAGTGCAACTTTTATACCTTTCTAGCTACCAACATTTCTTTGATGAGAGGCCAAATGTTGTAGGGCTTCGGCCATGATGATGAACAAAAAAGGGAATAACAGGGTCCCTTGTTGAAATCCTTTGGAGCCTTCAATGTCTTGAGGCCTGCTTTTAATTAGGATGAAAATCTTGGTTGAGCTTTTTGGAGTAAATAAATGGTTTCATGAGCTACAATAAGCACTTCGAAGATTGACCTATAGGTGCAAATCCGCTTTGATTGTGAGAAATGATTGAATGTAGTACCATTTTAAGCTTGTTTGCTATCACTTTAGAGATTATTTGATAGATTGTGTTACATAGTGCAATAGGTCTAAAGTCATCAAAAGCTTGTGTTTCTTTCTTTTAGGAACCAATGCGATGAATGTATTGCTTAGGTCTTTTAGAATAAAACAACTACGACGTGACTCTCCCACCGCCTTCCAAATATCCGGTGCAAAGAGACCACATAGTTTTTGAAAAACCATATGGACATGGAGCATTGTCCCTAGCATCCCTCCCCTCGTCCCATGTCAAACAATGCGTGCTTGACCTCCCTTAGAGTAACCTTGTGTGTCAATACTTTATTTTGTACTTCACCAACACAAGGTGTGATAAAATTCAAAATGCTGTTTGGATCTTGGAAATTTGCACCATCCACCTTGTAACCTTCCTGAAAGAATCTTACTCCTCTGTTTATAACTCTTGCATCTGTGAGAAGGTTACCTGCTGCATCCTTAATTGAGTAGATGTTATTAATAGATCTTTTGGCTTTAACTGAAATGTGGAAGTACTTTGTGTTTCTATCCCCTTCTTGTAGCCATGTATCCTTAGATTTTTGTCTCTAGAAGGTTTCTTCTTTTTGTAAGATTTTAGAGTATTCCTCTTTTAGTTTTTTCTCAGGATTGAAGTCCACACAATTCAAACCTTTAATTATTTTAGCATTTAAATTAGGAAGCTCTGTTTCAAGTCTATCTTTTTCTACAAAAATGTTTTTAAACACAACTCTATTCCACTGTTTACGTTGTTCCTTAAAGAATTGCACCTTTTTGAACAATTTGAAAGCTTTGTTATCTTTCAATATGGGAGCAAAGAGCCACCACTCGCTTACCAAATCCTTAAAACCATCCACACAAAACCACATTTTCAAATTTGAAGGGATATCTAGTTAGGGTTATGCGCTTCTGGATCTTGAGGCAAATTGTAAAGTGACCAGATCCTGTTACTCGAAGAATGTCTCCTAATAAATCCCATGGTAAGTTTACCCAGTTCCCCATGGTGAAGAACCTATCAAACTTTTCTGCTATGTTGGAGAAGCCTCACCTATGATTGGTCCATGTGAATTCACCTCTTTGCAATTGGATTTCAGCCAAATTATTAGAAGAAACAAACTGTTGAAAGTTTCTTTTCTTGGAGATCTCCCACCCTACGACCCCCAATTTATACACCGGGTGTAGAATAGAATTATAATCTCCTGCAACAATAAAGTATTTATACTTTAATTGAAGGAGCTTCTACGAGGGTTGCTCCTAAATGTCTTGAAAACCACTTGTAGTTACAGATCTATAAACAGTAACAAGATCAACCTCCCTCGTACAATTGGTTTGAAATAACTTGAGTCAATTGCCACGAAGCCGCATATGCTAAGATATTAATGTCTATAACATTCAGGTTCCATAGTAGGCCCAATCCCTTGACGTACCTTGCACATCATCAAAGGAACATTGCCAACCACCAAAGTTTTTGCTGAAATAAACGACATCTTCTCGATTGAGCTTTGATTCTTATAGAAGAAATATATCTGGTCTTGTTTGGTCAGGGGATCGCTTGATCAAACGAACTTTATTAGGGGCATTGTAATCCATGACATTCCACTAGAGGATCTTTAGTGCCCTCGGGACAAGGAGTTGTATTCCTTTTCCGATCTAAGTTTGGTTTGCCCCAAGACCCAACTAGCATCTTCTGGCGTAGTTTTATTGTTTTTCCTTTCCCTCTTCCCTTTCTTGCCCCCTTTGTATTTTAGTTTCTATGAGGAGGTTTGGTTGATGTACTTCTTTCTCTGAGGGCCTATTATTGCCTTCGGTCCCAAGGTGTCCTCTCGCTCACAATCATCTTCAGAGATGTAGTCAGTAGCCTCACCATCACTAACATACCTGTAAAATTCTAGTGTGTAGGATTTATAGATTTCAGTATTTATTCTAGATTCAATCATAAATTCTGAATGTAAGTCTCAGTAGTGAAATCGAGATAGAATAATAAATTCAAAACGTATATTATTTATCACCAAATACAATTGATTGGTATTGAATATGATATCTATACTTCCTTTATTATACGAGTTGATTTATTTATAAAACTAAGAAGCACAGTAGATAATCCAGAATTATGCACCTAAGAATATATGCCGAGGTATGTTCACAGGCTGAACTAATGTATCCAAAAATATATTTAATATCGTTCCTATGTTGCGCATTCCATCAACTGCACCTTTATTAGAAGCTTCTTCTCATATCTGCATTGCCTTGGTTCAACCATCTAGAACCTGTGATTTGTCTTGACAGCATTAATCGCACCAATCAAAATCATATCTAATTCCTTGTCCGTTTGTATTGGAATTCAGTTCAATTCAAAACTTGACTTGTTTCTTCTACTTGGTTCGTTCTTTCTAAGAAATCTCTTTCCACACTAATTAATCTTTTGTGATGTCCTCACAAATTCGTTTCTCTCCAAAAAACACTACCTCCGTCCATTCACGTTCTTAATGAACCTTGCGTATGTGACTATTTGTAACCACGAATTAAACTCTCTTATATGCATTGTCCCACTTGGCCAAAATTTGGAACTTCGACGAAAGGAATCCAAAGCCCTTCTTTTGCTAATTACAATATTCCGTGAACCCAAACTCTGATGATCAATTCCATACCCCCTCCAATGCGCGCTGTGAGGAATTAAAGGCCAAAAGTTGGATGGAATTCCCGTGGATTCCCCAAACCGTCACTTCTGTATAATCTAATTAGTCTCCAACATAATGTAACTAATATTTATTAATTAGTTTATATTGTACCAAAAATTTGAGTTTCAAAAATTTGAATTTTGAAACTAATATAAAATAATTAACATTTACATCTTATTTATTGGTTGTATTGACCTTCATATAGGTCTTGGAGGTACATTACATTACTTGTCTATTGTGGTGTCAAGAGTGATTGTTAGACACCTTTTCGGGGAGATTTGAACGTCCTTAAAAAGTTTTGTGTTCTCACACTCTAAATTTGAGTTGCACTCAAGGTTATCTCAAAACTTAACCCCACCCCCAATCAGATTTCTGGATCTAACCTGACATTGGTCCTGTGTAGATTCCCCTATGCAGGGGACCTATGTGTTTAAGAACATATTAAATTGTTCCATGTTGGTCCCCTGTTGACTTTCTGGAGGGCCCAACGTTTTTGAGAAATTGAGATTCACCATTGCCACCTCTGCAAAGTATGGGGTAGTACAATGATCCTTCAGTTGTGTTGGGTCATGTGTGTGCATTGAATTGTGTATCATCATTTGAACACAGGGACAAGTGACCAAGGAAATTTAGGGGATTTCCAATGTAACGGATATAGTTTCAAAAATTTAAATTTTTTTTGGGGTTTCCCACCAACTTGGTCATAGAGACATGTTGGGAACTTCACTGCCCCGCTCTCTTGTTGGTAAAGAAGAGAGACATTTGCCTGAGAAAAGAAGGATCTTCTTGCCAAGCCATGTCCTCTTTTGTAATGATGAAGTTTTGTAATGTTTCACTATTGAGACCTTTGCCTTTCTCCGTGGAGGGATCTAGACATTCATTTCCTAAGTGAACATTGCCATTGTAAAACCTACATGAGTGTAGGGCTGATTCCACATCAATAAGTTGTTTGCAGACCTACCACTAGTTATGAGCTCTATCATGTTAGGAAGAGGGTATGTTACCAGCCAAGTTATGCATATCCTTGCATACATACTAAAATTGTTAGATTCAACAGCTTGGTCAATCTTTACATATAGGTCCCCAATTTGTTCCGCGAGGGTGTGCTTGTTCTAGTACTCATGTGGGAGGTTGTGAAGCCTTATCCAGATTGTAACAACATTCATTTGTTCTGTTTTGGTATTAATGTTTCAGGTCCATCCCTTGATGTAGAAAGCTTTAGCATTCATTAGAAATTGTCCATTCTCGAGAATCCTAGCTTTATTCAGTTGTAGTGTGCAAATAACCAGGTAAACCCCGTTAAGGATGTGTTTTTATCTTGTGACCTTTCCCTTGATGAGCATCAACCCAATCTTTGATCATCTTCAATGTTGGCCAATGACCACTCCATTTCTTGAAGAAAGCCTTCTTTTTCAAGTTTGCAATTGAGCCATGCCACACGATTTTCTATAAGAATCTTCGCCACTATTGCTTGAATGATGTGCAAGGCACCTTTGTTTAATTAGTTAATCCTACTCAGAGTCTTGGGTCTCCAAAATTTCTATTAGGGTTTTGTGGTGCCTGAGGTTGAGAGTGTTTAGAATTTGAAGAGCTTACCCTTCATTATTTGGGAAAGAGCTCAGGTCTTGGTTTTGCCGAGGGTTAGGGATCCAAAAGGTGTTGTTCTAGCTGGAGAACTGTTGCGATTGTTTGTTAAAGGCTCATTACTGTTTGGTAGCACCATTGTACTTCCAGTTGCTATGAGGTAATTAGGTATTTTCATGGTGTCGCTCAAGTGCCATCGAGTTGCTGACGATGCCCAATAAATTTTGAGTTAAGCGTTAAACTCGACTACTATTTACCCTTCTGAGCATATATGAGAATTAGTGGCCTGTACATGTTAGGGTGATTCATAATGTTTTAATGAAATATCAATACAAGATCTGAATAGTTGTCATCCAGGCAAATATTGAGACTCGGGGAAATAATTTGAGTGCTAGTGAATATTTGCATTCTATTGAGTGATTATATATTTGTGGGAGATTGTATTCAGGCGGGTCCAATATTTGTTGCAAAAGAATGAGCTGTCTTCCCGATGTAATAACGAGGGCTTGTCTTGTGAAAGGAAGTGCAAATCTGTAATGTTCTTTTTCCTTCTGAGATGTTCTGACAGTGAGATGGATATTAGTCGTTCACTAGATGCAATATGGAAAGACTGTACGGTGGTGTCTGATAGGCAGTGAACACAATGGAGGCCGTATGATGGTTCTAGGATGCAATGGGAGCACTATGTAGCTTCTAAAATGATTGTACCATATTAGGGAGATGCTATATGGACGGAGTCTGTACGATAGTGATCTAGAGCCGTGGGGAAGGTGGATTGCAATGCCTTACGGTATGTGGAGTGGAAAATTGTGAGATAGGAGAAATGATTGGGCCGTATGGTGAGGCAACAATTGATTAGGCCATAGGGATAACTGTATAGTAGGTGTTGTTTGTGAGATTGAGGTACACTAGATATCAGAGCAATACACTCACCAACTACGCTAATTCATGCCAAAACAATTGATGCAATCCGATTCCATATATATATATATATATATATGAATCTGCAACAAAGATGGTGCTCCGATTTGCCAGACCCGAGCAAAGTAGTACACAGATGGAATAGGGTGAGGGTTGAATTACATCGAAATTGAAATAGCCAAGTAGGGAAGATTTTTCACTTCGAAAATGGCAAACAATATCGAACTCCAACAGGTATTCGCATTCAAAGAGAATAAAGAAAATCGCATACCAACTACTAACTACATGCCGTACTTAAATACCCGTAGGAGAAACTTTCCAAGTGTTTACAAGATAGCCACGATCACACCTACCTACAGAGTTAATTAAATAAAAATGGGTGTGAGATATACTAAATCAATTGGCCCATTAACAAAGATTTGATTAATTATTTATTTTATGACGGGAACATTACAAAATCAATGTGAAAGAAAGCATTGAGCCAACAACAATTAGAAGTAACCTTTGACATCTTCTGGAAACAACACATTTTCCAAGACTATTAACCACAAATTGGCGGATGTGAATTGTGGCTCGCATAGGGATCTATCTAAATACCTAGTGTGCATGAAGACCAATGATTAAAAAAGAGTTTTGGGATTTATAGAAATGCAACAGCAAGTCTAGGCGTCCCAAGAAGAATATATGTAGATGGTCGATTCATTGGAAATTTTGGAATCCTCGGCAGATTTATAGGCGTTGGTAGAACTGATAGGGGCTAGCATCTTTGACAAGAATTTTATATTTCTGTACCTTGTCTATTTCTAGAAAAAATCAATTTGCACTAGTGACTAGTATCCTCCAGGGTGCAAGGGCATCAAAACTCCAAGCAATGAAGTCTACACTAAGGGATATCCTGTGAAGGATTCTAAGGGAGATGGAAAGTTATCAAAACTTCACAAATTGGAGCGAACTATAAACCTGCTCTTAAAGGATTCATGGGAGTTGATTTTGGTTCTGTGATTAATCATGCCATGTAAACATAAATCTTGGCATGAATAGATAGGGATTGAGGCGATTTGTTGCTGGGTGACATTAGAAAGAGCCAACATGCTGAGGAGCCTTGGCAGGATGCAAGAATAATAGCACTTCGAATTGTCTGGAGATTGAAGATTGGAAGCAAATCTTGATGTTGCCTTTCTGTCTATCATGTAGACTGGGTGTTAGACTTTTCTGAGCACTAAAAATCATTGAAGATCAATCCTTTTCTAACTGCAAATGATTTGATTTCAGATGATGATCAGTTCAATATAGAGACATTTATTTTCTGTCATGTGAATGCTATGGTCTTTCAGAAAATATGTGGTCCACTCTGCCAATATTACTACATCCTAGCAAAAACAAGACATCTGTACTATTTCTGCAAGTTGTTTGTCGAAATTGTTAAGAAGGATCAAAGGGCCATCTGTGTTCATTACAAACAAGTGGGTCAGAGGTGCATGTGTGAGATATGTCAGAATACACTTGGCAACTCTAGACAAAGCTACAATTGATTAAAAAGTGGGGCATATCAGTCAGTTTTTTGAGTGTCCTTTTCGAGTGATTGCTGCTATAGTTTTGTTAGCTGTGAATATAGTTTCATTTTTTGGTTGATTTGTCTTATGTATACTGAATATTGAATAGTGAAGAGCTGACATGTAGACCACTGGTTGTTATATTGTTGATAACAACACTTGTAGTATGCAAACTGTTCATGAAAGAATCAATGAATCAATTTTGAAAACATTTCCTATCAAATGATCTTTGAAGAAATAGAAAGAATGTAACTAGGATTCCAACAAACTGTTTGAAAAACTGACTTGTAACTGGAATGCAAAATCATAACCAGAACATGGGTGCTCTTGTAGTGGTGGGCAGGTTTCTCGCAACTCATTGAAGCAGTTATAATTCTGCACTGTTAATGAAAGAATCAATGAATGAATTTTGAAAACATTTCCTATCAAATAATCTTTGAACAAATAGAAACAATGTAACTAGTATTTCAACAAACTGTTTAAAAAACTGACTTGTAACTGGAATGTAAAATTATAACCAGAACATGGGTGCTCTTATAGTGGTGGGCAGATTTCTCACAACTCATTCAAGCATTTATAATTCCACACTGTGCATATTTATCTTAGAATATAAGCTTTACTTAAAGTTGATTCACTAGATATCGTGGCCATTTCAGCAGTATTAGTCTGCTTAAGTTTGCATTAGAACTCCACAAACATGTTTAGGCAGCTACCAAAATTTATTGCCAAGGACAAGGACTGAATCCTTGGAGAAAAGCTACTTGCACGTTTGCCTCAGTTAAAGCATAGATTACTTTGCGATTTAGATGCAATCAATAAAAGTTCATCCACAATAGGATGAATTGGTTCTAAGAGTAAACAAGTGAACATCCTTCTTGATGCAAGCCAATGTTTCGAGACACCTCAATAGAGAAATAAGACTTGGAGTGACTCGGTGTATTGTTCATGTTATGAGGATAACAATACTACATGATCCTTACAGCAGAGACGTGATGAAGGAAGTATTCCAATTAATCGTAGAAAGTTTACAAGTATTGAGTAATATCCATAATCCATTCTTTGGTAACAGGGTCGTAATTTTGGAAACAGTTGCAAAACTTAGAGCTTGTGTGATTATGATACATCTTGATTGGGATGATTTAATTCTTGATATGCTCAATGAGATTTTGATTGCCATTAAAAGGGACCACAAGTGAATGTTTTTAAAACTTTTATGCAGTCCATTATGTCTTTGATTATTGAGGAAAGTGATGATGA
Organism: Cupressus sempervirens; assembly: GCA_028749045.1. NCBI lineage: Eukaryota > Viridiplantae > Streptophyta > Pinopsida > Cupressales > Cupressaceae > Cupressus > Cupressus sempervirens. The sequence goes on along the minus strand of CM053784.1, from coordinate 467,941,338 downwards.
TTCACAACACTTCTTATCTACAATATTGGCTGATTTAAAACAAACATATGTTACTTCTTCTGATGGTTGTAGTTTGGTTAACAATGTTATTAAAAAATGTAAGCAAAAATTGAAACCATTCTTAACAAGGGGCAAGATTGGGGAAGGAAGGAAAATAGAGGGTTATGAAAAGAAAGACAAAATTCAGTTATATGGGTAACTCAGCAGGGATGAAGTTGATGATATTCTTATGGACTACAAGGCTGAAAGAGATGCAATTATGGATCAGCCACCTGTCAGTTTGATGGAGTCTCCTTGCATTATGGCATCATGTCGTTTAATTGATGAATTTACGATTGATAATGCATCTTTGTGGTCAGCTAATTGTCTAGCAACAACAGAGAATAGACAGAATTATATTTATTCTTATGATGATAATACTTTGAGCCAGCATAATGTTGATTGGATGAATCTTATTAACTTAGTTTTTGAGATGGATGTTAATTGGATATTGAGAATCCACTATTTGAGTTGGATGATGGAATACCTGTTGAAAGTGATCAAGAGTACCAGATTGATTCTGATTGCATCTAAGAGGTGATTGCCTTGTTACATTTGACAGAGGGACATAATACTGATTACAAATCTGCCTTGGATAAAGACATGGCTAACAATATGGCCTAAGAGCATATACAAAGAAAAGATAGTGGAGATGAGTATACATTGATTGGTTGTCCTCCTCATACAACTAGGACTCATTAGCATTTATCCAGTGCCTATGGTTACTCTACCATCATAGATGTTGAGCGTGATGAGAGCACTTGGGTAGAGTCTACTCATTATGTGACGGTTGAGGTTGGTATGCTCGATGGTGTGATATTTTCACAAAAGAATGTGCATTGTATTACTCCTAGCATAGTTGGCACACTCGCAGAGTAATCGTTGAGTAGTTGGAAATTGCCGAGTTTTCTTGGCCGACATGTAAATTGCAGAAAAACTTGCCATTTTTAGAACTCGGCTCCAACAAAAATCTCGTCGATTAATCGCCGAAAAATCAGTGAGTTTTTACCAAAACTTGCAAGTTTTTAAGAAAAACTCAGCCGTGCATTTGGAAAAGCGATATAGGGCAAAAAATCTCATTTTTTTAAACACTAGTTTGTATTGTGCAATTAGAGGCTTGAGGAGGGGAGAGAACAAGGGTTCCAATGTCCTTTTAATTAAATTTCAGTAGTTTCTTTAGATTCCCGAGTTTTCTTGAGTGTTTTTTTTCTAAATCGCCTAGTTTTTCTTGATTAAAGTTTTGGGGGCCTTGGCGAGTTTTCCAACTATGACTCCTAGTATAGATAAACAGTTATGAAATCCTAGTGTTGATTGAAGGTTCCCATAGGAGTTGGTTAGTGGCATAGTTACACTGCCTCGAGGAATAGGGGGACAACAGAACAATGGGACAAGTTTTCGGGTGCAGGGGATAGGGGGCTTGTATATTCTACACATATGGTTCTTAAAATGGTAGTTATGAAAATATGTATTGCAATATAAGTATAAAGAGGTAAATGAGTAAATACATGAACATTGCACTGAATTGGAACATCAAACATTGAACTTAAGTAGTTGAATCAACAAATAATCAACACTGAGATGTCCCCCCATCCTTGCAAAATCGAGTGGCACTGCTGGGGATGGGGGTACGGAGTCCCCAAGTCCCCAGTGCATCCTCATCTACGAGATGGGAAAAAGGTGGGAACATGTCTTCGTGTTACTATGGTTAGTGCATCACATTACGACGACATTGTATGGGTTGCATTTGGTTTTTCATTCAGCCCACCCTTAAAAGGCTTTCTTTTCAATTATTGCATAGGTGTGGGATAGGTGGTAGGTTTGATATATTTCCCTTTAGGAAGGAGGAAGTCATGTCCAACAATTTTGCTATTTTGCTTCTTTAGTATAGTTACCGTTTCGCGATAGAGGGGCAGTTGAACATTCTGGACATTCCACTTTGATTTGATTCGGATCTAGGACTATGATAGGGGAATGCTTAACATAATTACATAGAGTTAATTCAAAGCATTAATTAGCAAATTAGCATAACTTAAATGCTTAAATGAACAAAGCATAATAAGGTAATGACTGGACGAAAGAGAGTAGAGAGATAGAAGACAAAACACAATTGATAACAAAGTTTGTCCGCAGTTTGGAGTACGTCTCTGGGTCCGGTTCTAATAGAGGGACCGATCCGATTAGCTCCAAAATCAATTACAAGTGTTTACAAGATCTTCCTTTCAAGCACAATGGAAGAATAATTTTTCAATGTGCAGGAATAATCAACAAGCCTTCAAGTTCATAATCTCCTTTTCATCACCTGGATGCTTTCCCAAGAGCTCCTGCCTCCTCTTTATACATAAAATTGGCCACAATTAGGCTAAAACAAATCATTACAAAATTAACCTCCTCTAACCAACTTCAAGTTTGTAACAATCTTCTAATATTTTATGGTTTCTAACCTCAACCTATTTGGAGAGGTTGTTTTAACTAATTTCCCCATTAAAATAGGAATTGGTGGGTTGTTCATGTTTAAATAAATTATATACCAATGGCCATACATGGTGCAACGACCATCCTCTCTTTTAGCGGGCCGGTGGTCAGGGGTTCAAGCTACGCCGACTCTCTATTTCCCACATTTGCGGCGGGTGTTAGGTTAAATAGGGCCTTTACATAATTATGATCAAAGTTGTTGGATGTTGCAGCGGTATAATAGGAGATGTTAGAAAATTGTGGTTGTGGGTTCGAAACGCACTAACAATAATTTGTTAAAGAAAATTGATTTTCCCTATTTATCATCTTCGTGTGTATTCGCTGATTAAGATGCGGCATGTATGCTATGTAGGATGCCATGTCATCTGATGCCACGTCACCAAGTTGACTGTGATGCTGATGTCATTTTTCCCCCCTCCAACTTCAAATGACCATAACTTTCACATACTATTTCTGTTTTCGACGAAACGAACACCGTTGGAAAGCTCTCAACAAGTTCTTTAATTTGAAACCCATAGTTAATCACTTTCGAGATGATTTTTTTCACCTTTTTACGGCCTCTTTACCTTGTTTGACCAAACTTTGACCGGTCATAACTTTGTCATCTACATTTTGATTTCGCCTGTTCAGGTTTCGTTGCAGTCATAATTGCGAACACTTGTAATGATGTTGATTCCTGGAGCATTGGGTACATTTCAATTTTCACTGATTGTTATCCCCCGGATCACACTTGATCATGCATATTGACCTACATGATAGTATAGAGTCAAGACAACTGGGTGGGTGGATTGCTTGTTTGTTTATGGGATCTAGGAGGATTAATCACATAGTTAGTAATGTTTTACAAAGCTGGTTGAGATCATTTTGAGGTCCAACTTTATTTTGACCTCAGTAGTGCTTGTAATTTTAGTTGGAGTGAGGTTCTTTGTTGGATTGTGGATCTTCCTTTATATGATAGCAACACATGGAAATTTGATTCAAAAAATTATGTGCATGGAGTGATTTGGGATTTCCGTATTAGTATGATAGTGCATTGTGGGGAATTCATGAGGGGCTTCACAATTCTAGGCTTGTTAATTTTATCAGAGTAGCACAACAACTTGGTGAAGAAACTTCTTTAAGGTTGATATGGGATCCAAACATTTTGGGAACATGTCATTTCTTGAGGGAAAGCAATCTTTGGGAAGGGAGCTTAAGGAAATGTTTTACCAACTTCAATCGCAAATGTCATGCTCCTTCAATTTGTAAATCAAAAGTTCTTGAATATTCCCAATTTCCTAGTGGATGGTATATTTACAACTACTCGAGTTTGGACATGATCTATGTGGAGTTCCCATATTGAGATTCTCTTACCCCAACGTGAACAATTTACTCCTCCCCCTATGCACACTCCCTACCCACTCAGTATGTTCTTAGTTTTGTAGTGGATGGTAGGTTTACTACTGCTTAAATTTGGACATGATCTACTTGGGGTTCTCTTGGCCCAAAGTGAGCGATTTATTCTTCCCCTTGTGCACACTTCCTATCCACTACATACTAATATGAGAGGTCTTATAGACTTATATTTATTGTCCAATATATCACTTTAATGCTTCTTGATTAGCTTACGATAAGATGTGGTATTTTATCATAGGTTTCTTAGAGTCTAAGTTTACTGGTAGTAAATATTAGTCCTTCCAACATACCCAATGTTATAATCATTTAATTTATGAATCATGAAATATAAATGTTATTAATCTGGTCACAAATATATATATATCTTCTAATTAAATATAAACTAAAAATAATTCTAGATTTCATATTTTAAATAATAAAAATGAAATAACATAATCCTTTATATAAATAAGATATAGCAATTGAAATATAATCATACATGTACTTTCCTTTTTATGTTCTCAAAGGACCTCAACTAAGAGTTGTGTGTATAGATCACCTAAGCAATTATCCTTTCTATATTACTCTCTTGATTCATTTGGTTTGGTGACCGTCAACAATTTTCTATGGGTTCTACATAATGTATTACCATGTGTAATGAAGGGGGATTATATCTCTCCCATAGAATTCGTCTGTGCGAGATTACCCCGCTACCTTCTTTCTTGTTTGCTGATGTCACAAGTTTGGGCTCCATCCTATTTTTTCCTGCATTGTTTTTGTCTTTTCTTCACCTTATAGTGCATGTGTATTCCTTTTCACCCTATTATTTAGGGTTATCCTATAATGCCAGCTTTTTTGGGTAATGTACTTTGACATACTTTGACTTTCCTTTATTATCACTTGCCTCAATGCCAACCACGATGGTATGATGGTATTGTTTTGTCTTTGTTATTAATCATGTCTACGACTTTTTTTAATACTTATCTCATTAAGGAGTGATTTCCTTTTTTTATGTATTAAGCTCCCACCATTTTGCAACATAATACCATGTGGGTCACCCGCTAAAATAAGATTTATCTAATGAAATATAAAATGGATGATTAACATAAATAATAATATAGTTTTATATTAGAATAATAATATTAATTTCATTAAATGAAAATAAATTAAATGATAATTAAATATTATATAAAATAATAAAATAATATTATTAATAAGCAAAATATAAAAATTGAAATATATATAATTATGTATATTAATATTCTAAAGTTTAATAAATATTAAAAAACATAATCACAATTATAATATTAATCATTAAAGTCAACAAAAAGATACTTTTTCTTATAATAAGCTATATAAGGGAATATATATCAAAGACCATGGAAATTAGTTTATCAAAGTTTAATAGACCAGTGTAAGATATGCAAGGCTTGGGGCCATTCGGAGAATGAATGGCTAGTGAATAAAAAAGGGAAAGGGAGGAATGAAAAACCCCTGGAAGATCTACTTCTTTCAAAGGACCCAAAGGAGCAGCCAGGTATGAATGAATCAATCCAGCAAGGCTCACTGCTTTCGATTCCAAAGAATGACCATTTAGATCCCGATCCACTCTAGACACATGATGATATTTCTACAAGGGGATAATATGCCTCTTGAAAATGAAATCCTAAATTCAAACCAAGATGTTTCCGTGGAAGCCAGAGCCCAGATCTAGTTAATAATCATTGACAATAATGAGAATTTTCTTTTGGGGACAATATCCCTTGGAAACGAGATGATTGCGGGAAGGAAGATCTGGAGGAGGCCAGATATAAGCACTTGTTTTGAACCCCAAAATATTGTCTGGCATTGTTGGAAGTGTCGGAGGGAATGAATGAAGATTGAAGTGAGTGGGATGATATTTTGGGGGCTACCAAGGAGGTTGGCATTAAAGAGGTTACATCTATCTCCCAAACTAAGGCCAAATCCTCAAAAGTTAAAACTGGCAAGCAGTATCCAAGGAGCATAAAATTTGTACAGGGATTTGCTAGAGGATGCGGGTAATATGAAGGGTAAAACTAAGCTGAGATCAGAGAGAGACGTTGTCTATCCCAGGAGGCCATGAAGCTCCTAACGTGAAATGTTAAGCGCTGCAATGCCCCTAACAAAGCTCGCTTGATCAAGAGAGGTCTTGAATAGGCAAAAGTAGATTTCATTTGTGTACAGGAAAAATAGCTAGGGGTGGAAAGTGTTGCACGTGTTTTTGGCATTCGTCAAATTTGATTAGGTTTTATTGTGGATTCTATGGGTGCATCTGGATGCTTAGGGATCATTTGGGTTCCTAGAGCTGTTCAATGTCTCCATTGTCTCTATCATGATCATGGCAAGTAATGAAATTCTTCTCCAACACTATCAGCTTTTCGGGTTTATTAAACAATGTGTACCGCCCGATTGCCATTGATCACAAGAAACTGGTTTGGGAAAAAATATAAAATATAATTAGTAAATTCCCACAGGATGCTATAATTTTGATAGGGGACTTTAGTGCAACCTTATCGCCAGCAGAGATGTAAGAAGGAAAAGGGGCCTCAAATCAAGCATAAATAGGTTTTTTAGGAATTTTTTCAGCAATGTGTTGAAGCAAAAGGAGGCTTTTTTACATTTACGAACAAATGAAAAGGTTTTTCTAATGTTGCAGAGAAGCTGGACCAATTCTTCCTAGCATGCCCTTGGAATTCCCATCCTCTCCTCTTTGGTTCTTGTGTTATGAGTGTCTTTGGATCGGATCACTATCTGATATCACTGGTTTTTCAGAATGACGGTATCTTAGAAAGATGCCCTTTTGAGTTCGAATAAATGTGGTACAGGGAACTAGGATTCATGGAGATGGTATCTTCATGGTGGTCTAATGCTCCTTTGGTGGAAGGTAATCTTGCCTTTAAATTCTTTGAGAAATTGAAGTATATCAAAAAGAACCTTAAAGAGTGGAACAAAACTCACTTTGGAAACATATTCAAGGAAAGAAGGGAGCTAGAAGGTAATTTAGCAACACTCAGTGTAAAATCTTAGAGGTAGCTAAGGATGTAGTGGACTATGAGACAAAGAGAAGAAATCTTCTGGAAACAGAAGTCGCGTGAGACTTGGCTCCTAGAGGGGGATCGAAACACAAAATATTTTCACTGTTTGGTGAAGGCTAGGATAAGCTTCAATAGAATCCTCTCAGTCACCCTCCTAGATGGATGCATTGCTTATAAACCTGAGGATGTCAACAAGTAGGCAGTAAATTTCTTTTCAGCTCTTTGGAGCAACGATGAGTGTGATTGGGTCTAAAAACAAGAGGAATCACTCACAGTTATCCTGAGCTTGGTATCAAAAGAAGACAATAACGAGTTAATGAAACCTGTTTCTATGAGTGAACTAAAGGCGGTTCTTGTTGGCTTCGGAGAAGATAAATCCCTAGGGCCAAATGGATTCCAAACAACCTTTTACCAAAAATTTTGGAATATAGTAAAAGACGAGCCCTTAGTAGTGGTTGAGGAGTCCCAGAAGCATGGTTTCATCTTTAGAGACTTTGACAACACCTTCATTGCCTTGATTCGAGAGAAGGAGATGCCAAGTTCCTTTGATGAGTTTCGTCCAATATCCTTATGCATGACAGTGTACAAATTCATCACAAAAGTCCTTCGGGAATACAAGTAATACTTTCTTTTCAGCAGGATATATTTTCGTGAAAGCACTTTCCAATTTGACTTGTATTGAAGTAAAGCTATTTGCATAGGTTAGGTGACTCAATAAATTCAAGGTTTCGGGAATTAGAGAGCTAGTTGGTACTAAACAAACTTCTATTTGAGAGAGACCGGTTATTTCTTCTTGAGCTCCATACAGATGTGAAAAACCATTAAATGTGGCAAATCCTACTTTTGGTCGTTGTAACCACCTCAATACTAAGGAGGGCCCTTTATTTCATATTTGTGTTTTTTCAAGTTAAAAAGTGACTATAAAACCCCTGGGCCATAGGCGATGGCCAGCATTCCCATGACAGTCAAGGCTATCCCCTAGTTGTTTTGAAAATGGTATTCCCTAGCCATTTCCAGCAAGGTTGGTGACATCATCTAGTAGCCCTGTAACATACGCTGCTGTTTCTTGTAAAAAATAATACAGTATCTGGAACATTTACTTAAAGTTTGAGAAAATTATAGACTGGTAGTGACATTTCATACCCATCGTACAATCTCAAAATCTCCCTTAGCCAAGGGACATTGTCATGTGAAGCATAGGAATTCTATAAATGTTATTCTGTGTTGGAAAACAAGCAGTTCCAATTGTCCAAGGGAAGAATGTTTAAAATCAGAAACTAATTTGAATAGGATGTAGAAAATCTTCTAAAATAGGTGAAGATAAAACAGTAATATAATAAATAGAAAAGCCCAATAATCATTACCTTATCATATATAATGCAGAACTGCTGAGGAAGTAAGATTTACAAAATTCACGTGCAGCTGTGCCTCCTCTCTACAAGCAGAAGAATTTAATAGTCAATTATAGGCAGAAACGAAAGAATTACAGCTAACATTGCACAGTTAAACAGCACCTAAACAGATATTACTGTTACTTCCTGTCATATATCCTTTGACTATTTTTAATCGAATAGTAGAATCTGTTATTTTACAGAGTTCATATTACCATACACTCAGTTGTCCTAACATTTCAAGCATTCTGAAAAAGAGCTTCAGTAGCTTGATTTCTAGGAATTCAAGCTGTAAGCACGTTATGCATGGAAGGGAATTCTCAGTGGGAGTCATTGCAGGAATTAATCCTGACTATTAAGTTAGTAGACTTTCTGGCCTGCACAAATTGTCTCTCCATGATAGTAGAATCAGTTCAAGTGAGATATTCTTTTCTGTCTCTTTCTGAACTCTTTCATAAGTGCTATCAATGATAGGAGTGTTCTCCAAGCTAGCATGGAAATGAATTATCATGCTCGTAGCGCTTCATATGATTGAATTTTCTATGCATAGTGAGACTACGTGCATTTTATCGCTACTTATTGATCACCACAAGTTAACATAAAGGAAATTCAAAAAATAGGTCAAGAATCTTTCATGATATAATTGAACAATTATTTGGGGATGTTGAAAGATGAATGCAAAAAGCTTCTTAAGAAGAAAATGATCCAATTGACAGCGTAGCGGGAAATAGCATTTATCATTTATGCCTACATGTTTTCCCTTGCCATATACACTAAATAATTCAATAAGCAATATGCAACTCTGGTTTTTTTCTCATTCTAACCTTCTTGAGTGTAATATCCCTTGCTAAATGAAGAACAAATGTGATTCTTTTACTCATGCAATATTGTCAAGAATCTGAGATGTACCATAAACTGATTGTAAACCAAAATATATAACTATGATAAGACAAAAACAATCAAATTTGCATCATAGAGGAAATTGACATTTGTCAAACACTCGCAATACATTACTCAGAAAACACAAAGTCGGAAGTATATCCTGCTGCAAATGAATTCGGATATTTATTTCAGACCCTTAGTGATTGAAACCAAATTTATTTATTCAATATCGAATTTAGTACTGAACTCTAATGGCTAGGATTAACCTTGTGCAACACAGTATTCCAGAAAATGACTATTCTACGAAAAATGAATGCTCAACAACCTGATTTATCAATACCAAATTGTAGAGTGATGTCTACGGAAGATGTCTAATTTTCCTCAGATATTTCTGAGCTTTTTTGTGCAAAAATGACTGTCCTCATTGTTGCCACCTCCAGCCCAAGATTTGCAGATGCATGATGGGGAGAGACTAGCAAAACCAATCTTCAACTCAACTAGAGGGTTTGGATGAAACAAATAACCAACAAGAGCTACCTTTTTGCAATCAATAGATGAATCAAGGTTTTAGAAATGGCCTAGAGATAGACTCTAAGACTCCAATATAGATCACCCAACACCACTACAAATCCACAATATCTTCCCACCAATTGATCTCTTTGAAAACAACTCAATCCCATCGGGTCACTCCCCTTAAAAACTATGAAAATCTACTCAAAGGATTATAAGGCAATTAGGATGGGTGAAGTGGCTTGCATATACCCTCCTAGGTTGAACTCAACTACTTGAACAAGATTTTATCCCTAGAAATTTCCTTGACACAAAACTATCCCTCAAGACCTAGTGAATAGGCCTAATTGAATTAGGTTTGAATGCTCAATTTTTGGGGCTTAACTCGAACAATCTCCAAAGAACCCCTTAAACAAACTACCTTTTCAGACACCATTTGGGGACTTATATCAATTCCGTAAGTCCTAGTTTTAAACTCCTCCAATGGATTCCTGATCACTCAAAGGGCTGACTAAGGAATTAGGCCTAAATATGTCTATTTTACAAAGGAACTACCCTTGTTTTAGAGCCCACAACTTTGCCAACTATTCAAACACTTGAAGGGGTATACAAAAACACCAAATCCACCATTTTCTTGGATGGAACCACTCCGCCCTTCATTCCACAATCAAATTCAATGTCTATTGCTGCTCGAGCACATTGAGATGCTAGGCTAGGGCTTGTTTTTCTGAAAAATATAGGCTAGGCTAGGGTAATTTCGTGGACAAGTAATGCCACAATAATGTCCCTACTGTTATGGGTAGTTTGGGACAAGTAATACCTGCAAAATAATGGTTAGAATCACAACAATAACAAAATTAACTATATTATTCTACCCTCTAAACTAACTCCAATCTTTAGGACGTCTCTAGATCGGGCTTCTTAGCTCATAGCTACTTCACCATCTTCTTGGGAGTGCACCCCTTAAGATTCTTCTTGGATGGGACATTCTCTATCCAAGGCCAATTACATATGCATATGTTGACATCATTAGAATATTCTAGCACTTGGAGATTATCCATTGATTCTCGGTCATGGTGGTCAGATGGAGATCTTAATATCTCACATACCCTATGCTTCGAGTCTCATTAAGTTCCATGATGTTAACCCCATGAGCTAACACAATATTATGCACGAGTATGACTCATTAATATAAATAAATTCATAAACATAATTAAACTAATATAATCATGGATATGCTTCTTCTTAGGTTTCTATAATGGATATGTTTGAATCATTTCTAATAGTCATTAACTTTCTACATTAGTCTTTCATATAAATCTTTTTTTTCTAGATCCTCTTTAACCTAACATTGAAATGCAGGGGTAGGGCTTGTGTTTCTCACAACTACCCAAACTAACCCTCTTTCAAAAATATATGGGGACATTAGAGTGATATTACTTGTCCCGAATCAACCCAAAATTGTAATTTTTCAATAGCTAGAATTCAAACTATAGGAATTTTATTGTGAAACCCTAGGTTAACCTTGGATTCCAAACCAGTCATAGAGATTTTCTTCTAAAATGCTTCAAACTCTGCACAATTGATTCAAACCAATTGGAATAGAAGGCTAACACATTCTAGTATCCAATCATACCATTTTGGGTCTAGGGCCAATGCAAATCTGTACAAATAGGGTAAAAATAGAAAAAATTAGTGTTGTATTGCTTCTTCAACACCAAAATCTTCCAACCATGTACATTAAGTCATGAAAAGGCTTATATAGCCATTTTACAATTACTTTCATTGATCCCAACAACCATTTGAATTGTTTAGTTGTTGGGGAAATTTTTTTGCAAAAGTTGCATTGACAACATTTTTGTGGACTTCGAAATTTTTTGGTTTTTGACTCAAAACTTGTGCTACAAGATTTGGACTCGCCTCTGACTCAGAAAGTCAAGATCCGACTCGCACTCGGACTTGGCGACCAAACTCGGCAAGAACTCGAAAAATTGAAAAACTCATGACATTCAAAGAATTTTAAGGATTCTAAAATACTTTCATGCATCTTTTAGTCAATTAACATCAAATACACAATAAATGAGATAAATAGAAGCTACTTAACACACACAATTTGGCATAGATCACATAAGTATAAAAGCGAATTTCTGAAGGAAAAAAAATGAATAACACATATTACAATATAAAGTAATAAACATAGTGTCACTACGATGTCAAATGTTTACAATATTCATGGATTACGAAATCCATGGTATCAAAAGTTCAAAACATATATCAAAATAACAACTAGAGTGTAGAACAGTAGAAGACTAAGGCTCATAGTAGTTGATGTCCTCCTATGAGTACGCCTAAGATAAGTTATGGAAGACTGTGTAGCCATCCTCTCTCCCTCTGTTTAAGGTTGAACCTCATCCATCCTCACCCTGACTCATGTAATCCTCATCATTAGACTCGGATCTATCACTTCTAGGCTCAGGGTCTTGCACTCTGTCTCCTCGCTGTCTAGCCTCCTTGACTACCATTGTTACTGCCTTAGCCTTCCGATCCACCTGATCGACCCACTCCACGTCTTCATCACTGAACACAGGATCAACAATCTCTATGTTCGACTTTGCATGTGGATCAACATTCTCTAATACAATTGGCGATGTTTTGGTGCCTAGGATCTGTCTATGGTGAAGGCGAAGGTTGTAGTTAACAAAGACAAGATCATTCAATTTTTGAACTGTCCACTTATTGCGCTTCTTCGAATGTATATGCTCGAATAGACTAATTACGTTCGCATCCTGATACACTAGATGGCTGGCTCAAGATGCGTATCGCAATCTTCTGTAAATTTGGCATCTTGGTGCCAAACATCTCCCACCATGCATCTTAAGAAAGAAAATTTTAAATCAATTCAATAACTTTGACTTCATCAAATTAAAATGGTAATAGAATTAGAAATTAGGATGTAGAATCATAGATTTTTATTAGGCATCAATTTTGTCGTATTTTTCTCTCACAACTCCCATGCAAATAAGTCACCTTGAGCTTTCTTAAACAACTCAATCTCACAGACTACAATTGTTCGAACCCTTGAATCAGGTGATATTCTCTCCACAACATTATAAAGGGCAGTCCACAACTCATCATCAGCCTTGAAATGTGGGTTGAATTGCTATGCTGGATTAAGGAAGTAGGCCGTTGCATGTATAGGTCTGTGAAGTAGATTGTGCTAACATCTATTAATGATATCCCATATAGGCCCATATCTATCCCGATTCTTGCAAGAAAAGAGCGAATGGCCTCCTCCACCCTATCCATGCCCTCATAAATGTAGCTGATTGAGGGCTTCTCTCCATCAACAATTCGTAGGAAATCAACAAGCTGCTTTATGAATTGCAATCATTATTAAAGTTGAAAGAGAAACAATCAGCTTTAAGTTTTTTCCTTAAAAAATGAACAATAATTTATAACATAATTTTATAAACAAGAAAGATGAAATGAGGACAGAAGGGAAAATTACTTTCAGAATATCAACGATCGGTATCCAAAAGGAAGCTTCATAAAAAATGCAATCAGTTGTATCAGTCCCTGCAGTGGTCTTTGCATATGATGATGCAATCCATTCCTCACTCGCAAACATGCATCTCAAACTTCCCTTTGAATCAAGCAAAGCTTGCAATGTGAGAAAATTGGTTGCAAATCTAGTGACCCCTGGACGAGATAATTCTTTTTGGTCACTGGATTTCCTCATGAGGCTGAGGACCCATGTATGATTATATATGAATTTGCATACACTCCTTCGTTTTTATATAATTGCTTTTATCGAAGGGAGTTTACCAAGATCCTTTAACATGAGGTCAATGTATTGTGCAACACAAGGAGCCCAAAATAAGTTAGGGTGTCTCTCCATAAGAAGTTTTCTTGCAACAACATAATTTGGTGCATTATCTGTAACTATCTGCATCACATTCTCCTCACCCACGTTCTTTATCACTTCATCCATTACCTCACAAAGATATTCAACATTCTTTGTTTTTCTTGGAGCATCAATTGATTTAAAAAAATTCTGGCACATGAAGAAAAATAAACAAATTAGCATAATGATCAATGATCAATCATAAATTCTGTTAGAATGAATAGTCTACCAATATATCTGGGAGGGGGGGGAGGGGGTGAATCAGTTATGTGACAATTAAAACAATTATCCTCTTTAGACAACCCTGGTCAGACAACCAATGTAAACAATACTCATAAATAGATGCTCATACACAATTACACCAGACATGTTGACTAGGGAAACCCTTGATCAGAGGGAAAACCCCGATGGGAATGATGCCCACAAAATGATGTACTAATATGAATGTTCCTTCTTAGAGGATGAACCCTGTTAGGAGTCTATTACAATATTTAGTACAAGAGTCCCTGTTAGGAGACTTTGAATTCCTGTTAGGAGATTCCAACCTCATTAGGAGTTGTGCCAACCCTGTTAGGAGTTGTGCCAAGCCTGTTAGGAGTTGTGGAAGGCAGCTGAACCCACTGTCCAAACAGCTTCAGGATCAGATCAATGAACCTACTGTCCAATTGATCTCAGTACTCTTCCTTTTAGAATAATGGATGTATAACAGGTTTTTACTTCTTTCTCTATCCAGTATGTTGGACTCTTTCTCCTTCAGATCATGCAATCAGATTTGGAATTCTGTGATCAGTAACAGTAACCCTTAAGGTCACTTACACACATTAGTAAATCACTCTGCTTTGCTGCTTAGTAATTCCCAAGTCTTCTCCTTATCCTCATGTCTAAAACACGGAAAATATCTTTCCTTTATATCATGCTCAATCATAAATCCTTGAGTTGGCTTCATACTTTATTATTATACGTTAATTAAATGAAATACTCAGTTAATTAATGCTGTTGGCTCACAGTTATACGGAAACTTTCACACGTGCAACTTCTGTACATGCGCACTCTTTGACGCCATCGGCGGTCAGTATACTACCTCCAGTTAACTGTGCAAGCCTTCATTTCAAATGCAATGAGCTTTATCAATCATTCCATAAGAACTGCTTGCCTAATGCTTTGTTTTCATGTAGTTCTCTGTATATCAACATTATTTTCCATACACTGTCGATTCAGGTTTTGTGCAGTTGCCCAAGTAACAAATGCATACTGTAATACATGCTGGTAACTGTGCATAAGCAGATAAGTAATATAATGTCCTCAATATAGAAATCATAGTTTGCTGCTCTGTCAGTCTTTTACAAACTTATTACTATGTTGTCATCAATGACAAACACAGTAATAAATACATCATTACAATGTTCTGCAAATCTCCCCGATAGCATCAGCATTCATGCTGACAAATTCATAATTTATAAACTTAATCACTTAAGTACAAGTTCTACTTCTAAATTTTTAATGTCTACAATTACCTAATTAGGAGACAAGAAAGTTGAGGAGCGTTCTAGTCGTTCTATCAGTCCAACCATCAGTCATGATGGTGCAACCCTTCGTCTTCCACACCTCACGCTGCTCCTTGATTGCACCTTCAACATCAGAAACCCTTTGGGTCAAAATAGGGCCTCCTAGCAGATAAGAACTAGGGGCTTTGAACTCTGGACCACAAACAGTAACAACATTGATTGAAATTTGGCAATAAGGGGACCTAAAAAAAATTAAACAAATTTTTAAAGTCAAACAAATTAATATATATTATTTCAATTAAATTTGAAAATAAATTAAAATAATCAAAATAAGCATATTATTGTCTCTTGAAACTTGAAAGAAAGAGAAGTAAGACATGAATTAAAATTTAAATAAATAAGTACCTTGCTGCTTGAATGAAATTTGTTGTAGATGAAGAAGTCTTCTAGTGCTAATTTTGCGTTATCATGCTTCTCCTTGTTCCAACCCATGCTCTTGAGCGATGGTTGTGTACTTGGAGCCATGCGTGGAACAATGATGGAATCAAGTGTCGATCTTTGCTTACGGATGTGAGACCCAATGGTCACACTTGTAGAAGTAGTAGCAACAATAGGTGGAGTAGGGGATAATGGAGGGCAACAACTAGAAGATCCTTATTGGGCTAGTTATGCCATTCTTCTTGTTGCTTCTTTTTCAATTCTTTTTTCTCCATTTTTTCCTCTTGAAGAGCTTGCATGTCTCGCATAACATCCTGGGGTACTTCTTTGCATTTTTGTTGCATCACGTCTAGGTATATGTGCTAGGTGATACTTTGATGCAGAGGAAAGGGCGATGGAACTCTTACACAAGATAAGTTGCACAAATTTGCTTACAAACCCACAACTTCCTAAAGTGCTGAAATGGCTTTAGAGAGACTCAACCCAACCAAGGTTACTCCAGACCCAAACCAATGATATATTTGATGTACTTAGGGTATATAAAGATGGATTAAATTGGTTTCAAGGTTTCTTGACCTATCCCTTTCTCACAACGGCAAAAAGACTCCAAACTAGCCTAATGAGGCATAGAAGTCAACATATAGCTCTTTTTGTCTTCAAACACAAAAGTTCCCAAAACACACGGAAAAGTAAAACCATATTAAGATACCCTTTTGGCTATTCTCTAACATACCTTAAGCTTAGGTATTGATCTTTTCGACGAAATAAGAGTATTCAGTCTGTACCCCTTTAAATACACTCAACAGTTGGTGATTTTACAGAACAACTATCATTTAAACGTATCCCCAAGGTCTCAACTCTTGGACAGTAATAAGCAATGTTCCAAAACCTCTAATTATAAAATGAATTAGACTCAAAACATGTATAACAACAAAAGCCCCAATCTGGTTGCTTCAAACCTTTGTTTTGAGGGTTTCTCCAATCTCACTCTTCCAAACCTCTACAATATCAATTGGTGATTTACTCACCATTAAATCCACCATAATAAACTATTCCAATCATAGAAAGACCATGTCATTCAGCCCAAACTCCTGCTGCTACACTTGTGCCATCAACTTTCAATGGACCATGCTCTGCTACAACAAGTGATCAAACATTGCATTTAATCTCCTATAAGTTTTAAGTTAGATTCATATGGTACAAGGTTAGAAATCATCATTCCATGGATTCTAGGCCTTTGAGTCCATGGAATGGTTATTAGTTACAAGAAAACTTCAAAACAAAGAAAGGAAAGCTTGGAAAATCAGTCTAATATGCTGGAAGTGGAAGTACAGTCATGTAAAATGACCCTCAAACCCTTCAAAACGTGTAACACATCCTTAAAATACCCTATTGAAACTTCTAGCACTATTCTATTGTTAGATCTTAATCAAAACAAGAAGTATCAATGCTAAAACAATGAATTTGCTGATCCAAACATGTATTTCATTGAATCTCAAAGCTGTCCGTACACTCCAGGCTTCCCTCCCCATATAGTGGAGTTCCAAATACAAATAACAATCAAACATAACTTCCCCAACCTCTTCCAACCCGTTTGAGGGATTAGTTAAGTGGTTAAACCTTGAAACCTCCATTTCCCTCCTAAATGACATATTTGAACTTTTAAACCATGAAAATGAACCAAAACTTATTATCTCCCAATGATTCCTAACTAAGGATTTCATCATTTTAGGACCCCAAGCATTTCAAAGCTCCTAGATTCACGTATAGACTTATCCTTTACCTTCTAGGCATATTATGCCATGTTTTGGCAATTATATTCACTATGTGCACCAAGTGCATTATTACAAGTTATTCCATCTATCATGGATCAAGTCATTACATCCAATGGCCTAGTAGCCATATTAAAATATTGAAAAGACCTTATAGGTCTTGTATTTCCTTCAAACTCATTAGTCACCTAAGTGACCGTTCTTGTTTTCAAGAGGTGCTCTGCACCATACTTCCAAGGATCAAAATAATCCATGTCCCTTGGATTTGCTGCTTCTTTTTTTTCCTCCAGTTCTTTGGTACTGATTGTGTGTATCCCACATCAGAAGTATACCTCCTCCTAGATGGCTTCTTGTTCGTTCCTCTCAAGTTCTTGGTCTCATGCCGAGTGTTCCACCATTCATCATTCCCTTCTAGATGTCCACCTTGATCATTCATAAGGTTATCAACATAGTACTCCTGCAAACCTGCAACAAAAGGATTAGAAAACAAAAAATTCCATACAACTTCTTGCAGAGAAATATATGTGTTTTATTCCTTCTTCCACTTCATCCTCATCTTGTGAGATCTCCATGCTTGGAGAAAATTCAGTAATTATGGTCTCCTCATGACCTTTCATTGCTGTTGTTTGTATCATGGTGTCTTTAATTGACCCTCCCATTGCTTTCTCACCATATTCTTTCCCTATGCCTAGGTTCTCCAACTCTGATCCACCTTTGCATAGCCATTCTTCCTCCAAGTCTTAAAATCTGTCCCACAAATCTATGTCTTTCTCAAGTCCTTCTGCACTTGCTGCTCCATCTTCTTCAACACCTTTTTCTACTACACAATCATCCTTTAGAACCTTTATATCACTAAGTTCCATCAGCAACATCTTCTTCATCAGCCTCTTAATGGGTCAAACAACCTTGTTTGTCATCTTCATGTGCCAACTTGTGGCCTTCTTTACCATCTTTGTCTCTAAGAGCCTCAATTCTTCATCCCTTGATGTCTTCTCTATCTCTAAGACCTGTACTGACTCATTTTCTTTATGCCATTCTTCTTGGCATTTAACCACTCCATGGTTCCCCTTCAAGACTTCTTCAAAAGCCTTCTCTGCCATCTTCAAAAGGATGCTTTGTTGCTCACATCCTCCAAAGGACATATGACTGTCCCAACTTGTATTAGCTTGTCGTTACCATGACCCTCATCATTGTTTCCAGCACCATGCTTTGCTGCAACATTCTCTGCCTCCTCATTAACCTTTGTCTCTTGTGATTCCTTCTTTATCAACTGCTACAGACTTATTGCTTTCATGTTTATCTCCTCCTCTTGTCCTTCCCATGGACAATCTTCTTCTTTGTCTCAAACCTCTAGGATCTTCATCTGATCCATGTCTTTCTTTGTCACTTCAAGACAGCTCTGATCTAAGGTATCTTCCTTTGCTATCTCTGCAACCTTTCCATCTTCATATTCCTTTTGCCTAAGGAATCCAACCCTATCAAATATACTGGTGTTCCAAGATACCTTCCATGCTGCTTGATAATCAGTCAATGGTTTCAAGACTTTCATTTGTCCACCATCCTTGAAATAGTAGGTATTCTCCGCTCCATCATGAAGAGTACGCTTCTCCACTTGCCATGTCCTGCCAAGGATCAAATGACAATCCATTATAGGTACAATATGAAAGTAAACAATATGAATGTAAAACAATTTACAAAACAACACAAAGAAATGCAAGTTGTTGCTTACCTCTTTAAATTTGCACAAACAATGGAAATGCAATTAAGTTTGTAGAAGCCTCCTCCAAATGCTTCCTTAAGCTTCTCTCAATACTGACATACAAGCTACAATGTTGCACAAACAATCAACAATCGATATGGGAGAGCCAACCGGTTTCCTAATTTTTCTGTCAAAACCCCAATACTCTTCTCTAACTCTTTCCTTTCTATCATAAGCATTAGTAAAGGGTGGAATGACCTTTTTAGGTCAAATAGATGTTATTCAAACCAAAAAAATACAACTTAACCTTTTAATTTTAATGTTTTTTTCACTTTTTTTCCTTTGCCGCCGGAAAGGGTCCTGAGCTCGGACTCGGCAAGTTTGGGGAGTCTCTGGACTCGGCGAGTCCACATGGACTCTACCAAGGCTTAGCTGAGTCCGAGTCTAGAGGCCATTTGCCTTAGACTCATAGAATCCTGTAAGTATATTGGAGAAATTAATCTTCCCTAAAGAAAGCGGCTTTACACCAAATTGGTAGATTGTGGTAACCCATGAAGCAATTCACTTTGTTTGGGCCAGCAAGGTAAGACACTTTATGCTCAATCTGGACTTTTGTAAGGCATATGATAGGGTGGATAGGTCTTTCTTAGTGCAAGTTTTTGGAAAATTTGGTTTTGGGGAGAATGGGTCAAATGGATTAAAGTGACGATTTCAAGATATAGAGCTTCAATTTTGGTCAACGTCAACGCCCACGGTTTTTTTGAGACTCCTTGTGGCAGTTGAGAGGGGGACCCTATCTCACCCTTGTTGTTCATCCTTCTAGCTGAGGTCCTTGGCAGGTTTATTCGAATTGCTAAATGTTTGGATGTTGAACCTCATTTCCAATTTGTGGATGGCACCTTTTTTGGAAAAGCAACTATGGGGGAGGCTAGGATCATGAAGAAAGTGCTGGAGGATTATAGTGGTGCTTCCAGCTAGGTAGTAAACTGGAACAAATTGAAAATTTATTTCTTTAATACAGAAGAATCCTCCCAGAGAGCGATTGCAAGGATGTTTAGTGTGAAGACTGGTAAGCTTCTAGCTAAATTCCTTGGGATGCCATTTTTTGGGGGAATTGTGAAGAAATATCTATGGAAAGATCTGGAGGATTCATGTAAATCTCGAATGAATGGATGGAAGGGACGTTGGTTAATGTTGGTTGTCCATCTTGTTCTGCTAAGATTAGTTATTTTTGCACTTCCAATTTACTCAATGTCTTGCTTTAGATTACTTAAGAAAGTCATCAACTCCATTCAACGAGGCATGTAGAGGTTTTGCTGGAATGACAACCAAGGTAATGAGAAATTTTCACTCATAGCCTGGTACAACATTTGTAAGCCCAAAGGGAATGGGGGAGCCGGCTTGAGGAATTGGAACCTTTTTAACACAACAAAGGAGGCCAAAGTTGTCTTGCACATGTATGCGTTCCCTAATCAAAGATGGGTTGAAATCTTGAAAGGCAAATACTTGGACTGTACATGGATGATGAGCAAATCTTAACTATTGAGAATCCTCTGTGTGGCTTTGCAATTTGGAACTTCTTGTTAAGTTGCAGGTACTTGATCACAAAGCATTTGACCTGTCAAATTGGCAAAGGTGCAACAACAAATTTTTGGTTTGATTCCTGGGACGGTCACGAGCCATTGAGTAATGAAGGCATGCTCGTGAATATTATTGAAACAACAAGGGTATGGGGATCCAAGGTGGTGGACTACATTAACATAGTTTCGTTGACCGGAGGAAGATCCATTTCATGAAAGGACCAAGCCATGCTCGACCTATCAGTGGTGGAATAGGAAGTGCTTTCGAATCTATTTAAGAACAAGAGTGTAATTGGATCCATTGAACAACATACCTTGAGGTGGTATGGTTCTAAAAGTGGTTCTTATTCTATCAAGGTTGGCTACACTCTATTTGAAAACTATCACTCTTCAATTGATTCAGAAAAACACTATGGTGGAACGAAGAGTGTTTGGCAAAAGTTGGGGCTGTCACATGGTTAGTAGGGCATGCCCATACATTGACTGGTGATAGGTTAATGAGGATCGGTTTTGCAGGGCCTTTTAGATTCTCGCTCTACAATAAGGTCGAGGAATCCTTAAATCATTTATTTCTGGAATGTGAGTTCTCCAAGCAAGTATGGAATTTTATTTGGGAACGGCTAGGATGGCAAGGGCCGATGTCAAAGTCTTACCAATTGGTTAGAATCAATGCTTTCACCTTCGCAGATATCATGTCTTGCTTCCATTTGGAATACCATTTGCACCACAACTCTCATGGAATACTGGAAGGAATAGAATCGACATGTATTTCATAACAACACTAAAGAGGTTCCACGGTTCATCACTAGAATGGAAGGAGCGATTTCCAAAGTAGTATGTAATGCCAGCTCACACGTTAACTGGTTTAAGACCCGTTTTAGTCAATTGTATACCACAATTCAGAAGACGTGGCCCTTGATCAAATTTAGGCCCGTTAATGTGCTTTCGAGAGTTGAATCTCCGCCTGAGCCAATCTTTGCTATTTGTTCTACCCCATAACATGGTTGGATTAAGCTCAATTTTGATGGTGCTTCTAAAGGAAACTTGGGGCTTTTACGCATTGGATTTGTTGCAAGGGATGAGAAGGCGATATTCTAGCTCTTGGGGCTAGGAGAATAGCGAATAGATTGAATAATCATAGAGAATGCCTAGCTTGCATTTAGGCAACTCTGATGGGGATAAAAATCGGTGCTAGGAAGATATAGAAGGTGATTCTATGATTGTTATCAATGGGATAGCAAAAGGGAGCCTGGATGACAAGTTCATCAAATAGATTCAAACAATCTTAGAAGAGGTGGATGAATTCAAAGTAACCCATGTTCCAAGAAAGGTGAACTCCATTGCATAGATGCTTTCTAATGTTGGTGTGACAGGATGATTAGGGGAGATTTCTAAGTTATGGGAAGACCTCATCCATATCCGACCCTCGGATTTGTAGTTTTCCTCCAATCATTAACATACGTGGCATGTAAGCCATTGTCACTAGGTCTGTACTAATAATCATAGCGCACCTATGTGTGGCATTATTAATGACGATGAATGACCTGCATCAGAGATGGCACACGGATACACAAGATCTCCATGATATCATAGCATTCATAATACTTGTCGTACTACATGATTCACAAATTGAAATAGTTATCAGTGTTTCGTTATGCGGACTGAAGAGGCCAAGGGTGGATTTGAGAACTTACTCTCTAGAAATGTGAATTTGCATGTGTGAGGCGTAATGCTTGATTTTCTCATTGTGACCGTGTACGGAAGGCTTTCAAAGAATTCAACTTAAACTTAAATTTGGGTACCCAGTGTGTAAGGGTAAATGCAAATATGAATGTGCAAGATCTCTATCTGAACAAAGGTATGGAGGCAAACTTCACTCTCTTCACTTGTGGGCAGGCCTCGTCATTCGCTGGACCAGTATTGACCATCCGACTAATTCATGTGTTCAAAATTGATGGGGGTTGCTTTTGGGAAGCCTTGAACTTGTTCTTTGGGGAGGATTATTTAGAAACAAAGTGCAAGCCCAGAACCAATCGGGGCATCTCTTCTCTGTTGCTTGCTCTTGCTCTTATGGTAGAGGATTCTAAAACTAAGGCTCTTTGTGTTGCGCCAGTATGCATTGCATGACAATGGGGTGGTGGCATAGAATATATTGTTAGAAGAGCCGAGCTGGGTGTTGGAATCCACATGGAATACTGTCCATGACGAATTGTTGTAGGGGGTCTTGGTGAGCTTCAACCTTTGGTGATATCGGCATCCAATGAACCACCTGAGGTCCACCTCCCTATTGCTAGGTAGGGGTGGTTCAAGATTCTGTAGATTCTCTGCTCTATGGAATTGGAACATGTGTTAATTGGTGAATGTGTGTTGATGAGGCATCAGAAGGTCACTAACAGGAAATCCAGTGCCCTTGTTGATAAATATGGGAGACCTTTGATTCATAGACAAATGCAGAAGTGTGGGGGGAACAAATGAAAACGTGGCTTGGCGAGAGTGGAGGCCAGTTTTGGTAGTGTTGTTGGTGTTGGAGTGATTGGTATTGCTGGCTCAGACCCTGATCATGTCGAAGCCCCAGTGCCTTTGATGGATCTTGGCACTTTGAGCATAACTGGCGTTGATGTCTCGTTCATAGGGGAATGTAGCGATGCTCGTGCTTGAGTTGGTTCGTTGTATATCTGTATTTTTAATGGATGATTAACTGTTTAGTGCTGTTCCAATTTGACATGGTGCCATGGTAGTCTGTTATCTTGGTTGATAGAGGTAGTGTGTTAGTTTACTGCTCGGGAGTAAAGGCCCAATTTTGCTATGTATGGTGGTCCTTTGATTACAGTGTGGGGTCTATCAGTGCTGTCTATGTGGCTTGGACTATATAGTCATGATGTGGGAATACATTCCAATTTTATAATATTCTCCTATTTATTAATATAAATATCTTGTGTTACCAATTAAAAAAAAAAAATCATTGTTCGTTTCTTCGTGGCATACAACTGAATCAAAAACATCATGGAATATGATTTTATTAAGGACCGTGTCATCGTTATTTAGAGGATAAAAATGTTTGTATTTATAGTGAGTTTGGGGCCAAATTTAAATAGAATGCCTATGTCAAGCCTTCCTCCGGTAGTTGCACACCCATTTTTTGTAGATGATTTCCTCATCTTGACCAAGATGAAGAACACACACGCACTCGACATGTTTACATATTTACCGACAATGTGCCCCGTCACTCACATATTTCTCGGATCCATTTCCAATTTCAATTCCACCTGATCAAGAATCGTTGGGCCTCTCAAGTGGGCAATCTAGAATAGGTTTTTGATAAGATAAATAGGTTTTAAAGGGACCTTGAAACCCAAAAGTAGCTACAAACCAAGGCTGATAATAAGAAAAAAAGCCCAATTAGAAAAAACGAATCTAAAGGCTAATAATAAGCACGAGGCCCAGCCAACAACAAAGGCCATCAATAAGGCTAGATCAAACTGTCTTTAACAAAACTAAGCAAAACCCAAAACGAAAAGCCAATAGTGAAACAACAAAAACACAAAAGACAGAATTGGAGGGCTACTCTTCATTCTTCTTCTCGAAATCTTGCATGGTTTGGGCAGCCTCATAAATCTTCTGGTGCTCCTCGGCCTTCTGCTCCTGGACTTTCTCCATTTCCTTGTCCAAATTGGTAAAGGTGATGTCAGTAACCATATCATTATCAGACCTGGCTCTTTCTTTGTCCTTTCCATCCTCACCTACCAGTAGGCCTCTATCTTTGATCACACCAATTAAATAGAGCATATTGTCATTGATCGAATTCAGGAGAGAGATCATCTGACTAGCCAAATTGTGATTGTAGTTTTCAAGATTCTCAATTCTCCTCTCACAACCAGATTGGCTCTATCGCTCTGATCCTTCTAGTTCTCATTTTCAGTCTTCCTGTTGTTGCACTCCAACTGACACACCTTCTCTTTGACCTCTTCCAGCTCATGGTATAGCCACTTGATTGATCTGAAATTATCAATCATGTTGTTACGAGCGTTGTTCAAAAGGTTCATTCCCGTCTCCCTTGCATTATCAGAGATGACCAAAATAGCTGGATCAATGAGCTCATCAAGCCGGGCCTCCTCCTGATTCTCCACTAGAATTTGAGGATTCATAGCTTCTCTATAAATTCGAAATGTCGCAATCCTAACATTGAAATTCCTCCAAGCTTTTCTCCTATTTTTGACAAGCACTTCCCCCTCTTTAGCACCAGCATTATCCTTTTCCTTCTTCTCGGAATGAGATTGAGGGTGGGGATGAACAGGGGAAAGGGGGAGAATCGAAACATCCGGTTCCTAATTTAAAACCCTCTCTTTATCCGCATTATCCCTCTTCCGTTTTTTCCTGGCATGGTCCTCTTTAATGTCCTCTTCCATCTCCTTGTCTTCATCCTCAGAATCCATGTCCTCCTCATCCTCATTGTAATCGATATCCTCTTTGCCAGAGGTTTGGCCGTGGTCCCTAGGGCTCTTTCTCCTAAGGGTTAAATCAGAGGATTGCTTCTTAACATGACCCTTAATTTTCTTTCCAGAAGAAACATTCCCCTCCTCTGAGCTTATGCTCTGAATTTCATCAGAGTTAGAAGAATAGCTGGAGCTACGATTGTCCTCACGCACATCCAACGAAGGATTGTTGCTAATCATCTGAGCTTTGAAGTACTCATGGATTAGCAGCAACAATCCCTCATGCAGAGCAAGGTTGACAATGGGTTTCTTCTTAAAGCTAGTGATAGCCTTACTCATGGAATTAAGTAAGTAGTAAGGGAAAGAAATTTTCTTATTATGGCGGAAATGATTAAGAAGAACAAAATGATGGGTTCTTACTCGATCAAACCTAGGGTCTAGAGTTATATACTCAATGATAGCACGCAACACATACCTCCAAATCTTTTTGATGGATTCTGTCACATAAAATGTTTCACTCTTAATCAGTTCATTCATTTCTTCGGTGCTCTTCACAAAATACTTCACAGCATTGGTAGAGAGTTTTTTATCCTTGTAAAACTTGAAGCCCTCCAGAGGAATCTCTGTGACCGTAGCGACAACCTCCTCAGTGATAAAAAAAGAGACCATTCACTTTCACCTTGCCGTCTTTCCACGAATTCACCATACTGTTGGTGACCTCAGGATCGAAACCATGAAGTTTGGCAATGTAACTAGCGACCCCTCCCTTTTTCAAATTTTTCCAAACTTTTCCCTTTTCCCTCCATTTCTCTAGATCCCCCACCGGCTCCTTTCTGCAGCGTTCTCCCACCATCTCTTCAGTATTTGCTCCAACAATTCTCATAAATTCTAGGCTCTGCAAATCCTTTGCAGACAAAATTTTGGCATTGTTTCTCTGATACGCACCAAGATAATTCCCCTTACTAAAACACAAGCAATAAATGACAATTTCGACCCACAAAACGTGTCGAAAAGACAAGGAAAGCCTCAAGTGCTTGCGTAAACCAAAAAGGCCTTTATGACTCATACTCATATCCCATATACCTTTAATATTCATTATTGCCATTAGATCTCCACCATACACCCTTGGATTTTTTCCAGGTCGATAAGGGTCTTGGCTTCTGCCGTAATATCTATTCTCTATTGCCATGTAATCAACTTGTCAGATCCCACACCTTTATTGGCAAACCAATCCGCAACTAGATTTGCTTCTTTGAATGGATGTGTGATGTGGACAGTCTCAAATTTAGCAAGGGTGTCACGTGTCTCTTCAATTAGATTGGCAATCGACCAAGAAGGATGAGATTTTCCATTAATACAATTAATTATGTTATTGGAATCCCCTTCTAACCAAAGCTTAGTTATTCCAACTTCAAAAGCCAGATTAACCACTTGGCACGCTGCTTTGGCTTCCGCAAAATGATGAGTTTGGATTCCCAACAGAAGAGAAAAAGCTACGACTCCCTCACAAAAATTATTTCTTATTATTCCACCACTTCTCGAGGGACCTAGATTTCCTTTTGAGGCATTGTCGAAATTGGCTTTGTGCCATCCCTCCGGGGGAAGAAGCCATTTGGCTTCTTGTCTTTTTAGCTTCCTATCTTTTTCCTCATCTATCTTGCTACCACCAACTTCAAAATCTCCCCCCTTCTTCACTTGATAGTTTTCCTTAATGTTTTTATTAATCTTCCTCCCAAGAACAAGAGCTGGTTCCTCTCTATTCCTAAAAATTTTGTTGCTCTTTTCCTTCCAGATACTCCAACAAAAGTGAGGGAAAATCCAAGTGCTTAATTCTTGCAAAACAGAAGATTTAAATAGACTTTTCCATTGACTGAAGAAATCCAGAAGATTATTTGGCATGCACAAGCTAATCTCAAAATCTTGGGTTAGGAACTCCCAAACCTCCCTAGAGTAAACACAATGAATGAAAAGATGGTTTCCCGACTCCAGCTGGTTTTTACAAAGAGGACATCTATTAGGCATTACATGTCCTCTCTTTTTAAGATTATCTTGAGTGAGGATTTTATTTTGAAGGCACAGGCAATAAAAGATGTTGATCTTGGGAATGAGGCCAAGAAGCCAGGCATTCGCCCAAGTGGGTTTCTCCCTCATACACCAAAGAGAGTTATAGCCTGAAGCAACAAAATAACTTCCGTTAGGATCATCCCCCCAAATCATTTCATCTCTCTTATTACTGAGAACTGTAGAGTTCAATATAATCATAATCAGATTCAGATCTTCAGATATGGGGGAAAGATCTCTCCATCTCTGGCCATTCGTATAATTGCTAACTTTAAACCCAAATTGTCGCGTACATTCATTCACCCGAACTTCATATGCAGGATTGTTACTATCAAACTAGAACTGAATTTCGTCTCCATTTCCGAGTTTCCAAGAAACCTTGGCCCTTGCGAGGTCCTTAGCCATCAGGATACCATTCCAAATAACCAACCATTTTGGAATATCGTCATTGTTTAAAATAAAATGAAGAGAAAGCCTTCTGATATATTTATTAACCAGGATATCCCTCCATTCAGCAGTGTTGTTGAAGATACGTCTTATTTGCTTCGCCAACAGAGCCTTATTGAGATGGGTTAACTTTCTTATGCCAAGGTCGCCATACCTCTTTGGAAGACACACATTCTCCCAAGCAACCAGAGGATACCTTTTTCTCCCTTTAGGACCAGTCCATAGAAAGTCTCTCTGAATTTTTTCCATCTTCTCTGGAAATCTCTCAGGAATTCCATACAAGCTCAAAGCATACATAGGCAAGTTCTGTAGAGTTGATTTGACCAATTGAAATTTGATTGCCTGGCTGAGTGAAGCACCTTTCCATCCAACCAACTTTTTACTGAATCTGTCCAAAATCCCATTGCAGAAGGAGTCTGGTAGAGAAGATTCAAAAGGGAGTCCAAGATAGGTAAAGGGAAACTTTCCCACTCTGCAGCCAAGGATCCTAGCAATTTTTCTCTATCGGACTTCAGGGGTGTTAACAAAGAAAATCGAGCTCTTTTCCCAATTGATCAGCTGACCAGACCCTCTAGTGTATATATGAAGGATCTCCTTAATAGCCTTAGCTTCCCTAACAGAGGCCTCCCCCCCATTATTGTGTCATCCACAAATTGCTGGTGGGAGAAAGGCTCACATTTTGATGGAGGCTTGATCCCCTTGAGATTTCCATCTTTCTTTTTGCGCTCAATAAGCCTACCAATACGTTTAGCCAAAATAATGAAAAGAATAGGCGAGAGGGGTTTCCCCTGTCTAAGACCTCTAGAAGGTTTAAAGAAATTTGAGGGAGCTCCATTGACAAAAACAGCAAGAGAGGAGGTAGAAACAAGTTGAGAGATAATCTTACAAACTTTTTGATCAAAACCAAAGGCCTGAAGGACTAAGCCAAGAAAAGAGCTTCTTTAACTTCCAACGCATTAGGAATAGCCCAAAGCATTTTGTTGTGCTGGGGTTGGATCATCTGAGGGATACAAGAAACAATGTCCTCTTGATCCACCCTTGATAACAAGGGGTCCCAAGACAGAAGAAAAGAGAAGAAAGACACTGCCTCAGCATTGATATGATTTTCTTTGGTCAGCAAAACCTGCCCCCTCTTGATTCCAAAGATTCTATTATTAGCTCTATGCTTAAGAGTGGAGAGGTGAAAAAACTTAGTGTTCTGATCTCCATCTTTGAGCCAGTTTATCCTTGATATTTGTCTCCAAAATTTTTCCTCCTTATTGATGATATTGTGCAAGTCTAAAAGAATAGTCAGCTCAACCTCCCTATTAATCTCATTGTAGCCTTCCTGTTGGATATTGTCTTGAATTGAAGTAAGTTTATCTGATAGATTCTCCTTATCATGAAAGATGTGACCAAAGTTCGTCTTGTTCCAGACTTTAATCATCCTCTTCACATTGCTCAATTTCCAAGTAACTCTAAACATAGCAGTTCCTTCCATCTCAATCCCCCACCATAATTTCACTTTATCTAGAAGCTCTGGGTGGGAAGTCCACATTTTTTTCAAACCTAAAAGGGAAGTTCCTTCTTGGTTCAATAGGAACAACCGAAAGGGAAATAGGTGAGTGATCAGAGCCAACTCTAGGAAGCAGAGATAGCTTACACGAGAAAGATTGCAACCAATTAGGAGATATTAAGGCTCTGTCCAACCTGACCTGAATACACTCCTGACCAACTCTTTTGTTAGACCAGGTAAAAACACCTCCCAGGAGATGCAAATCGAAAAATGCCAAACCATTGATAAAATTGGAGAGCTCCTGCTTACTCTCCCAATCCAGTGCCAAGCCTCCCATCTTCTCCTCATCCACTAGTGGAGTATTGAAATCTCCCATTATTATGCCCTTCCTTAATTTACTGGACTGCACCAGCTCTCCAACTTTAGACCAATAATTCTTTCTTTCTCTTTTGTTGTTAGGAGCATAAAGATTCAGCAAAAACCAGCTTTCATTAGAATGCATATGATAGACTCTACAAAAGAGAATGTTACCTTCATTATATTCTGGTTCAAATTTTAAATGCTTGTTATTGTATAAAATCAGCATGCCCCCCGACGCACCCTCTAAGTCAGAAACAACATGGCTCATGATGTTGCTAAATTTAATGTTCCCCAAACTTTTCTTTCTCATTTTAGTTTCTTGAACTAAGAAGACATCAGGCCTTTGGTCCCTGATCATATTCCTTACAATCACCTGTTTGTGGCCACCATTGAGACCACGGATGTTCCAAGATAGGATCTTCATGCTTTGACTGATGAACAAGATTCCTGGATGGTACACTGCGTTCCATCCATTAAATTTCTTCTCGTTTCCTCCTTTCTTAGTTGGTTCTTGCTTTTCCTGCCCGATTGATTGGAGATAAGGCCAAGATAAGCTTTTACTCTGTTCCTTGTTGTAGATGGAGAAGCAGGAGAAGGATCACGACTGTTCTTCTTCTTTCTATATCTGACCAAAGACCAGGGAGCTTCATCAACATCCTTGCAATCATCAAAGAAAGCCTCTAGTCTAGCCAGATGTCCCGGTGAGGTGGCTGAGAGTTGCTCAATGATTCTGTTCATAGTCTTAGGGGTTACCCTATTGATCGGGCTTGTGTTGGATTCTTGGGAAAGAGGAGGATCAGTAGCCGTAGGCTCCTCTAGAGAGTTCGGGACAAAGGATAACTCAGGTTCCGAAACGGTAGAAATCATGACCTCTTGTATCTTCTGAGGCCCTTGGATCACCCCGTTACCATCCTCTTCTAGTATGACAGTAGTTGCCTTCATGTGAGGGAGGCAATCCGTGCCAATAGGTTTTTCCTTTGTATCTTTATCTAAGTCAGCACCCACCTTTTGGGTGGCTAAGACCTCAGCTTGAGGATCTGTTACCAAATTAGTATTAGCTTCCCCACTAACTCCCCTGCTTTCTTGTCTAAAGTATCTTTCTTCTTCCATTCCTTTTTTGGAGCATTGGCAGTATTCTTGTTGGCTTTGTTTTGGCCCTTCTCCTCCTTACCTTTGCCTTTGAATAACGGGCAGGTGCCTGCTTTGTGGCTTGCCTTTTTGCAGTGGAAACACACAAAAGGGACACTTTCATAGTAGATCTGTTGGAATCTACTTCCCAAACGGGACTGAAGTTCAATGACTTGGGGCATGTCCTAGCCTTCCGTTACGCCAACACAAATCCTTGCATAAGTAAGCGTCTTCTTAGCTGCTGTGACAGGATCAATGGAAAGGAGTTCTCCAAAAGATTGCGCAATACCATCGAAAACATCCTTGTGCCAATATTGAAGAGGAAGTTCAGGCAATCTGATCCAAACCAGGGCCTGGGAAAAAAGTCATTGTTTAGATCCAGATTAGAGGTCCATTTCTGCAGGATCAAAGTAGATCTCCCTAGAGACCAGTTTCCCACACACATGATTTTAGCATAGTCCTCCGAGCAAGAGAATTCAAATGACACGAACCCTTTGGCCATAGCAGTCACCTCAACATGCCCCTTCAGCTCCCATTTGTTCCTTGTGAAGACCCTCACTAGGTCAATGTTGGGCCGTGGACTGATGAATTTGCCCACCAGAGTAGACGTTGTATTGAGGATATTATGAGCTATGATTTCTCTGGGGACTTCCAGAGCGAAAATGCCCTTCTCCTTATCATATTTATCACTAATTTTAGGAAAGGTTGACTTACTTGTTGGTTTGACCCTGAAATGATTGGACCATTGACCCCTGGCCTCAAAAGACCCTCCAGCCAGAGGGGGAGGAAGAATCTTCTCGCCTGGATGCGGTTGTAGTGTCCGTGGGTCCTCGTCCTTGGATGCATCAGCATCTTGCCCCACCTTTCCCTGCTCTGCACCAGCAAGATGGTCCCCGATGCTCGTGATCTCCAAGTTCCTGCCTAAAGCCCTGTTCAAATTACCGCTTCTCCCTGCTCCGCTCTCCATTTTCGTTGTTTTTCCTTTCTGAGATAAAATTTATTAACCCTTGGTTGTAAGCACTACAGGCAAGAAGCCCCACTATTTCACCAAGGGTCAATGGAAAACATTCTCAATTAAGATCCATAGTAGAGAATGGCCCTTTGGGGACTTGAACCTTGGTTGTAGGCTCTGCAGGCAAGAAGCCCCACCATTTCACCGAATGGACAAGCTCGACAATCTAGAATAGGTTGTTATAGTTATATTTTATTATTATTTGTTAGTTTTTAAAATTTTGATTGTATATTCTTTAAGATATTATAATCTCAACTTGGGGCAAATTGTTTATTATAATCACTAATTCACGAGGACACCCTCATAGAGCATCCTAAAACAGCCATAACCACATCAATATCTTTTATTTCCTATCTAAATTGTGACAAGCAAAAACCAGGACCCTCAAAAGCACTTTCTAATAGTCACAACATGAGGACAACCTTAGAGAGCACACAATCATGACATAATATGATTATAATTACAAACATATCTAGAAACATAGTTATGTTCCTAAATAAGGTCAT
This sequence comes from Cupressus sempervirens, assembly GCA_028749045.1. NCBI lineage: Eukaryota > Viridiplantae > Streptophyta > Pinopsida > Cupressales > Cupressaceae > Cupressus > Cupressus sempervirens. The sequence continues at coordinate 467,909,274 of CM053784.1, read as the reverse complement.
ATTAGAGACTTATACTAATATTATAATAAAGTTGATATGAATTAATAATTCTAACTAGTAGTCCAACATAATTATATTATCATTTATCAAAAACTCCTATTTATGATAGGCATTTAATTTGCTAACTAAAAACCAATACATCTAGATGTTATAAGACAAATCGGCCCTAATTAAATTGAAAGTGACCTAGAAATGCTTGAAAGGGCACAGCCATGATTAACAACTATCAACTATGTATTTTCTACCTAATCTTTTGTTAATAATTAACAAAATGGTGTTCCTAATTTTATAATAGAGATAAGCTCTAGTTTACATTTTTCTAGTTATATAGACAAACTAACATATCTATGAATTCAGCAACAAATAGTAAAGAGTATTAATAATGCTACTAATTAATTTCCTCTAATAGTATTTAGAAACTAAATTACCAACAAATATATATCTAATATATAGAATGCATTAACTAATTAATCAAGGATATCTAAAAGATATGTTAGTTATTGTATTTCTAAGATGACCAAAGGATATCTATTCAAGAATCAATTAACAAATTTTAATGGACATAAATACTAACCATCTTACACAACAATTATAATTAAATCTTTATTGAACAAATACGTATAATTATTTGCAACGATAGAAATAATAATTGTAATATTAAATTCTATCTAATGAAATTAATATCATACAATAATAAATATAATAATAATAAACTTTTCTAACTTGTTTTATGTCTAACAATTACAATTCTTATCTAAATAAATATACTTCTTAATCAATATAATAAATATTACTATCCTATTAATCTATAAATTAAAACTAAAGATATATAAGATTAATTACCCTAAACTTTTTTTTTTCCTTTTTGAAATGTAAACAAAGCTAATTTATTCTACCGTTTCCTTTAGAAGATCTGGTCCGTTTCTTTTAAAAGGAACAATCTAAGGATCTCAACTAAGTAGTGGATGATTTAAAATCTTAAAAGAATCTATTCCTTTAGGATACTTAACTTGTTAAAACATTATCCCTAACCAAAAGAGCATAATGCTTAGTCCAAGGGAAGTCTAACAAACTAGATACATCAGAATTATTTTGAACTGTAGGAACTTCCGCCTTAAAACAAAACTTATGATAATTGTCAAAACATGGATGAGACTAATCGGTTACCAAGAAAAATGCACTAAACAGAGCAGTGTAAATAACAACTTTAAGGAAGAACAAAGCCATGCAAGGATGAATGCTGACAAAACCAAAATGAGGTCAAGGAACAAAATAGAAATGGTTAATCAAATGGTAAAAGCAGTGTTTAATGACTAATGACAGGGTATATGCTAGTCCAAAACATCAAATTTTTTGGTGGAAATGATATGCCTAAATTCTAAGTTAGCATCATAAGAAAGAGGCATGCAACAACAGGAGGGGAATGGTAAACAAAACTACAGTCAGATCTGCAAGGAGGAAGAATTCAGACAACTTAAAATGAAGAATAGGAGATATAAACAGAAAGCTTCAGAGAATAGCATGGGTATCCCCGAGGAGATATTGAATTAAGCAAAAGTATCACTGTATTGACATATAAATGGGTTTTTACATGTGCATTGATATTTGGTTGCACTAATCTCTAATGAGAGGTTGCAATTCCTAAAGGAAAGAGTCTCTCAAATCACCATGCCGATTCTTTATTAATTATCCTCCTTTGCTCCTCATGTCACATCTATGTCGTAGTCTACAACATGTTACCTCCCAATATTCCCCATGCATGTTTGCAGTCCCTCTATTAATGTCGAGCAATCCAATTTCTCCACCCGTTCCTTCCAGTTCACTTCACAAATGGTTCAAGTAGATGGGGCATGGAGTATAGCTTCTGAAGTCACTAAAGTACTTGACAAGGGTAACACCATAGGGAGATGACTCAACTAAAATATCGAGATTCTGAAACAATGTGCATGAGGAATTTGGATTGATCCGCATTTGCAGATAGTAGCCTCCTAATTAAAATGCTTTAGATTGAACAATCAAGTGAAACATCAGGAAAGGCAAAAGACGTCCCATATCAGTGGCTTAATAAAAGACTAGCAAACCCTGTTGAGTTGATTACTATTCTTTTATCTCATTAATGGAAAAGACTCTAAATTGGTAGAATGAGAGTGCTAAGAACCTCTATTTATGAAATACACCTTCAATTGCTTTTCTGCATTTGACGAAATGCCGAAGAGGTAACATTGTAATGTTCTTGAACAGTTTTGGAGATGCTCTTGTGCTACGCAATCACTTTCCCGTGCTACGCGACTACTACCCATGCTGCGCGACTATTGCCTGTGTTGTGCGGCCACTGCCCATGTTGCGCGGCCACTTTCCCGAACGGTTTCGAATATGCTCCCATGCTGTGTGACTTCTACTCGTGCTGCGCGACCACTACCTGTGTTGCGTGACTACTGTCCGTGCTGCGCGACAACTACTCGTGTTGCACGACCACTTTACCGAACGGTTCCAGAGATGCTCTCGTGCTGCGCGGTCACTTTCTCGTCCTGCGCGACCGCTACCCGTGCTGCGTGACTATTGCCTGTGTTGCGTGGCTACTGCCCGTACTGCGCGGCCACTTTCTCGAACGGTTTCAGAGATGCTCCCGTGCTATGCGGTCACTTTCCTGTTCTGCGTGGCCTAAAAGACTGAGTGGCTGTACAATAGTAATAAAGACGTACAGTATGTCAAGAGGTTGTACGGTTTGAAACTAGTGACCATACGGTGGATGAGAGGGGAAGTACGGTGGTGTGTGGGAGAGGGTCGGAATGAATGTCGTACGGGTGATGAGGAGGCCGTATGGAAATATCGAAACGCCACACGATTACTTGACTGCGCCACACAGAGGATGCAAACTTATTCCTGCGTAAATAGATTTAGACATGATAATAGAAAACTTGAACACAAGCAATCCTTTAATTAATATGTGTCGAAAGATGTTGCTCCGATTTGCTAGATCCCAAGTTAAGCCGTACACAATAGAATACAAGTGATCGCCTTTGCCAGAGATATCAATAAAACCAGTACACGTATAGAATAAGAATTACCGATTGATATAGATGTAAATATTTGCAAACAATAATGGCACTCCAATTTGCCAGATCTGAGCCAAGTGATACACAGGCAAAATAGGGTGAGGGTTGATTCCCACTAAAACCGCAACTAAGCCAAATAGGAAGATCTTTCACTTCCGAAATGGCGAACAATAGAGAATCCCAACAGGAATTCGCAGTACATAGAAAATAAATCCAAAAGCATACCTACGACTACCTATAAGTCGTGCTTAAATACCCTTCGGATAAACATCTCGAGGGTTTACAAAAATAGCCGACGGCCAACACCTACGGAACAGTTAAACAAAAATAGGTCCGAAATATACTAAATCAATTGGAACCCCTAAATACAAACATTAAATAACTTGGGCCCAAATTAATTAATTAAAAGTCCGTTTATTATATTATTTAAATTCTGGGACTAGTTAATTAATTAATTAAATTAAATTATTACATAAAAAATTGGGGACATTACAAACATAACCAAAGTAATGAGAAAGGAAAAGAAATATTCTCATGCAAAGCCATGCACTCTGACAAATTTGGTAATAATGATTAGTATATTCCATGAATAGCTAACTTGTCCACTATAAGGTAATCACTTCAAGAATATCAATGGTTACAACTATTAGATCCCAAAATTAAATATTATTTAATTTCTACTCAAACATTTTAATTAATTATCATTCAATTAAAATAGTTTAGATAATAATGCCTTAAGAGTCCACTGATAGTAATTATCTTATATACTTGGGTTTGCTACTTTGCCATCTAGACCACGTATTGGTTCGAACGGGTTCGTGGTTTGGGTCCAATGCTACAAAAATATGAGCAGGGTTCAATTTCTAGGGACATGTTTCAAACTAGCATCAATCCAGATCGAACCTCGACAAATTTGTGTCACCCATATTTTATTTCAAACGAACCTGAGCAAATTTCGCCCCATGGATAGTGTTTATCTTTTTGAACACATTCTATAGTTTTTTGAGTTCCACAACCCTAAAAAGTGAATGTAAATGGTTTATGTTGGCTTCTAACACTCATTTGTGGTGTGCAAATAGGTTGGCTTTTAACACTCATATGTTGGCTTTTGACATTCTAATTTGTCTTATGCTTCTAGGCTTCATAAATATGTATATATGTAATTTTTACATTGTTTTTGTACGAACAAACCCAAAACCTTTTCCAAAAATTTGTCGTACTAATGAATTGGTTCTTCAAACCTGTATTTTGAAATTGAACTCGAACCGGTAGCTAAGGTAATCATCAATCAACCTTAATAATGATAACCATTTATTAGTAAGGATATCTTATAGTATAATTAAATAGATTAGGAGTATCATAAGAATAATCCCAAGAGGAAAGGCCTAGCAAGCAGTTTTATTACCATTAACTACTTGGCTCCTACTTCACACATTTTAGAAAAGCTATGAAGAAGAGGAAGAACATATAATTGGTACAACGTTATTAATATGTGAACAATAATTGAATAACTATTGATATTAACCGTCTCTCATGTATTATTTCAATTAATTATGTTTTGACCATGATCAGTCATATGAATAGATATATGTACATATTGACCATATATTAGAATGACTTACATGATTTATTTGAACTAAATTAAACAACTTGACACATTGTCAAAAGCACACTAGTCTAGACATAAATAGGGAGTATTACATAACCAAATGTCAACTTTGATGCTTTGGATGAAAAACACTATGACGATTATTAAATATTGAGTGTAATTTTCGTTGTGTATTGACATTTTGTTTTATTTTCACTTTTGCAAATTATTGAGTATCCAAACTCTTTTTTGTACCCATGGAGTTTTTTTTTTCCAATACTCACATACCCATTATTCATACCCACACCTGTATGAGGAATGATAATTTAGCTTTCATCTATAGGATGCCAATGATGTTGGACAAAAGGATAGCCACTGAAAATGTTTCTCTGAGTGGTTTAGTTCTTTGTACCTATAATGGCTTAGATGTAATGTCCCCCTTTTTATAATGCTCTTTAATCTTTTTGAATTTATATTTGGCAATTTGAAATAGGTTATATTATAAATATTTTTTAATAATATTTTGATATTATAGTTTTTTTCCCATTAAAAAATAAATTAATATACCTTTAATTGATTCCCATCTACTCTCTATACTCTTATTGTTTTATATGTTTTGATATTTCTTTATCCAATTTATTTTAACTTTAATACCCTTTATTTTGCAATAGAATAATAATACTACTATAGTAAATGGGTGGTAGGAATGACCCCTAATACTACTTTAGATTATATGAAATATTCTATTGATGCTGATTTATCTTATTGGCAATTTCCACTGTTTTTATCCTCCCCTATAATTTCGGGCTTGTAACATGGTTTTGGACCTTTTAATGGTGTATGGTATTTGAATTAAAATCATCCATAATAGTTATCACCTTTTTATCTTGTATTTGAAAAGCAATTTTCATGCTATCTCATTACTTCTCATTCTATGAGCAGCTTGTTATTTTAAATTTTTATATTGTCCTTTCTTCTCATTACGAATATTATGCCTTATTTGACATATTTGAATTTGGACTCAGTTTGTTCCTATTTTGTTTTTTGGTGCTTGCAACATGTTTGCTTCATGGTATAAATATCATTCCTAATAGTCATGCCTATTGACATTTGGCCAGTTAATTAATTAAGTTTTTCATATTTTATAAATGTACGGGTTGTATGGGTTATTCAAATATACCCATGGATTAAGTATATTACACATTGGTAAATAATGGGTCAAGCTTTACTATTATTAAAAATATTGTTTTGGGCTTTGTTCATTTAGAGTTTACTTGTTAATTTATTAATAATTATATTGGAACTAATTTATTACTAATATTTGTTCATTTGATGTTTAATTTATTAATTAATAATTATTTATCTAGTAGGCAATATATCTTTTATAATTTTAATCATTTAATTTATCAATGCTTATTATTTAGATTTTTATCTGAGGGAGGGGATATTAAAGCTGATACCACTGTAATGTCCCCCATTTTATAATACTCTTTAATCACTTCAAATTTATATTTGGCAATTTGAAATAGATTGTATTATAAATATTTTTCAAAATATTTTGATATTATAGGTTTTTTCCCATTAATAAATAAATTAATATACCTTTAATTGATTCCCTTCTACTCTCTATACTCTTATTGTTTTATATGTTTTGTTATTTCTTTATCCAATTTCATTTAACTTTAATAACCTTTATTTTGCGATATAATAATAATAATGCTATAGTAGATGGGTGGTATGAATGACCCCCTAATACTACTTTAGATTATAGGAAATATTTTATTGATGCTAATTTATCTTATTGGCAATTTCCACTGTTTTTATCCTCCCCTATTATTTCGAGCTTGTAACATGTTTTTGGACCTTTTAATGGTGTATGGTATTTGAATTAAAATCATTCATAATAGTTATCGCCTTTTTATCTTCCTTGAATTTGAAAAGCAATTTTCATGCTATCTCATTACTTTTCATTCTATGAGCAGTTTGTTATTTTATATTTTTATATTGTCCCTTCTTCTCATTATGGATATTATGCTGTATTCGATATATTTGAATTTGGACTCAGTTTGTTCCTATTTTGTTTTTTGGTGCTTGCAACATGTTTGCTTCATGGTATAAATATCATTCCTAATAGTCACATGACTCACATCTATTGATGTTTGGCCAATTAATTAATTAAGTTTTTCATATTTTATAAATGTACGGGGTGTATGGGTTATTCAAATATGTAATGTCCCCGTCATAAAGTAAATGTACTCATTTAATCTTTGTAACGGGCCGATTGATTTATTTTATCTCGAACCCATTTTTATTTAGTTTCCGTAGTTTGTGTCGCCATCGGCTAAATTTGTACACCCTCGGAAAGCTTTTCCCGATGGGTATTTAAGCACGGCTTGTAGTCAGTTTGTACGCATGCTTTAGATTTCATTTCTCTGTACTGCAGATTCTTGTCGGAGTTCGACATTGTTTGCCATTTCGGAAGTGAAAGAACTTCCCTATTTGGCTTGCTCGGTTTCGGTGGGAATAAACCCTCACCCTATTTTGGTTGTGTTCTTGATTTGTATCTGGCATATTGGAGATTAAATTGCTTATCTGTTCCTGTTGGTGAATTTGTGGACTCTGCATATGCAAATTGTGTTGTATTCTTGAGCGATATCAATTGACTTGTATTTCTGTTCTGCATTAGGCTCTGTAGGCATTGTATGGCCTCATTGGCTCCATCCAGACAGTCCCCTCCATCTGTATGGCTTCTAACTTCTTCATTCCAATTCATTACCTCACCGTACGACTTCATTGGCATCATCCCGGAATAGTTTACGACATTCTAACTTTCCATACAGCCATCTTCCCACTATATGACCATTCAGTGTATCCCCCTCTAATCGTACAGTCACATTTTACCTTCCTCACAACTGTACGACACCCAACAATTCACCGTACGGCCTTCTGCATGGCATCCTCTCTAATGTACGGCCTTCCTCATAGCCGTACAGTTTGTTCCTACCCCGTACAGTCCACTTCCTGCCACCGTACGGACTGGGACTTGCCTGAGTTCACCTTTGCGTACATTTTCTACTGTCGTACGGCAATCAACATTCCATATGCCAACCTCACCCTTACACCCCCACCCCATATGGACACAAATTCAAGCCATACATCCTTCTTTCCATACTGTTTGGTTTCAACTGAGCCTTACCGATTCAATCCTAGGAACTGATACACTGATCAACGGCTCATACTAGGCATGGGACCATTTCAAAATATACCCATGGATTATGTATATTACACATTGGTAAATAATGGGTCAAGCTTTATTATTATTATTAAAAATATTGTTTTGGGCTTTGTTCATTTAGAGTTTACTTATTAATTTATTAATAATTATATTGGAACTAATTTATTACTAATATTTTTCATTTGATGTTTAGTTGATTAATTAATAATTATTTATCTGGTAGTCAATATATCTTTTATAATTTTAATCATTTAATTTGTCAATGCTTATTATTTAGATTTTTATTTGAGGGAGGGGATATTATATCAGATGGCATTAGAAGCTAGTGTCAGCCTGATTCTAGTTTTCTTCATTCATTTTGAATCGAGCATGCCGTTCTAAGTTTTCTTGATAACTTGTTATTGGCCTCTTGTTTTTCAAATAAAATATTCTCGAGCTGATTAAATCCCTTTTGAAGAAGTTAATTTGAGGGAAATGGCTTTGTGTAGAATTCGCTTGTTTGGACCAATATTTCCAATGAATCCAATGATCTACATTACCACATTGTATTTGTTTTAGAATTTCCTTAATAACTCCGCTAACCTGTTTATTTTTTCATTGTGTACAATTTTATCATCTTTTGGATTACATATGTTTTTAGCTTGGTGGTCCTTACATGATCTCATTTCTGAGAAATTATAATGGGAGACACATGCTAGTTGCATTTTTGGCTTGATTGAATTGTTTGAATGACTTGAGATGAAGGGACATGAAATGTGTGTTTTGTTAGTTTTGGTATCAGGACTTGTAAAATGTTTTCCATATTACTGTTCTTATAACCTAAGGTCCTAAAGTTACAAGTTTGAGATAGAGTTGGTGGAATTCATAGAGAGTACTTGGCAGCTTATTATTATTTGCAATGTTAGGCATTTGGTTGTTTACTATTTTTAGGCAGTTTTGATTTGCTATGTCAATGATAGTTCTGTTATATGTGTTACATTCTCGTTATAGATCCCGAAATAATAAGAATTACATTCTCAAAAATGCATATATGCCATTAACTTCTTTGATAGTTTAATTTTATTTCCAACTTAGAGAGCCTTCTGGATGGGCTTTTAAAAAAAAAGGTATTAATGGTAATTAATTTTTCACTGATCTAACTGCATTCTTCATATTAGTGTAAATTTTCTTATTGCAATACGATTTTTTGAACTTCATGAATCTGTATACTTTTAAACTTGATCTCTTCTTTGGGGATCGTCAGTCTTTAAATTTTATTATTTTGTGGTATTAATTGTTTTATAGAAATTAATTATTTATTGAATGTTAGAAATTCTAACAGAAGGCATTATTTGATGAGATACAGAGATATTATGGGTTCTCTGGCAACTCTTGGGCACACTGTAAAAGCAATGGAGTTTATTGGCCAAAGTTCTGGTGTGTTTGGGATAGCTTTTAATATCTATTTTTATCAATAGCATTTATTCTTATTCTAATAAATAAACTTTGCATATATTTTTGATAATTATTAACAACATAGTTTATACATATTTTTCTATGGTGCTGTTTGCACATTTAAAAAAGTACATTTTGCACTTTTGTCAGGAAAAGCTTCCAAGGGTCAGAGTCAGAGAGTTCAACAACATGTTCTGCAGGTGGAATCATAAAACATCTGTTGAATTCAAAGGTCATGCATTTGGCAGTACAGTTACTGAATATATACCTTGATTTGTTTCTTCAGAAATTTCGTGCAGGTGGATACAACACCATTGTGGCAACATCTATTGGTGAAGAGGGTTTGGATATAATGGAAGTTGATCTTGTAATATGCTTCGATGCAAATGTTTCACCATTAAGGATGATCCAACGGATGGGAAGGACAGGAAGGAAACGTGATGGCCGAGTTGATATCCTTTCTTAACATAAAATAGTGTCTGTATTGGATATTTGTCAATTTCATGTGTAACTTTGTATATAAATTGTAAGGATTAATGCTTTCCAAGATATTAAGTAATGCAAGATATGCCTATATGAGGTTTTCTTTGACACAACTTTCTACTCATCCTAGCAAGTGAAGGATCAGAATTGCAGGGGTATTTGCAGAAGCAAGCTAAAGGCAAGGCATTAGGGAAACACATGCACAATGGAGGCATCAATAGCTTCAATTTCCATTCCAGCCCGCGTATGGTATTTCTAGTGCTGTTTAAAAGTTTATTCATATATTTGATTAAGTGATATCTTTGAGGAAAATATGTTTATCTGAGAAATAGTCATTTAGATATTTAAAGAGTGCTTGAAGTAACACATTAATTAAGATATATATGGATAATCTTTTTGTAGGTTCCACATAGTTATCACCCAGACGTGCACTTTGTTGAGATGTCAATTGAAAAGTTTGTTCATCGGGCGAGGAAGGTAAAGGGGGACGCAACATCAATACATCCAGAGGGTGATGATTTGTGTGAGTCAGAAATGAATTTACTTGGCAGATATTTTGGTTCGAGCACTCAGGGATTCTGGACTCCATCAATTATTGCATTTCCTCACTATCAGTTGTTTCCATCACGTGTTTATAATGTAAAACATTCATTCAGAACAACAGAAATGCTGATTGACACGTTACAATCCCTTAAGGAGAACAAACCGTCTTTCTTTGTTCCCAGAAATTTCCTTCCAAATAATGAGGTAGTATACTTTCCTTTATTTCTTGTACTGTACTTTTATTCTTTATGCTAGTTATTGTTTTTAAATTTTTGTTGAGCTCTATTGTAAAAATTTTCTGTAATAGGTGGAAACTTCTTCAGCAGTGTATTTGCAGCATATTCCAGATGGTGCAAACGAAACTAAATTTGAAGGTATAATGTTTGGATGATTGCAATTGACATGAGCATTACTTAATCTTAAAATTGTGTACCCACTTGAAATCTACAAACAGTACATATGACAAGTGATTAGTTGCAATACATGATTGAAATGCTTTATAACTCAGATGTGATGAGTTAGATGTAACCAGTTTTCTAGATCTAAATGGATTTGTCTGATATCTTGTTAGATAAATAGTTACAAGGCCAAGTTTTCTCAGGTAAAAGAAAAATGAGTGCATCCTCAAGATGAACACTCGTCTGAAGATTTTGTTGTCAATGGATGAGGAATAGAAGATTTGCAAGCTGAAAAAATAAGCCATACAATTTAGATTTTGGGGACCTTCATTGAACAAAAGACCTTTATCAATAAAAGTCTAATAGAGCTGGAAACATTTGAAATGTGTTGAGAAGCTAATGTTTGCAAGAGTAAAACTATGACAATTTTCTCCAGAAAAATTAGAGAAAGAGAAAATACTTGGAAGGAGATCGTGCATTGTGAAAAAATCATGTCCAATCTTTAGATCATCGATTGCGGACTTTGTGAGCACTTGCCAATACTTCACAAAGTCACGCGTTTTAAAGATGGCTCAGTGAACCTGCCATGGCCTTGCGTGCTGAGTCTGCCCGAGTTTCGGTTGTACTTGAAAGAGTTTTAGTAAAAAAACTCAGAATTTTGGGATGGTACTTGTGAGTTTTGGAGGTGGATTTCCATGTACACCTGGGCCATGGCTGGGAACATTAAAACAAAAAAAAGCCATTGTTTCCATTTTTTTGCACTAACTTTCTCAATACAGGTATGAAGAGGGATATTGGAAGAGGAGAGGAGCATTTGAGATCACAGAAGACACTAGTTTATTTCACGCTGTCTCTGTTTTTTGATTTGTTGGTTTGAAATTCATAAAAAACTTGAAAAGCTAGGGAAATTGCATGCAACTTTTTTTAGTTAGTTTTTTTTTAATAACTTTTTCCTTGCATTTTTAGCTCTTTAAGGAAAAAAAAAAAACTTTCTTTTACCCAAATGAATGCTTATTGTTGTTCTTCCCGATGCCTTATTATACAGTTATGGTTTGACTTTATAATTTCACCTAAGTTGAGGGTTGACTCATCAATTGAAGGGGATATTTATTCAATTAATTCATGGAAGCTTAAGCCATGGTACTAATTAAAGTATTGGAGAAAATGAATTATTAAAAGAAAAAAGTATATCTATTTATCCCACATTGGCTTCAAAAGTGTGTGAGTTCTCCCACAAAAGTTATAAAAGACTCACATGAGTTCTGATTCGTGACTTGTTCATTTTCTTTTGTTTGTGTGGAGAAGAAATTGAGTTAAGGGTTTCAGATTTCAAGCTTGAGGAATTGTGAATTCTTTCTAGTGCTTTTGCACTTTGAACTGTTGAAATTATCTGGCGAATTGTGCTTGAGGATAGTTTAAATTAGAACCATCATTGTGCTTCATTTGGGATCAGATTGTGAGAAGTATTTCATTGTAATGTTTTAGATTTGATTGCAAGGGCAGAAAGCCTTAATTGGTGCGGATTGCAACCCATGTATGGTTCAACATTTGAGTTTGGAGATTGGCCATAGGTCATATAGGTGAAGTGGAAGTCTTCCACAAGCCACAATTTAAATATTAGAGGCAGCATTGGTAAACTTAGGGCACATTCTTTGATGATTGGTGTCTCCAATCAATATTTCCAGCCTTGCTATCAGATTGGAGGATATTTACAGAGAGTCATGACATATATGAAATATATATTGGAGAGTTTTTTGGCATAACACATCAGCTGCGTTTAATTAATAGGTTCTCTCTAATTTTGTAATAAAATTCAAGAATATCAAATTTGGTATTTGTAAGCATTGTGAATACTTTGATTTAATAAAGGTTTGCATGCCAACTGTTTGGTTTAATGCCTATGAGTCTTGTTCAACAATTCATATTTTATATATGTTGTTGGTATGTTTATTTTTATGACAGCATAATGAAGTGATGTCCTTTATCTAAAATGACAAGTGTTTGACAAAATTACTTTGCAAAAGGTTCAAGTTTTATAACAAGATTTGACACCAGAAAAATCAGGAAATTCTGTTTAGACTTTGCAGACCAATTGTTTGATAAAATGCATTTAACACAAATCTAAAAATGTAAAATAGAAATGCAAAGAATATTACAATGGTGAAGTTAGAACAGGTTGGGTTTTTTACAGTGGTATCAGAGCAACGGTTATATCCTTGAAGGGTTCTTTAGAGTGGTATGAGAACTTGCATGATAAGTGTTTGACAAAATTGAAACTAAAACCAATTGGGGTTCTTACAGTGGTAACAAAGCTTGTATGATAAGTGTTTGACAACTATAAGAACCCCAACCAGTTCTAAGTTCAATTCTAGTGGTTTGACATTTTGTAAAACACTTATCAGGCAAGCTCTGATACCATTGTAAGAACCCCAACCGTTACTAACTTCACTACTAGTGGTTTGACATTTTATCAAAAACTTATCATGCATGCTCTGATACCACTCAAAGAACCCCAACCGGTTCTAACTTTAATTCTAGTGGTTTGACATTTGGTTTCACTGTTCTTGCTGAAATAGGATTTGCACCTATTATTTCCCCACACGACGTAATCCACATTCCAAAAACAAAAATGGTCTCTCTCAATTGTTATCATACTTATCGTAAATAGTAAGTACGTGAAACTAAGCCCAAACAAAGTCCAATCTGTGCCAAATGAAGAGCAAACTAAAACATGCTAAAATGTGGAGAAGACAATACCCTCCCATAACTGAGCCTCTTCCTGTGAAGTCCCTCTATCCATAATAAATAGCCTACGAGGGACACAATAATAAGCTAACATCCTGTCCTTCGATATTGGCTAAAAAGTGAGATCACCATGAAGAATGAAGTGATGAGCTGGTTGGAGTGTGGTCTCTAAGGAAGGGGTCGCTTCAGAGTGTGATCCCAGAGCCTCTGTGATTGCTGAAGATATGCCCTACATCAATCTCAAAGGTTGTTGGAGAGATGAAAGCTGTTCTTGGTGCATATGGTTTGAAATGAGAGAAAAACAAAAGATAGAGGAAGCATTAGCAAAAGTAAATGAGTCAAAATGTATCTATCTCTACATCATCTGATTATTTTGTCAGCCATGGTCCAAGCATTTGTCATCCACCATCAATTGACTAGAGTCTTGAAGGTTCTTTTCCTATTGACAACCAATTTCTTTGTTACGATGTTCAAACAACACAACTTTCACTTGAAGGTAGTGGTTGGATTTTAAAAACACATCACAAGGCTAGGACAGTAATAGCAAATTCGTGTTACTACTATAAGTTTCCAATCACTATGGCAAATGGGCGATATTGGGGAGGTTTGGTGAATGCATTGACAATTGTAGGTATGGCTTTTAGCTTCTAACATGCAAAGAATTGAGTGGGCCATTGCTACAAGAAGCTGCAAAATATACATAGCTTATGGTTCATAATCAAAAGAAAGCTTGGTGCAGAAAAGGCGGCTGCAACATCATATCAAATGGTTGAATAAATGGATGGGATAGTACTTGCCTAAACTTTTTAGTTGCTTCTAATGGTGCATTGAAGTTCACAAAGTCCATATATGCCTCACATGAAGTAAAAAGTGATAAGACATTGTGCAATTTATTAGTCAACATAATCTAGTAGGCTGTTGAGAATACTGTCCAAATTATCAAGGTTGCTGGTTCTAGTTCTGTTATTTAACACCCTCTTATTGGAGGTTGCAAACTTCTGATTTCTTTTTTGTTTCTGGATGCAATTCTGATTTTTTTGTGTTTTTGCAAGGTTTTTATTTCATTTTTCCTGTCTTTTCAGATTTTTTTTTTTTTGCATTATAAATGCTGGAGAAATAAATGCTTAAGAAATAGTGCTATAAATAAATGATTCCAAACAGTAAGAATGCCTTGTCAATCCACCCTTATTTTTTTGTTTTGATGGTTTGACATTTCATGAAACACTTTGCATGAAAGTGATTGAGTTCTGTTTTCTGAGTTTTATGGTTTTGTATTGTTTGACTTTGATGGATTTCAATGCCAAAACATTCGCATAAAATATAGAAATTATAAACACAACTTAACATAAACGAACATGAAACATTCAGCCTCAAATCAGAATTTATTTGTACTATATCGGGTATGAATACAACTCAGATCAGGTCTGATACGATTCATTCCAGACTACAACAATTCATTGGACATACCTAAGAGTAGTGTAATGTCCCCTTTGTAGCATTCATAGCATGATGTTGTCGTTAGCCTATTTCCCCACAGTCCCGTAGGCTAACTAGGACATTAAAGGGGCTTAGAGGCCATTTGGTCTAGACAGTTTCAGTTGCAGGTCTTTCTGAGGGGTTCTGGGGCAACTTTGGGCATACTTACTATTTATAGTAAGTCATCTTGGACATGGCCGGACATTCAGTCACAATGGTATGTCGATGGTAATTGTTTAAAATCGACAGGAAAACTTATTTATCATTGATAAGATTTGTTATGCATTGATAAAGCCATTTTATAAAGTTAAATTTAAATATTTAACTTTATTAATGCATAGACTATAGTTTGTGGGAAATATTTAAATTAAAAGAGTTCCCTTTATTTTTATAACACATTGGAGACATAAGGTACATAAAGGGAGTTATGTTTTATCCCACATTGAGAAAACGAAGGATTGAGCTCTTGTGAGAACACTATAAACGAAATGGAAGAGCTTTTTTTTGTATGCTTGGATGAAGATTAATGTTATGTTGCTGGATATCTGATTATCGGGCTTGGAGGACGGAATCCCTCTTTGCTAGCATTCTCTTCGCTGTTGGAAGACATAGTCAGGAGGATCAAGGGTGTTTTCACTTCAGGAAACACACTGGATTTCATTTGGGGCACTTGCATAAAGAAATTTACAAGGGTTTGAGGTGCAGATCTGAAGTTAGTTATTGCTATAGTGCCGCATGAACAGTATTTTGCTACAGTTGGCATGAATGGTATTTTGCTACAGTACGGCGTGAACAGTGTTGGTATCAAGTTTACTTGTTTTTCCGGCTGATTAGAAGTTTGGAGGGCTGGCCGACTACATCTGCAAAATACTACGGCAACTAATTCCAGGTTTCTTTTGTCAAATTTTGATATTTTGCATAATAATTGTTGAATACAAGTCTGGATAGTTGTTGCAGCCTTTAAGGCAGCTGTAAGTGCACATCTACATTTAAAAATCACCCTTTTATCAGCAGATTGAAAGCGTTTTCAGATTTTTCATATACTGTTGAATGTGTGCCAAGTGTTTGTGAAAATGTTATGATGTGTATTATGCATTTTAATGTCACTTCATAGTTGTTCGTAAATCTACTCATTGGAAAGCAATTTATTGAGGAAATCAGCTTTATGAGTTTGCATACAAAGTGTTTGACAATATTCCTTAAGTTAAATTTCTACAAGTCAAAGTTCAAATCAGGGGAGGATATTACAAGTAGGTATTGAGGAGACTTAGATATGCAGTGATATATTTGTCTTATGGTAGTCAAGGGCAGAAAATGACTTGTGAAGATGTGCAGGTCTGAAACACCCCAAAAATTTCTTAATGGCATCGGAGGGCACTATAATCTTCAAATATAGTTTTTCAGCCTTGGCACAACCTCTTGAAATTCATATCTGTAATTAATTCCTTGAAAATACTTTTTTCCAAGTAAGATTTGTTCACAATTTTCCCTTATTTTATTCTCCAAATCCTACCAGCTGTAGACATGCAAATAAAT
The DNA here is from genome assembly GCA_028749045.1 of Cupressus sempervirens. Lineage (NCBI taxonomy): Eukaryota > Viridiplantae > Streptophyta > Pinopsida > Cupressales > Cupressaceae > Cupressus > Cupressus sempervirens. The sequence continues at coordinate 467,892,780 of CM053784.1, read as the reverse complement.
GATATTTTCAACTCTTCTTCAATGCCAAGTTCCTATCAAACCCTCCAAAGAGATTTCCAGTTGAAATCTCTGGCATTTTGATAATGAGCACAATGGTGAATTTTGGATGAATCCAGACAAAAGATGGATTTTGGGTTTTTGCCCAAACCAGTGAGAATCTCCTAAAGGTTTTCATTATCAGATTTCCTGCATTGAAATCAAAGCTCTCAAACTTCTTAGAGAGAAATATAATAAATGAAATATTTTTCAAATAAGTCCTTTTATAATTCTCCAAGGATGCTTTTGAAAACCTATCTAATTTCCCCCTCTTTAATTCTCATATTTATTCACAATTGGTGACAATAATAAGGTGACCCCTTATATAATTTTAATTATTATTAAGTCTCTTAATGAATTAATTTTCATATTTTCCTTACATCTCTTCCTATTTGGCACGTATCTCCTTAAAACTCTTCATTAAATCATTTAAAACTCTATAACTACCTAGGTGCAAATAATGAATTCACTTTATACTTCTCATTTAGATGTCCATATAACATCCCCTTTGAATTTATTAAAAAAACATTAAAGTTTAACAATATAGTTAACTTTAATAATAACATTATTTTAATTTTAAAGCTTTGGACTGAATAGAAATAGAAATCCATTCACTGACCTTGTTGGCATTCCTCCTGTGACTTTCTGCAAATAGAAAGTATGGCGAATGAACAATGAGTGTGGGAATCCCAAAACTGAAGATAATGCATGATGAAGCTGTTGGGAGACTAAACTTTGACAATCAGCTGGAAATAACTATTTCTATAAGTATCAACTATTAAAAATAGAAAGTCATCTTAGATTCCCAACTGATCAAATATTTTGAAACTGACACTAAAAACATTAACTTACTAAATATACCAAGTCTGTGATGAGTTATCAAAAATCACTCCAAAAAGTGTTCGATTCCAATACATTCTTTGAGTTCATTCCCACTATCAAAAACACCTTTTGAATAGACTACCACAAACCTTGAGAAACAATTCCATCCACTTTACAAGAGGACCTGAAAGTGGGGATTTTACACAAAGACACAACAAACTTAAAGCCCTATCTTCAATTTTATTTCAAGGAATTCAGAACATCCCGAAAACATCAACTACAACCTAAAATTGAAGTTGTGGAAATATTGAATTATGGTTTTATTTAGAATAATTCAAATTAGAACATAGCCTATTTTCAACATAGAGATATTGTGCTAAAGTTTTGACCTATTTTTGAAGCTACAATAGACTGGAACTTAAACAATTACTTGAATACAAAATTTGTTTCCTAGATATCTGAGGATTCTTTTAGACATTCATCTAAAGACTCCATGCTTTTCAAAGTATCCACGCTCTGTTATGGAGAATAGTTTGTCCCTAAAATGTTAACTGTATTTCCCTTCCACCTTAGATGTCTCCTTCACCTTGATAGCTTCTTTGATTGTAGCTAGGCTTGCTCCATGTTCAACCTTTTGACTGTTGCGATATGGGAGTCGACTCTCTTATCCATCGTCCACTATGCCAGTCGTCGTTCTAAGCGTCGGAATACTTGTCCTATGAACCGATAGTTTGACGATGATTGTAAATCTTTTCATTGTTCCTTGCACTCAGTCATGTGGCCCACCCTTCGACTTTTACCCATCTGTGTTCCTCTTATCACCACTTTCTTCGGTCAGAGACGATCGTTCATTGCTTTGCAGTGCAGATCCTTGTGTGCTACGCTCATCTACAACTCTAAGCCTTTTTGGCGCAGTCCATTTCCTAAGTGTCCCCCCACCCTCCACCCTTGACATCCATTCCCTCACCTCCCACATCTCCACTCTGTATGACATCATTGGCCAACCCTCTGTCCATCACTACGACATTTTTACCCCTTCCAACATTTATAAGGTCATCAAATCTATGAGATGTAGTAGGGTGACAAATGGAGAGTGTTTTTCAGGTTGAGCTCTTGAAGCTCGGTATCTTAGTTTTGGGCTTCTTTCTCCCTATGCTCTTTAATAGGTTTGCACTGGCTTTCCCAACTCTTGGTTAAGGCATGTGATCTATTCGATTCATTAGAACGAGCAAGTTTTGAACCTTGACAACTACAAGACCATCATGATTGGACACACCTTTGCCAAACTCTATCCCACGACACAAAATACTATTCTTTCTAGGGAGCTTGACAGGAGCACTTACAAGGTTAGAGGTCAAGCTGGCTTTTAGACATATTATCAGACCATGGACCATATCTTGATGTTACAAGCTATTATTGAGGAGGCTCAATACCGCTCGATGGAAGTCTACTACTGTTTTGTAGACTTTTGTAAAGCTTTTGATTTCGTCCCTTTTGTATAGACATAGGGACATTGGGATCTCAAAGATTTTTTGGACGACTATTATGAGGTTTTATGGGAGTGTGGTGGGCATACTTTGGACACCTGAGGGCTTCTCGGTTTCAATTCAGAGCACTATTGGCGTGAAGTAGGGATGCCCACTTTCCCCCACCATGTTTGGCATTTATATTTATGAGATGGAGGCTTTTCTCAGAGATTCTTCGCTCCGGTATGATGGTTGCTATTCGCATCAGGTCTTGATCTCAATTCTTCTTTTTGTTGACGATGTGATTCTTTTGGCCTCCTCCCCGGAGAGTTTCAAGAGACTTCTTGATGGCTTGGCTTCCTTTTGTGACCAATGCCAACTTGTGGTGAATTTGGGTAAGACACAGGTCATGGTCTTCAATAACTTGAAGACCTCACATCTACATTTATAGTTTCAAGGTCAGGAGATTGAGATTGTATCCTTATCCACATCTCAAGATCAAGTTCTCTAGATCTCGCTATAGTTTGAGGCCCACTATCCAGTCCGGGGTTAGTAAGGAGATGGGCTCCCTTCCCATGCTGGAGAGACAATGATTTAGACACCAATTTTAGGACACTTCATCCAAGTTGGCCCTCATGGACTCCTTTGTCATACTGACAATGCTCTATGGGTTTGTGGTTGGTGGTCTTCTCTTCTTGACTTTGATGAGGCCTCTATTGAGTGCGTTCATACCTTGCTCCTCTGGCGTATCATGAGATCTCAGCAATTTACACCTCACAACATTATTTTGTTAAAGTTTATGGCTCATCCCTTCAGACCGGTAGCCATCTTTGACCTGATATGGTTTCTTCACCATCTCCATGGCTTTGTGGACTCAGAGGATGATCGACACAAATATTCCTACTTGGCTTATTGTTCATTTGTTGCGGTTGCGGATTTTGATTCCGCCTCCAAAGCCTAGTGTTGCTATTCCCAGTCTACTTCCTTGTTGAGCTCCATTGGGATCAACATTGATCGCCTCCCTCCCTTTTAGTTCTCGTTGGACGCTCCCCACCTCCTCCCTTCGTAGGTGGAGTTGAACAGATATGTTAGACTTGATATTTACAGACAATACATCACTAGGACCTAGTGCAAGCCCCATGGGGGGTTATGCCCAAGGATGGCCTTTTATGCTGAGCACTTTTTGGATATTCAGGACGAGATTATTGTTCGCCTTGATTACTTGTCTTGGCGCTAGTGCCAAGCCCTATGCATTTTCTTGGGGTCCTTCAGAGTTGGCTCCCACTGCCTTCGGGCCTAGAATGATCACCATATTGATAGAGAGGACTAGGTTTGTCGTCTGTGCACCTTGGTCGAGGTTGAGATAGAGACCCACTTCATTTTCCGCTACTCTATCTGCTACGAGATCAAAGGGAGATTCTATTGCTTATTTAGAGAATGTAGATCCCTAACTGCTTTCTTTGGCTACACGGATTAGAAGTGTCTGAAACTTTATCTCTGTGACCATACCTTTGCAGCTCTTATTCTTGAAAAGTTGGGCCTCCAATCAGCTTATCACCGCCTTCTCGCCCTTGTCTCCTGCATAGGGGTTGAAGTGGCTGTCCAACACCACCACCATTGGCCACTCCAGATGTGTGAGACCCCGCTATGTTTCTACTCGTCAGCGACACTCTTCCAACAGTTCTCAATGGAGGTTCAGGGCCCCTACTTGCCCTAGACCTTACCCTTCAGTGCTAGATTTCTTTCAGTCAAGGAAGGATCCCCAGTCCTTGCCTCGGGGCTGATTCCTTTGTTTGTTTCTTCTACTTCTCACTTGCTCTTTTTTGGACACCGTTTGGTGTCTCTTTAGTTTGCTACTTCTTTGGTTGTATTCTTTTAGTCCCTTAGATCCTTTTGGTGGTCTCTTGTTGGACATTAAATTTATCTTATCTCATCTTATCTCATATTGTTTCTTCTACTTCTCGCTTGCTCTTTGTTGGACACCATTTTGTGTATCTTTAGTTTGCTACTTCTTTCCTTGTATGCTTTTAGTCCCTTAGATCCTTTTGGTGGTCTTTTGTTGGACATTAAATTTATCTTATCTCATCTTATCTTCTTTCATAAATGTCTTTGTGATAGTCCTTCACTTCCAAGAAAACTTCCACAAATCTGAAACCTGATTCAATGAACACAAGACTTATGGTGACTATAACTATTGTTCCCAGAATTTTATCATGTCATACCAAGTCTTCCAAGATGATATTCCTATCTGACATTTTTTGTTTTGCATGTAAGTTTGTGTTCATTTCTGCCTTTGTTGTGAACCAATAATGCCACATTGTTCCACTTTCTCATGTCTTCCAGAATTTGGTCCAAATCTCATGGCAACTCTTGCAAATTTACTCAATTCTTTTAGCATTCATGAAACACTCCAGCGACACTTCTTTTAAGGAAATTCATCAATATTTATTAGATTTGATATTATTAGGCTCCAATAGTCTTGCAAATTACAAAAATTAATTGAGTGCAAAGAAATATATTTAGAATATTTTTAAAACATAAGAATAGTCTATAACAATTAAATTTGACCCCAAATAGAAATTCTCGGTCTAATGTTTCAATACTCTACCATATAAAAATTTCGAGCATGAGAATTAGGCCCATAAAGATTAGTAACATAATGTCTCCTTTGCCAAAAAGTAGTTGGGACCACAAATTATAAAATGCTTTGGAATAATAAGCCCGATTAAGTTATTAATCTTTGGTCAATAATCATGCTAAAATAAATCACTACTCTTTAGGATTGTGAATTGATCACATGAAATCTTTGCACAAAGTTCAGAACTTGCCCTTTCCTGTAAGTTTCCATAGTAACCACAATTAGAAAATCTTCATGCACCCATACGATGTGAATATATCCTAGTCAAGTAAATTTCATAGATGGCAAGATTAATATGAATTAGTCTTATTATATTATCTAGCACCACGACAAGCCAATATTGAAGGAGCTTTCAAGAAGAAAAATTTATTAGGTCCTATAGAAGCATTCCACTTCAGATGGTGTTATCCTCCAACACCACTACATTCTTCCACAACAAAATAAATATTAGCTTCAGAATATGCGACAAATGCTTTCAACGCTGAGAATAATAAAATAATAACAAGGCCCAATGCATTTTAATCTTCAACTTCATCATATGCACACAGTTCTTCAAACACATATCCCTCTAAATACTCAATGGCATTAAGTATCGATACCAAAACAAAAAACTAGGTATATGTTGTAATATTTGCAAGTGCAAACCCAGAAATAGACTTTGTAATTCGAAATGATTGTTTTCCTCCTTCGAGACAAATCCTTTCTTTGTAGCAGCAAGAAGGTCCAGTTTTCACAGATTCACACTTGAAGATAGAATATGATTGCAAGAATCATTGGCTCGACACTCTTAGATGGTAATAAACCCCAAGCTTTGAAGCTTTAAGTAGATGACCTTGGATTTCCTTTCACATGATGAGCATATGATGTTACACACGGAAGGCAGTTCATTCAACCACAATAGATTGATATTGACTATAGTTTCTCGTAGAAATATATAATCGCTCAACAATATTACCTTGAAATAATAGTCCTCGACCTTTATTTTTTCCAAATTATTTCAGTCTCTTATTTATTCAGCTCAATGAAGTATTCTGCAAATATGTGACGTAGAATAAAAGTAATCCTTTACTCACCGACAAAATACATCAAATGTGAAAATACCTTCTTACTCTTAATTTCTTTTATTTATGTTACTCAGTGAGCTTCACAGGTTGGCACAAAAACCAATTCTGATAACACTAAATTCCCAATGGATATTCTTTCCCCAAATTCTCTCAAATAAATTTTAGAAGTATAAATAGATAAATTCATGCAATAGATTCCAAACGCTCCTTGCAGCCGCAAGAAGCTACAATTTTCACAGATTCATGCTTGAAGATGGAATATGACTGCAAGAATCAGTGGGTTGACAGTCTTAGACAATAATAAACCCCAAACTTTGAAGCTTTAAATAAGACCACCTTGGATTTCCTTTCACGCGGTGAGCATAAGATGTGACACATGGAAGGCAACTCATTTAACAACAATAGATTGATATTGACTATATTTTCTTGCATAAATTTATAATCACTCAACAATGTTATCTGGAAATAATATTCCTTGACCCTTATTTTTCGCAAAATGTATCAGCCTCCTCTTATTTATTTGACTCAATGAAGTATTTTGCAAATATGCGATGCAAAACAAAAATAATCCTTTATTCACTGAAACAATACATCAAGTGTAAAAATACTTTCTTACTCAATTTCTTTAATTTATGTCATAGTTCAAAATCCCATTCTTTGGGCAAGGCAAAAATAAGTTGTCGACAAATATTGAAGATAAATCTGTATCCTCTTGATAAAATATTGGGAATTTTAAAAATGACTTAAATTAATTAGGAATGCATTTTTTTTGCAAAATTCAATAAGGAGATGCATCTAATGAGTTAGCAAATGTATAAACAAACCAAACAAGCTGATCTAGATACATGTAAATGCAATATGTAACAAAATTGCATCCTCATGTGGAATGTTGATGGCTAGCAACCATAGTTAGAGACACTTAACTTCGAAGCAAACTAAAAACAGAAAATTGTCTTTGTAAGGAGATAAGCAATTACAAATGTCAAGTACGATATGAAACTAGTCCACATCTTCCTCTTCCCCTTTCGAGAAGCTCTAGTAAAAACTAGTCTACGTCAAATCCACCTACAATTGATCTACAAGGCTGCCAAAGACTTTCTCTCCACTGAAGCCCTTCTCTTCTCCTCCAAACCCTCAAAATTGCAAAATAAACAATGACTGAGCAAGTCATTGGGCATCCAAGTTTTACTAGTGGCACCCTTGAGAAATAGTTAAGTTATTGCAAGAAGTTTGCGATTGGCCAACTTCTACAATAAATGTAAGGTCTTCTCGGCATTAATTTCTCGAGAAAAAACTTTTACAAAAGTTCTCGCGAGAAGAAGAGATATTTGCCACTTCTCAGAGAGATTTTAATCTATGATTTATGTTACTAATTGAGCTTCACAGGTTGACACAAAAACCAACTCTGATAACACTAATATTCCCAATGGATATTTTTTCCCCAAATACTCTCAAATAAAATTTAGAAGCATAAATCGATAAATTCATGCAATAGAATCCAGATTATCCAACATAAATACCCAAGTACTCAAATGAAATATAATCTTAGGAATGTTATTGCATGTGAATCTCCAGTGGTACAATAACCAAATCCAAGCGTAAGCACATACAACTTCAATCAGATTTGATAATACGAAATAAAGGTTTTAAGCAAAAGTGAGATACTCAAATAAAAATATAATCTTAGGTGTTATAGCATTACAATCTTCAGCTCTGAAATAACCAAATCCAACCGTTAAGACATACAACATCAATCAGATTGGATAATATGAAATAAAGGTTTTAAGCAAAAGTGAGATACCCATATGATATCTCTAGTAGATAATGAGTTTCCATATATTGCCTCCAAGCTAGAGGATTTCTGTCATGAAACTGGTTGAAAGATAAGTTTCCGAATTCTCCAAGAGAAGCCATTAACATATAATCCAAGCATGCTCCAATTAATCTGGCATTCTTCTTTTAAATCCCAATGCATTGGCTATTCAACTTCCCTTTGCTTATCTCTTGTCTTCTTCCTTTTTTGTCCCCTTTTTCAAAATTAAAATATCTTTAAATTAAATCTCATTAAGCTCCAAATAAGTCATTTTAATATGTTATGAAGCTGTCATTTAATTTTCTAATGTCACCAAGAAGGACATCAAGAATTCCCTAGTATTTTTAGTACTTTTAATATATTAGACTTATTTATCCATTGGGTTTCTCCTTTTTATAATTTAGTTTTCATTTATAAATGTTTTATTGTCCCCTCTATTTCACACACACACACACACACGCACACACACACACAATGTTTTTTTTAAGCCTTTGTTTGTGTCCTTATTTTCATTCTTTCTTCCTTTTTAGTTCTATACTTAGTTTTCACTTTCTCTTGTTTTTTCATTAATTTATATTCTCTCTCTTTCTATTAATTGTTTTATAACTATTCTTTTCTAATTTTCTTATATTTATTCTTATTTGCTTATTAAAAATTTCTTTCATATATAGATTTTTATTTTATTTCTTTATTCCTCTCTCTTTTTTATCTTTCTCTTGTTTATATATTTCTTTGCTTCTTTGATATTAATTTATGTTTTTCCTTTTCTTGTTTTATTTCTTTTATATTGTTTTGCTCAAATATTTGTATATTGTTGGGACATTTTGTCTTCCATTTTTATTCTAATTTTTAAAATATTTTTGGTAGTTTGTTTATTCATTAATATTTTCGTTCTTTTTTATATTTTTATTTATTTGTTGCTTTGTATCTTCACTTACAGTTTGTTTTTATATTCCACTTAATTTTGTTTTAATTTTCTTTGATGGGTATGCATTTAATTGGTTGTTTCTTATTTCTTTTTGTTCTTGTTTCTTGGGGTGTTTTTATTTCCTTTTACCTTTTTAATAATTTTTTGATTTATTCTTATTTTCTTTTCTTTAATTTTTAGGTCTTGGGTTTTCTCCTTTTTCTTTTTCTAGCTTTTTTAATATATATTGATTTGGAATTGACTTCTTGGTTTGCATTATTCTCCCTTTCTTCTCCTTTTCCTTTTTGGATTGTTGTCTGGAACTAATTCACTTTTCTTTTCTTGTTCTCTCTTGCATCGTGATGATCTAGTGTGGTCCGAGACATTGATGGAAAATCTTCCACTCAATCAACTCCAGAAGCATTTGTTCGATACTAAGGGATTGTGGAAATTTGATAGATCTTAATGTCTCTTAAGCTGAATAGGTTAAAAGGCTGCCAAAACTTTAACGTAACTTGTTGAAATGACTCTCAAGATGATTTAAAGCTATATGAGATTCTGTGATAAGTTGGCAAATTTTGGCATAATTGCTCACTCTAAGTATATTGCAAATATAACACACATTTTCAAGCCTACTTGTTTGTCATGTCCCCTCTTTAGTGTAATGTCCCCAATTTTTAATGTAATAATTTAATTAAATTAATTAATTAATTGATCCTATAATTTAAATAATATAAAATGAGGACCTTTAATTAATTAATATTGGGCCCAAATTAATATTTGTACTTGTGGTTCCGATTGATTTAATATATCTCGGACCTATTTTTATTTTTGTTTTCATTGGTAAGTGTTGCCGTCGGCTATCTTTGTACACCCTTCGAAAGGTTTTTCCTGATGGGTATTTAAGTACGGCTTGTAGGTAGTCGTAGGTATGCATTTTGGATTATTTCTTTGTATTGCAAATTCTCGTTGAGATTCTCCGTTGTTCGCAGTTTCAGAAGTGAAAGATCTTCCCTACTTCGCTTGTTCGATTTTGGTGAGATTTAATCCTCACCCAATTCCGTTGCATGTAATACTTTGCTCGGATCTGGCAAATTGAAGCACCATCTTTTGGCAATTATTAATTCAAGGATTATTGGTGTTCAATTCGTCGTTTGGCTTTATTTCATGAATTCAAATCTTTAAGTTTTTGTTGCATGATTGAATCCACCTTCTATCAGTACACCATCCGCTACCCTTGGTTTGGTGCAACATGCATTGCATCTGTCCGTGTTGTAGAATTGCCATTAAGTACGGCCACCTCTGCTTGTGCTACAACATTACCATACTGTACTGCAACATTTCCATACCGTACAACTTTCTAGGCTACCGTACGGCCAATGAACACCACCATTTGTACTCCATTTCAAGCTATCGTACAACCCACCCCAAATAGTCCGTACACCACTTGTTCACTCCATTCAGCTATACTATACAACCATTAGGTAATTGGCCATGAAGAACATGGGACCAACGGGTAACTAGCCATCATGCACACGGGACCGACAGGTACTTGCCCATCAAGCACACAGGACCAACAAATAACTGGTAAACAGGCACATAGGAACAATAGGCCCATCAGACACACGGGACCAACGGGTAACTAGCCATTAGGCACACGTACTAACGGGTAACTGGCTATCAGGCACACGAGACCAACAAGTAACTGCTATTAGGCACACAGGACGAACGAAACATTACAATGGTATTAGAGCTGATGATTCTACTAGCCTGTTGGGAGAATGGAGAGCTTTGACTTGGATGACACTATGGCTCAATTTCCAACCGATTAGAGAGCACATTTGTTAGTCGAATACTCCAAGAATACTTTTGCGTGCCAACCATTGGATGGACAAGTGCAGGATGACAGATATAAGGTGGTTGGCGATATCATTTACCACAAAGATAGAATCTATTTGGCACCCGAATCGAAGATGAAGGAATGGATTTTGAAGGAGGATACCAGCACAAATATTGTCAAACCAATACCTAATGATCATCTCGAGGAGATTTTGGGTTCTATCAGTGGCCCACCAAATGAGAAGGTTCTATCAATGGTTGTTCAACTTCTCGGAGATGCTATGGACGATTCCTTGCCAAAGCAACCACAGTTGGTTGAATATGGAGTCTACCCTTCAATGTTGCCTAAATTGTGCATGACTGCAATTTTTTTGTGTGAAGTGCTTCCTCATAAAAATAATAGAATCTACAAGTGTTGTGAAGTTCCTGAGGAGATCAATGATTACATGAAAACTATGGATCTAAACATCAATGTGTTTAATGATTGTCACCTTGGGATCCTGGTGATTTGGATATAACAATGTTCATATCAGAGTGGCGTAGCGGAGCCTGAATGGCGGTCTACTCATCTCAATTGAATTTGTGATCCTAAAGAAGCATGGAGTTTTCAGTAGATATAGGAATTTGCATCCATGCATGGTTTGGGATCTTGGAATTTGCGTATTGCTTGAGGACAAATAAACTTTGGCCGGTAAGGATTTGTAATCTCCCCAATTTTAAATGTAATAATTTAATTTAATTAATTAATTAACTGGTCCTAGAATTTAAATAATATAATATAAGGACCTTTAATTAATTAATATGGGGCCCAAGTTAATATTTGTATTTGTGGTTTTGATTGATTTAATATATCTTGGACCTATTTTTATTTTAGTTTTTATTGGTAACTGTTGCCGTCGGCTATCTTTGTACACCCTTGGAAAGGTTTTCCTTGATGGGTATTTAAGCACAGTTTGTAGGTAGTTGTAGGTATGCATTTTGGATTATTTCTTTGTACTATGAATTCCTGTTGGGATTCTCTATTGTTCGCCATTTTGGAAGTGAAAGATCTTCCTTGCTTGGCTTGTTTGATTTTGGTGGGATTTAAGCCTCACCCTATTCCATTGCATGTAATACTTTGCTCGGATCTAACAAATCGGGGCACCATCTTTTGGCAATTAATAATTGAAGGATTATTTATGTTCAATCTCTTGTTTGGCTTTATTTCATGAATTTGAATTTGTTAAGTTTTTGTTGCATGATTGAATCCACCTTCTATCGGTATACCATCCCCTACCCTTGGTTTGGCGCAACACACAGTGCATCTGTCCGTGCTACAACATTACCATTCCATACGACCATCTCTGCCCGTGCTACAACATTAGCATACTGTACTGCAACATATCCACACCATACGGCTTTCCAGGCTACCATATGGCCAATCAACACCACTATTCGTACTCCATTCCAAGCTACCATACGGCCCACCCCAAACAGTCTGTACATCATTGTTCACTCTTTTTAGCTATATTGTACGACCATCAGGCACATGGGACCAATGGGTACTTGCCCATTAGGCACACATGACCAACGGGTAAGTAGCCATTAGGCACACGGGACCAACGGGTAACTGGCCATCAGGCACACGAGACCAACACATAACTAGCCATTAGGCACAAAGGACCAATGGGTACCTCTACATCAGGCACACGGGAACAACGGGTAACTAGCTATCAGGCACACGGGACCAACGGGTAACTGGCCATCAGGCACACGGGACCAACGGGTACCTGCCCATTAGGCACGCAGGACCAACGGTTAACTGGCCATCAGGCACATGTGACCAACGGGTAACTAGCTATTAGGCACACGGGACCAACGGGTAATTCCTATCAGGCACACAGGACGAACAAAACATTACATTTAGTCTGACTAGCAGAGTTATGTGAGTTAGCCTATCATGGGGGTCTTGTAGGCTAGCAGTTGTGGATAGAGACTCATACAAAATTTTCAGTGACCGGGCTTGACTTTACAGGTAGTTGGGAGGCAGTTGGGTGCAGTTCCTGTATTTTAGGGGGCACCCCTAAATTTTAGGAGGATGTAGCATTTTCCAATGTGAGGTTTCACGAGACCATTCCATGGTTTTAGTTTTAGGATGACAGGGTGTGTTCCCTAGTTTCTAGGAGCATCCCTAGATTATAGGGAAGGGATTGCTAGTTGACCCATTTCGTCCGGTATCAGTCACAAACAAGTGACATCGTTAGTTTCACGTTTATTTGGTTGGTTTGGGCTTTCAGAGGAAAGATGAGAATATTTAAATATTTCCTAAGTTTGCATTTAAATAATTTATAATAAGGCTATTTATATAGCCATTCTAGAGCAATAAGGGGAATGTGGCTTCATTTGGTCAGATGTGCCCTTGTGTTATAGCTCATTGGAAAGGTCTTGAATTATTATAAACTATTTTCACTATCTGAAGACTTTTTGGCACTTTGAGTTATGACATTTTAATAATGTAATGTTTTTCCTATAGCCTAGACACCTTTGTTTGGGAAAATGTTATTTTATTATAAAGTGCAAAGTGGAATTCTCATTTAGGGTTCGATTTGCACTTGGGAGGAGTTATAAGGAGACGAAGACCTAATTGTTGAGCGTCTTTTGACATTTGAAACTTGTGAGAATGGAAATTGCTCTAGTGGAGCGATTCAGAGGCTTCAGATGAAAACTCTAAGTCTGCAGTGTTGGGATGCAACCCTCAACAATGATTTGGTGATTCGGTATTGGAGTTGGAAAGTACTATTCTCTGTGGCAAGGATCAACATTCTTCATAGCACCATTTATTAGAAGGAAACATCACATTCAGCGAGGCGGCCAGCTATTCCAGCTTGTGCAATTCTTCCAGAGGCAACTTAGGCTTGTATTGTGGATTGCACCTTATTAGAAGCCACGTTTTGCAGTTTGGAGATCATACAAGGGTTTGTGATTGCAAGCTCTCCATCTTTTGTGATTGTAAAACCTTTCTATAGCTAGCATTAGGTTCATTGTAGACATCAACAAATCCATTTGATATATTTATTTCTTTGACTGCAAAAATATGAATATTATGCCTGGTACGATTTGAATCATTTCTAAATTGTCAAGTGTTTCCAATATATGAATGCTTGTCATCATTCTTAGTTCAAAGTTACTTGTTATTTGTCATTTACTTGCATATATCTTAAAAAAAAACACTTTAAAACTTGAAAACAAGAAAAAACCAAAAAGAAATTAGAATTCTAAAAAGTCTATTTAGAGGTACAAAACTCTGGTCAAAGTCTTGAATTTTGAAACAAACATCAATTTCCAAGGTCACCGAGATTGGGGATCTTTCAATGGTATCAGAGCTTTGATCTTGCCAGCTTGTGAGTCTTATTGACACTCTACGCATCTCGGTAGAGCTGAGATAAACAAATTTTACACACACAGGAGAGCTCAATTCGAGTAAGTTTGGAATTTAACAAGAAACTATTATGGTAGATGAACAGAGAGATGCCAGACAAAACCAAATGGAGGAGGAAGAGAGGGAGATGATGCGAACTCTCATGACTACACAACCCATGATACTTCAGGCCTTGGAAAGGTTATAGGGTACCTTGGAACGGATGGAGTTGGATAGACATGGAAGCAGGCATTAGAGACAGGGGCGAAGCAGATCAATTTCTGTTGCAAGAAGTCACCATAGTCATAGATCCTACACATCAGTTGCGAGCTCCCATCATTTCAACAGACAGGCACGCCTTCATACACCACTTAGGGATAGACCCCTACTTTCGTAGTTTGTACTGGGCGAGCAATTGGCATAGGTAGAGCCACTCGAAGTGGGATTCCAGTATTCACTTATGGCATCCACATATGAGTAAATAGCCCTACCTTCAGAGGTTATGGATAGTTTTCCTCTTCCTTAAAAGTGCACAGCAGAGAGATGCTGCCAAGTTTAGAGGAGACAGGGGCCATAGCCCACAATAGAATAATGACCTCGGTAGAGTTACTGGGAAGATCACATTGGCTACATATGATGGTACTAGTGGTACGAGTGCATGAGCTTGGGTGCACAAGTTGTACATATATCTATCTTTGAGGCCCATGCCTGAGTGATGCTATTCAATTTGTGGTTTTGCATTTAGATGGGGTTGCCTATGAATGGTGGCACCATGGATTGGTCACCCAGGATCATGGCATGGTTCACTCCTATGCAGAGTTCACTGAGCGCCTCATTACCCAGTTTGACTGTAAGGACACGAAACTCTGTTATAGGGAGTTGGCGCATCTTAGACAGACTGGACACACGGAGGCGTATGTTAATGAGTTCCAAAGTATTGCAATTATGGTACTTGATATGCCTTAGGGGCATAGTGTGATGTTATTTATTGAGATATTGCAGGATAGGCTTAAGGGTTTGGAACATGCTTTGGAGTCAACCACTCTTAAGGACACCATGGATGTGACATTGGGACTAGACACCACCCCTACTTATTAGACAAATAAGAAGCCATTCAAGGATTTTCGGCCTCCATAGAAGGCCAACATGTCATGTCCCCACTCTAGCTCAGGCTAACAGAGACATGTGAGTCAGCTTATTATGGGGTCTTGTAGGCTGACAGGGTTGGATAAAGACCCAGTATGGTTATTCAGTGTTGGGGACTTGGTTTTCTGGTGGGTATTCATCAGTTGGGTGACGTTCCTTGTTTTTAGGAGGCAGTTCCTACATTTATGGGGTTCATTCCTACTTTTTAGGAGGTATGATCATGCCCAGGGCTGGGTTTCCATGAGATGACCCTTTGGGTTCAGTTTCAGAGGGATAGGGCTTGTTTCCTAAATTTTAGGAGCATCCCTAGATTTTAGGGGTGAGACTGCCAGTGGATCCTTGATTTCCGACTTCAGTCACTGACAGGTGACAGGATGATTTTATGGTTTGTGATGTCAGTTTGGCAGTTTATGGCTTTTTGGGTTATATTTTTAATATTTCCTACGTTAGCATTTAATATTTAAATAAGGCTAAGTTAATAGCCATTTTGGAGTAATAAGGGAATTTTGGCCTCATCTGGATGCGTATCCCATGTTATGATAGCTCGTTGGAAAGGTCTTGAAATTCTCTAAATCTTCCTCTTTGGTCTCAGGGCAATTCGGTGAGCGGATTTATTACTATGGTGGAAAAGGTCATTTTCTAGTGACATGGTCACTTTAAAATAAGATTTAATTCATTTTTATAGCCAACGCCAATTGGGGGTCACTTTAGGGTTCGAATTTCTTTGCAAGGGGTTATAAGGAGATGGGCGCCATTTCTCATGATTATGCATATTTGTCAAACACTTCTTTTTAGATTTGCTCTGCTTGAGCGATTTGCATTCTGGGACGCAAACCCCAGGGTAATTGTTGGCTGGGACGTAACCCTCAGCAGCATTGGGTATTGGTTTGTCAGTAGTTTCAACAGTATTCAGGAGGAAGGTAGACGCCACTTCAGCTTGGGCCTACAGTTTGTTTTGTTGGGCATGTTCTTTGGTGTATGGGATGTGAATTCTAGCAGCCGTACACTGCCATTTCTTGCAGCCATACTTGCAGTCGTACTCTGTCATTTGCAGCACTTGGATACATAGAAAAATCGGTTACTTAGCAGCAGAATCTTGCATCTTATCAGCTCGTTTTCATCAGCCAGTTGTGGCGTCATTGTTAGAGGAAATGTACTGGATCTTTTATTTGGCTCTTTATTTCAGAGATCTGCTTGGTATGATTTGTATCAACTCTGACTTTACTGCATATTGTTATTTATTTTCAGACTCTTTTCTTGCCATTTGTTACTTCTCATTTCTATGCGGAATAATCATCAAAAACACAAAAACAAACTCTTTTGCATTTCCATCTAGTTCTACAAGAAAACATTAATAAACAGGAAAAAACAAAAATAAAATAAATCTATAGCAGATTTGCAGCAGAGATCCATCAGGGATCTTTCAGTGGTATCAGAGCTTACATCTTGCCAGCCTGTAGGGTTTGTGAGAAATTGTTACAACAGATTTTGGCATCTGGGTATTGGATAAAAGTTTTTGATAAATCATTTTAGCATCTGGGTAGTCACTAGTTGGTGGATTGAATACAAATCTATGCATCCTGGTGGAGAAACACACAGATTCTACGAGCGCAGGAGAAACCAGTGGTAAGCAGAGGCCGCCAGAGACGCACAGATGCCAGCTATGGGTGAGGCACAGGGTGCTGCTAGCGACGGCATGCCTACAGAGGCAGAAGAAAGAGAGATGGTGCGGACCCTATTCACTACTCAGCCTAGGATCGCTCAGGCTCTAGACAGGTTACAGGATACCTTGGAGTGTTTGGAGATGGGTGGACACAGAGGCAGGCAAAGTAGATCAGTTTCAGTGGCTGGTAGTCAGCGCAGCCATCAGTCCCATTCTTTAGTTGGGAGCTCCCTTCATTCCAGTAGGAGGCATCGCCATCGTACACCTACTACGAATAGGCCATTGCTTCCCCAATTCATACCATGTGAACGGCCAGCGCAGGCGGAACCACCAGAAGTGGGGTTTCAGGAGTCAGTTTTGACGGCCACAGCTGAGTGGAGAGCTCTACCTCCTGAGGTTAGGGACGTCTTCCCTCTTCCCCAGTATTGTGCACAACGTAGAGATACAACTAGGTTCAGGGGAGATCGTGGTAATAGACTACCACAACAGCAGCAGAATTATGACCTCAATAGAGCTACTGGGAAGATTACATTGGTCCCATATAATGGCTTAGGAGACACTAGTGCACGAGCTTGGGTCCACAAGCTGGACATATACCTTTCATTGAGGCCCATGCCTGAGCGTGAGGCTATTCAGTTTGCTGTGTTGCATTTAGAGGGGATTGCCTATGATTGGTGGCACCATGGATTGGTCACCCAGGATCACGCCTTAGTTCACTCCTATGCTGAGTTCACCGAGCGACTCATTGCACGATTTGACCGTAAGGATACATAACTTTATTACAGGGAGTTGGCTCACCTTAAAGAAACTGGTCATGCAGAAGCCTATATTAATGAGTTCCAGCATATTGCAGTTATGGTACCGGATATGCCCCAGAAACGTAGTGTGATGTTGTTCATTGAGGGTTTGCAGGATAGACTAAAAGGATTGGTACGTGCTTTCCAACCAGCTACTCTTAAGGAGGCTATTGATGTGACATTGAGATTGGATACTGTTCCCACTTCTTATCAGGCAGATAAGAAACCATTTAGAGATTCATGACCTGCACAGAAGGCCAATACGACACAGAACAAAGGAGGGACCTCATCTAAAACTCCTTGGATGAATCAGGAGACGAGCAATGAATTGAGGAGGAAAAAGTTGTGTTTTTCCTGCAAAGAACCATGGGAACCAGGACACCGTTGCATGGGTAAAGGAAAGGTTCATTTGATTGAGGTGACTTCTGAGTTAAGAGATGAGGAGGTTCTTGATACTGATATTGAGGATAATACAGAGGATGTTGAGCATTTTTCGACACAGTTGGAGTTAGACACCGCTGAGCCTGTGGCATCAGCTAAAGTAGCTATGGCTACCCTGTCCAGTTATCCTAAGTTTCATGCCTTCCGGTTGAAAGGTACACTTAAGGGTAAGCGAATCACCAGTTTGGTAGACACAGGTGCTACGCCTAAGTTTATTGATCAAAAATTAGTTGAGAGGTGTGGCTTACAGTACGAGGAGTTTGGTGGTTTTGGAGTGAAGGTGGCTGATGGTGCCATTTTGGGTTGTACCAAGTGGATTCCACAGCTTAGTATTCAGATGGGAGATTATACTTTGATTGATGACTTCTATGTGCTTCCCATAGAAAATTATGATGTGGTTTTGGGCATGTAGTGGTTACAGGCTATTGGGTGTTACATTATTGATCACCACCGTATGCAGTTAGAGTTTCTTTCTAGTGGACAGAAGGTGATTTTGAGGGCAGCGTCAGATGGTGGACCCAGGGAGGTGACTTCTCGCAAGATGGAGACCATCCTTAGGCATAATGATGTGCTTTGGGCTACACACTGTTTGGTTAAATCCAAAACACCCATATCTCAGGATGGCCGTGTATTTCATGTGGACATTCAGTCAGTGATGGATCGTCACAGTAGAGTGTTTGGTGATATACCTCCTGGAGTGCCACCAGATAGAGGGTTTGAGCATGGTATAGAGTTGGAGGATGGAGCGAAGCCAGTGATTACTACCCCATACCGTCATCCTAGAGCCTATAAGGATGAAATTGAGAAGACTATTCATGAGCTATTGGACATGGGTTTCATTCGACCTAGTTCCAGTCCCTTTGTTTCTTCTATAGTGCTTGTTAAGAAGAAGGATGGGACTCTACGGATGTGTGAGATTATGGAGGGATTGATAGTGGATGATAGATACAGTGTGGTAGATGATATTATCTACTATAAAGACAGGGTTTACCTTGTTCCGAGTTCTCAGTTGAAGGAACAAATTTTGCATGCTCTCCATGATATTCCTACAGCCGGACACCCAGGATATGGTAAGACTTACAGGGCGGTACGTGAGAGATTCTCTTGGAAGGGTCTCAAAGATGATGTTTTACACTATGTCCGTGAGTGTATGACTTGTCAGCAGAACAAGTCGGAGCATACCTACCCAACGGGATTATTGCAGCCCTTGCCTATACCGGAACAGAAGTGGACAGGGATCTCCATGGATTTCATTACAAGTCTTCCTCGGGTTCAGGGGAAAGATTGCATCTATGTTGTTGTGGATAGGCTAACGAAGTATGCCCACTTCTTTCCCATTGCATTAGATTTTATAGCATCGCAGGTGGCTGAGTTGTTCTTCAGGGAGGTGTTTAGACTTCATGGTCTTCCCAAGACCATTGTGAGTGATAGGGACAGCAGATTCATGAGTTCCTTCTGGCAGGAACTTTTTACACTAGCCGGTACTTTGTTAACACCTAGTACTAGTTACCACCCTAAAATGGATGGGCAGACAGAAATAGTTAACAAATGGGTTGAGGGATATTTGCGTAACTGTGTTAGGGCAGCAAAAAGCATGGGTGCGTTGGCTGCATTTGGGCGAGTATTGTTATAATACTACGCATCATATGTCCATTGGCATGACGCCTTTCAAAGCTCTCTATGGATATGAGGCATTATTTTTCACTGATTTGGCATTTGGTGACAGTAGAGTTCCCTTGGCTCAGGATTGATTACAAGAGAACCAGGATGTCATGAGATCTCTTAGGGAGAATTTGCAGCAGGCCCAAAATCAGCAAAAGATGTACGCTGATAGGCACAGGATTGAGAGGGCATTTGAGGTGGATGATATGGTCTTTCTGCGTTTACAACCATATCGGCAGAGCACCCTAAAAATGGGGGGAGCTGAGAAGCTCAAACCACGTTTCTATGGTCCATACAGGATACTCAGGCGAGTGGGAGAGGTTGCATATGAGGTTGAGTTACCACATGGCAGCAAAGTTCATAATGTATTTCATGTATCTTGCCTGAAAAAGGCCCTTGGACATCATATTATAGTTTCACCCGAATTACCTCCTATGGATGAGGAAGGTAAATTGATTTTGGATCCTGATGAGATTCTTGAGGTGAGGGAACGACGGTTGAGAAGCCGGGTGATTCGAGAGCATTTGGTTCGATCGAAAGATCTTCCCATAGAGGATGCCACCTGGGAGGGTGAGAGCATTTTACAGCATCGTGCATTACAGTTGCTTGTGGGCAAGCATCTCCGAGAGGGGAGGACTGTCATGTCCCCACTCTAGCTCAGTCTAACAGAGACATGTGAGTCAGCTTATTATGGGGTCTTGTAGGCTGACAGGGTTGGATAGAGACCCAGTATGGTTATTCAGTGTTGGGGACTTGGTTTTCTGGTGGGTATTGATCAGTTGGGTGATGTTCCTTGTTTTTAGGAGGCAGTTCCTACATTTATGGGGTTCGTTCCTACTTTTTACGAGGTATGATCATGCCCAGGGCTGGGTTTCCATGAGATGACCCTTTGGGTTCAGTTTCAGAGGGATAGGGCTTGTTTCCTAAATTTTAGGAGCATCCCTAGATTTTAGGGATGAGACTGCCAGTGGATCCTTGATTTCCGACTTCAGTCACAGATAGGTGACAGGATGATTTTATGGTTTGTGATGTCAGTTTGGCAGTTTATGGCTTTTTGGGTTATATTTTTAGCCATTTTGGAGTAATAAGGGAATTTTGGCCTCATCTGGATGCGTATCCCATGTTATGATAGCTCGTTGGAAAGGTCTTGAAATTCTCTAAATCTTCCTCTTTGGTCTCAGGGCAATTCGGTGAGCGGATTTATTACTATGGTGGAAAAGGTCATTTTCTAGTGACATGGTCACTTTAAAATAAGATTTAATTCATTTTTATAGCCAACGCCAATTGGGGGTCACTTTAGGGTTCGAATTTCTTTGCAAGGGGTTATAAGGAGATGGGCGCCATTTCTCATGATTATGCATATTTTTCAAACACTTCTTTTTAGATTTGCTCTGCTTGAGCGATTTGCATTCTGGGACGCAAACCCCAGGGTAATTGCTGGCTGGGACGTAACCCTCAGCAGCATTGGGTATTGGTTTGTCAGTAGTTTCAACAGTATTCAGGAGGAAGGTAGACGCCACGTCAGCTTGGGCCTACAGTTTGTTTTGTTGGGCATGTTCTTTGGCGTATGGGAGGTGAATTCTAGCAGCCGTACACTGCCATTTCTTGCAGCCGTACTTGCAGTCGTACTCTGTCATTTGCAGCACTTGGATACATAGAAAAATCGGTTACTGAGCAGCAGAATCTTGCATCTTATCAGTCCGTTTTCATTAGCCAGTTGTGGCGTCATTGTTAGAGGAAATGTACTGGATCTTTTATTTGGCTCTTTAATTTAGAGATTTGCCTGGTGCGATTTGTATCAACTTTGACTTTATTGCATATTGTTATTTATTTTCAGACTCTTTTCTTGCCATTTGTTACTTCTCATTTCTATGTGGAATAATCATCAAAAACACAAAAACAAACAAACTCTTCTGCATTTCCGTCTAGTTCTACAAGAAAACATTAATAAACAGGAAAAAACAAAAATAAAATAAATCTACAGCAGAGATCCAGCAAGGATCTTTCACAACACTTCCCAAGGTAGAGGTGGACCATCACCTCTACCTCCTAGGATGGACTAGGAGACAAGGAATGATTTGAGAAGGAGAAAGCTATTCTTCTCCTGTAAGGAGCCATGGGTGTCGCCTTGGTAAACGAAAACCTCATTTGACGAAGGTGACATCTGAGATGGGAGACGAGGAGATTCCTGAAATTGAGGATAGTTTGGAGGAGATTAAGCAGGAGCATCCACATTTGGAGTTAGACACTTGTGAGCCCTTGGCATCAGTTGAAGTGACTATGGCTACTCTATCTAGTCATCCCATATTACACGCGTTTCATTTGAAAGGAACACTTTAGGGCAAGCGGATTATGAGCTTGGTAGACACAGACGCCAGGCACAATTTTATTGATAAGAAGCTAGTGGATAGGCATGGCTTGTAGTATGAGGTGTTTGTTGGTTTTGGGGTGAAGGTTGCAGATGGCGTAGTATTGTGCTGTACTAGGAGGATTCCTTAGCTTAGCATTTAATGGGGGATTATAGCTTGAGAGATGATTTATATGTACTCCCACTAGAGGATTATGATATGGTTTTAGGCATGCAGTGGTTACAAGGTATTGGACTGTACATTATTGACGACCGCTGTATGCAGTTAGAGTTCCTTTCTAGAGGGAAGAAGACTATCTTGAGGTTAACATTAGATGGTCGACCTAGGGAGTTGTCTTCTCACAAGTTGGAGACTAGCATTAGACATGATGATGCTATTTGGGTTATACACATTGTTATGTGAAGCCTAAGACACCTACACCTCACGATGGTAGGGCATTTCATGTTGATATACAATTAGTGATGGATCGACATGGTCAAGTGTTTGGTGATATACCCTTGGGTATACCTCCTAATAGAGGATTTGAGCATGGATAGACATGGAGGATTGAGCTAAGTCAATAATCACCACTCCATATCATCATCCTAGAGCATACAAGGATAAGATTAAGAAGTCCATTCATGAGTTGTTAGACATGGGGTTCATTCGCCCTAGCTCCAGTCCTTTTGCTTCTGTGGTACTAGTTAAGAAGGATGAGACTCTATGGATGTGTATAGATTATAGGACCTTGAACAAGGAGATGATTCCCATTCCATGCATTGATGAGTTGTTGGATGAACTTCATGGAGCTATCTACTTCTCTAATATTGATCTTCATTCAGGCTATCATCAAATACACACGCGGGATGAGGATGTACATAAGACTGCATTTCGTTGTCACGATGAGCATTATGAGTTCTTGGTGATGCCTTTTGGTCTTACAAATGCACCGGCCATCTTCCAATTTGTGTTTGAACCATATCTTCAAGAAGTAGTTGAGGAAATCGGTTCTAGTGTTTTTTGATGGTATCTTGATTTATATTTGTACTTGGGAGGATCATCTTAGACACATAGAGGAGGTACTTAGCATCACAGAGAGTGAGTCTCTATTTGCTAAGCTATCCAAATGTGAGTTTGGACTCAGCGAGATTTTATATTTGGGCCATGTAATCAGTACTAATGGAATGAAGGTGCATGAGGAGAAAATCCAGGCAATTTGGGATTGGCCCTATCCCAAGAATATCACTGAGTTACATGGATTCCTTAGTTTATGTACATATTATTGGAGGTTCGTGAGGAGATTCTCTTAGTAAGAAACACCTTTGATAGATCTCACGAAGAAGGAACCCTTCATATGGACAGAGCAGGCACAAAGGAGTCTTTGATAGACTCAAGGAGTTTATGAACACATGTTTGGTTTTAGCACTTCTGATTTATCATAGCCTTTTGTTCTTGAGTGTGATACTTCAGGTAAGGGCATAGGGGTTGTTTTGATGCAGAACAAACATCCTATTGCCTACGAGAGTAGGAAATTGCGTGATAATGAGAAGTTGTATTCTACTTATGATAATGAAATGTTGGCTATTATGCATGCATTAGTAAAATTCAGACAATATCTTGTTAGCAACAAATTCGTCGTAAGAACTTATCACAATAGTCTAGAATATTCTCTTGATCAAAAAGAGTTCAATGATCGTCAACAAAAGTGGGTAAGCAAGATTTAAGCCTATAATTTTAACATAGAATTTATTAAGGGGAAGAGGAATACTATGGCTGATGCACTTTCTAGGAAACCATTACTTGCTGCCCTATGTTCATTGAGTGAGATTTCAGCAGATTGGAAGGCTCAATTTTTAATTGAGTATTTCAAAAATCAGCATGCTTGTGAGATCATGGATGGATTGGTACAAGATAATAAATATAGGGTGATCGATGGTGTCATTTACTAAAAAAACAGAGTCTATTGTGTTCCTGAATCATAGTTAAGGGGACAGATTTCGCATGCCCTCCATGATACTCTTACAGTAGGGCACCTTGGTTATGGCAAGAGATATAGAGCGGTACAGGAGAGATTCTCTTGGAAGGGTGTCAAAGATGATGTCTTACGCTTTGTTCGTGAATGCATGACTTGCCAGCAGAATAATATAGAGCATACTTTCCCAGCTGTTACGTTGCAGCCCTTGCCTATACCGAAACAAAAGTGGACGATACTTTCTATGGACTTCATTACAGGTCTTCCTTGAGTGTAGGGGAAGGATTGTATTTACATTGTAGTGGACAAGTTGACTAAATATGCTCACTTCTTTCTGATTGCAATTATTTTCACATCATTCCAGGTAGCTGAGCTATTCTTCAGGGAGGTGTTTAGACTCCATGGTCTCCCTAAGACCATAGTTAGTGACAGAGATAGCAGATTCTTGAGTTCCTTTTGGAAGGAACTTTTAAGGCTCGTGGGCATAGAGTTGACACCTAGTACCAACTACTATGCTCAAACAGAGATAGTTAATAAGTAGATTGAGGGGTATCTGCGTAACTATGTGTCGGGGCAGCCGAATGCATGGATGCGTTGGTGGTATCTGGGCGAGTATTGTTATAATACTACGTGCATGTCCATTGATATGTCTCCTTTCAGAGCTCTTTATGGTTACGATGCATTATCTTTTGTTGATCTGGCTTTGAGTGACAACAAAGTTCCTTTGGCATGGGATTGGTTACAGGAGAACTAGGATATCATGAATTCTAACAGGGAGAACTTACAACATGCACAGAATCAGTAGAAGATGTACGCTGATCGGCATAGGACCGAGCGGGTATTTGAGGTGGATGACATGGTTTTTCTACGCTTACAACCCTACTGACAAAGCACCCTTAAAGGGGGGGAGTTGAGAAGCTCAAGCCTTGCTTTTATGGACTTACAGAGTTCTCAGGCGAGTTGGAGAGGTTGCTTATGAGGTTGAGTTACTGCGTGATAGTAGGATTCATAATGTGTTCCATGTATCATGCCTACAGAAAGCATTGGGGCAGCATATTATAGCATCACCCAATTTATCTCCCTTGGATAAGGAAGCTAAGTTGACTTTGGTTCTTGAGGAGATTCTTGAGGTGAGGGAACAATGATTGAGAAGTAGGGTGGTTCGGGAATATTAGGTACGTTGGAGAGGTCTACCCATAGAGGATACAACTTGGGAGGGTGAATCCATTTTGTAGCACCTAGCATTGCAATTTCTTATGGGCAAGCATCTCCGAGAAGGGAGGACTGTCATGTCTCCTCTCTAGTTTGACTAGCACAGTTATGTGAATTAGCCTATCATAGGGGTCTCGTAGGCTAGCAGTTGTGGATAGAAACTCTTACAGGATATTCAATGATCGGGCTTGACTTTACAGGTAGTTGGGAGCCAGTTGGGTGCAGTTCCTTGATTTTAGGGGGTATCCTATAGTTTCAGAAGATGTAGCAGTTTCCAGATGTGAGGTTCCACGGGACCATTCCATGGCTTCAGTTTTAGGATTCCATGGCTTCAGTTTTAGGATGATAGGGTGTGTTCCTTAGTTTCTAGGAGCATCCCTAGATTATAGAGAAGGGATTGCCAGTTGACCCATCTCGTCCGGTATCAGTCACAGAAATGTGACATGGTCAGTTTCACGTTTATTTGGTTGGTTTGGGCTTTTAGAGGAAAAATAGGAATATTTAAATATTTCCTAAGTTAGCATTTAAATAATTTATAATAAGGCTATTTATATAGCCATTTCAATGTAATAAGGGGAATATGGCTTCATTTGGTTAGGTGTGCCCTTGTGTTATAGCTTGTTGGAAAGGTCTTGAATTATTATAAACTATTTTCATTATCCGGAGACGTTTTGGCGCTTTGAGTTATGACATTTTAATAAAGTAATGTGTTTTGTAGAGCTTGGACATATTTATTTGGGATGATGTTATTTTATTATAAAGTGTAAAGTGTAAGTCTCATTTAGGGTTCGATTTGCACTTGGGAGGAGTTATAAGGAGATGAAGACCTAATTGTTGAGCATCTTTTGACATTTGAAACTTGTGAGAATGAAAATTGCTCTAGTGGAGCGATTTAGAGGCTTGAGACGAAAACCCTAAGTTTGGAGTGTTGAGACGCAAACTTCAAAAAGGATTTGGTGATTTAGTATTGGAGTTGGAAAGTACTATTCTCCGTGGCAAGGATTGGCATTCTTCATAGCACCATTTATTAGAAGGAAACATCATATTCAGCTATGCAGCTGCCTATTCTAGCTTAGTCATTTCTTCCCGAGGCAGCTCAGGCCATTATTGTGGGCACCATACCTTATTAGCAGCCATGTTTTACAATTTGGAGATCATACAGGGGTTTGTGACAGCAATCTGTCCATCTTTTGTGATTGTAAAACCCTTCTACAGCTAACATCAAGTTCATTGTAGACAGAAACAAATCCATTTGATATATTTATTTCTTTGACTGCAAAACCTGAATACTATGCTTGGTACGATTTGAATCATTTCCAGATTGTTAAGTGTTTTCAATAAATGAATGCTGCTCATCATTCTTAGTTTGAAATTATTTGTTATTTGTCATTTACTTGCATATATCTTAAAAAAAAAACACCTAAAAATGAGAAAACGAGAAAAAACCAAAAAGAAATCAGGATTCTATAAAGTCTATTTAGAGGTACAAAATTTTGGCCAAAGTCTCGAATCTTGAAACAAACATTAATTTCCAAGGTTACCGGGATTGGGGATCTTTCATTGTCTTATATCAGACAAACATTAGTAGCACACTGAAGCCTTGGTATACCCATCATAAAAACTAACATTATGTACAGAATTTGAAGAAAACCTTGTATTTACTGAAGTTATGGTAATAGATTTTGAGGGAAAGGTACAAACTGAATCTTGATTATCACCAACTGCCTAGCGTGCTGTGACAGATGACATGAAAATTCACTGAGGAAGGTGGAGTATCACATAAATTATTGATCAAAAAGATGTTAAAGTGACTGATATGCTGAAATATTCATTCTAGATGTTAGCCTAAAACTTTACTTTCAAGTTTTTGTTCGTCGTTGATGGTTAGAAACAATATTAGCTTGAAATAATTGTCCCTATTTCCGAAAATTTCGAATTTTTGTGTCATGCTCTTAATATGCCTCTTTTGCTTAAGTCATCTGTTCTGCGCAGAAGCACATTAAGGGGATTGACAACAAACTGTCTCATGTAATTATGTATGCATGATTTTTTTCACAAATATGTTTCCATTGAGAAGATGAGAGAAATTAGTTGATATTTTCCTGCTTTATTTTTCCAGGCTGCTACTTTCTTAAAAGTAAATTATTGGTATTTGCTTTGGTTGCCAGGAAGGCCTTTTGTTAGCAGTATGATCTTTGTTTGATGTTAAATTAAGAATTTAAATTAGTAATTAAATCTCTGGAAGTGGGAAGACCATGAGGAGAATAGGGGAGCCCAGAGACATTGATCTGGCTAGATTGACGCTAAGAAAATCATGGAGTAAGTGTGGCGAAATTCCATGGCAACTTTTTAGACCCTTTCATGTGCATAAATAATTGGCTTGAGGTTTGAAGTGATATTTTATAAAAAATTTTAACTCTTGATATTCCATTTTTTCCATGTAATACAAATAATGTACTTTACTTGAAACAAGACTTTCCAAAAGCAACATGGTTTGAATTGTGTAATGATTCTGTAAAGTTTTCACATTGTATGGCGTTGATTTTCATCATATTATCTGTATTTCTTGCAAATAAATGTCCAAACAGTGACCACATGGATACTCTAGAACCATCTAGATTAACATTGAATTTTCCGTAGGTCTATTTCATTTCATAGAACAAAGATGTTTTATTAATGTTATTCACTATGTTTTAAAGCACATTTACTTGTTTTTACCTTCCACAATTGGACAAGCTCAATGTAGGGTTTTATATTCTACTGAAAGAGAATATTTCATATAGAAATAGTCTTTTATCTGGTACATTTTCTTTCAGGAGAGAGAGTTGGTGGCCCAGTGCATCCTCATACAGCTCCTGAACATCTGCACTTTCACCCTTGCAGTCCATCACCATGCTCCAAAAATGCAGTAGCTAATTCACAAGGAATTTTAGAAGAAATGGATGCATCTGCTGGTCAATTATGGGTAAAGCACAAATCAACATCCAGTGAAGTTCCAATGCACAGGAACTTAGAAGTAGCACTGCAAGATACAGTTTCAGAAAGAACTTTTCAAGAAGTAAATGCTTCTGGTGTTCATATTTGTCAAGGAGATGAAGCATTACGACCACAGAAATCCTCATCTAGTGAAGTTCCTAATACACAATTTTTGTCAACACAGAATAAGAAATTGATGTCAAATGTCTCAAGTTATAGTCTTACCTCTTTGCATTGTCCTCTTTACAGAACTGGTTTTATATCAGTGAGTCCCAGTGGGAGAGTCATAATTTTGTCTCCACCAACTCTTCCTCTTTTAAATAAGCCTTTAAGTTTTGCTTCATTCCTGAGTCGAAATATCCCTACAAAGCCATCATCTGGGCAGCCACTTTCTTCTCCCATGATGGTAGATCTTCCAGAACAAATTGAAGTCAATGAAAGCCCTAGTTTCTCAATAGAAGAGAAAGCTTCTTGGAAAGCGTTGCAGTTCAACACTCGCTTGAATCTTATAATGACAATTAATTCGCCTGAAAAGGTGAAGGCTAGTGCTTCTGACAATAATCTTGTTAAAATGATTGATTCTATTCAACAGATCAAGGCCAGTGTGCCACCTAGTTGTCAGAGAATAAAGACTTCTGATGCAGTAGATGGAGAACCTCAAACTCCACCTTGCACTAGTAAATTATGGGGAGCTCCTGAAGAGATGGTGCTTGCAACACCTGACAGCTGTTATTCAAAATCTCCATATGATTTCAAGGAAAACATTTTACCACCTGTTAAAACTGCTAATGCAAGTTGCAGTGACTTCAGCCCTTACTTGACAGCTCTGGCTGAGAAGGGTATGGTTCCTGAGTCTCCCATTCTTGCATTCAGCAAGGATAACCATGTGACAACAAATTCTCTGCAGCAACCAGTATCTGATTCTGTGAAGGAAAACTCTAATTCTCTTTCCTTTAGAATAGTAGCATCTTTGGGGGAAGAACCAATCACATCTTTGCACAAGAAGGGAAACACGGACAACACTATTGCTATTGGTAGAGAAGTCTGTACAAGTCCTGAAGACAGTAAATTTTCTGTGCCTGCTCATGTTTTCCCATCGATTTTCATGAAGGGCAACATGAATACTTTGCATGATAGTGCAGAACAGTTGAATCTTGAGTGTCTCAAAATTTCAGAATCCAGTGCCATGAAAGGACAGTCTACACCACTGGTTAACTGTAAAAGTAGTAGTTGTAGTGAAGATTGGAATCTGAGTAGTGCTGATGCAAAATCAGTTAAAAAGCCGCAAAAATTTAAACGCTTATGCAAGTACAAAGAGCACAGTGAGGCTCAAATTTCTGCATGTCCATCTGAGGTTTCTCCCGTAAGAAATAAGAAACTCAATATTACCAGTGGTGTGGTATCCTGGAACCCAAAACATTCCAAAGGTTTTTACTTGTTTTTTAATTGGCTTATTTATTTACCATTTTCTACTGCCTGGAATTCATTTGAAGTTGATGATTCTATTATTGGTTTTCTTAAACTACAACTTTTTAGTTTGTATATTTCAGGTAATCAACATTCAAAGATCTCCGTCCAGGATTTCATTGATGAGGAAGCAGAGTAAGATAATGACTCTGATCTAGTCCCTAGTGTCCAAACACAACTTACAGTTTACTTTCAAGCATGTCTTCTTGACTTCAAGCAGAGAAAATTTCTTTTTATTCACAATTTATGGAACAATAAAGGAACATTAATTGGATAGTTTTTTGGCAGGGTGTCTTCTGATGAAAAGGTATCCACAGATGAGGATGATAACAATGATAGCAATGATGAAGTGTCAGAATCGGACAGCTTTATAGATGACAGATTAGAATTCACAGCAGCACTGCCAACCCAAGCCGAGGGTGGCCAGTTAGATATGATGGCAGTGTACAGGTACTTTTCTTCTACTTGAATGCAAAACAAGCATTGTGTCTTTAGTGTATAAAGGAAGTGTTCCACCTACATTTGATACCTAAGTATGAGTAGTATGTGTTGCATATTTTGAGAGTGGCTAATCAAGGAAACATAATTGAGTTTCAGCTGGCTGTGATTTTGTTGACAGACGGTCATTGTTTACTCAATCACCCGCTGCGTTTTCTCCCTGGGCTCAATTCAATTCTGGGAAGGAAATATCGGATCATTCAGAAATGACTAATGCCTCTGCAGATAATTATGCTGGCTCTGATGTGATATCTATGGAAAACAAACCTTCACCAAGTCAGATGCAGGATGCAGGCATTAAAAACTCCTCCAGTTTGCTGGGTTTTGAAAATGCAGAAGACAAATTAATATTTGATCTCGACGCCTGCTCGAATAAGGAAGAATATAGTAATAGAGCCAGGAAAAGAAAGTTTAGTCTTCAAAAAGTTGATCCTACAGAAAAGTTGAATGAACTATATAATCAAACATCATCTACTGCAGTCAGAAATTTGAGAGAAGATTTTACTATGTCCGCAGAGCAAAATGCAGCCAGGGAGCCAATTATTCGCACTTTTGATGATGATATTTTTGAGGGTCTTGACCTTGATGCCCTTGAGGCAGAAGCTGCTGAAATTTCACGTTCTAGATCAAATACGAATCCTGTGGCAGATGATTCCTGTTTGCACAATATTGATACTCCAGATGTAATCACTGTCGAAGGCAACAACTGTTCACCATCATTTGACCTTGGCATATAAGTATGGCTTATACGTCATTTCCAATTTCGGAAGGGCAGCTGTGAATTATGTGTTCATCTGTATTTATGAAGCTTTTTATTTTAGACATTGACAATCATTCAAAGTTGTAAGTTATTTATATAGAAATAATTGTGTTAAGCTCTGAGTATGTTGGACCTTTTGTAAGAGTATGTGTAGAGTATCAAGAATGAATGCCATCTTTTGACAGTTGATGGAAATCTTCAAATGAGTTGCATATTTCTCCGTAGTCTGGAACTTCGTATTCTCTGTGGCTAACATGACTTATTTTTTGCACATGCCAATCTTGCTTATGTAAATACGGTTTACATCATGTATTATATACTTCTTTATCTTAAAATTACAGTTCTTAGAAGCGTTGGGGATTCATCATGGATAAATTAGTTGGGAAGCATCAAGGAATTTGAGACTGCAGCATGCAGAACGTGATGTAGTCATCTTTGATTATCAGTCTTCCATTGTTACATCCAAACCAAAAGTTCTGAGAATAGACAAATGAAATGGAAAATGTTTAAGCATGTGCCGCATAATGAGTACATGAAGTATCTCTAAAGATATTTCTTTCTGCATCTTATCTTGTATATATAAATGCAGTGTAGCGTTTTTCTCTTTCATACACTTTAATGGGAACCCTTGTCACATAACTAGATCTATTAAAAAGTTGAATGCAAATTAGGTTAGGTAGACATTAAAATGGCTAGAAACATGTTTTTAGAATCAGGGGATGATAGAATCCTTCCTTTATGAAAGGGATGTAAACAGGTTTGGTTTGCTTAGTTTTGTTGGTTGAAACTGTTAGGATTAAGGTGCCATTTACCTTGCACGACTTCAACAATATTGGAAAGTTTATAAAAATACTTAGGATGTTGTAAGGAAAATAGTTTGTAATACTGAGTTCTTCCCATTGTTTGTATTACATTTATAAGTGGCGATGAGATTCATTAGCAGCTGTAAAAGTTGCTTGTGAATTGTAATGTAATCTTCCTAAGCCAACTTGGTGTGGAGAGACTGTTAGTCTGTTATTGAGATTCTCATAGGTTGATAAATGGTTTAGAGAATTTTGGAGGTGTTGACAAAAGTAGTTTCTTCTGAAATGATTGTAAGGAGCCTAACAACCTTTTCTAGAATCTGTTTAAAAAGCTTTCTCCTAAACTATTTTAAGTAAATAAATGATGAGCACCAACACAGTCCATTTCTACTTTTGGTAATGTTGGTGGAGTTGGACTTAATTTTTATCACGAGGTTTGATATATTTCAAACTTATTAAATAATAATATCTAATGAGCTAATATTATTATTTTATAGGACAGAGGCTAAATATTAAATCAAAGGTGATTTATTTTAGTAATCATCGGGCTTTATATAATGCTACATCTGGAGATTAAAAAGGGGAGTGATTTTTATAAAATGAAAGAAAAATTAACATTCTTGAAACAATAGGAAAAAATATTCCAAGGAAAAGTAAAAAAAATTACTCTAACAAAATAGCCAATTTTTTTTTTGAAAACACAGTAGGAAAACATTGTTGAGTGTTGGTGTAATTAAATATTCACCAATTACACTTTCTTGAGCTTACTTAAGCTGATACAAACATTGTAGTTTGCATGAGACACTAGAAGCTTGCACCTTTTATGCTTATGTATAGGATAAATTCCACTTTAGGTGGTGATAGATGTTATCACATTCCACTTTATATCTGAGATCCACCTTTAGTGCACTTATCACATTATCATCTCCACATGTTGCACATACTTCATTGTATAATAGGGGATGATTCATCTTTGGTGGACATGTTATTCAACTTTGTTGGGATGATAGCTTATTTTCTTGTTATTGTGGTTTCTTATTGTCTTTGTCTATATAAGAATACACTTTTACATTATATTTAATTGAACTCCTTGAGTCAATCTATTGAGTTTAATTAGTTCATCGTATATAATTTAATTTAGTTAATATACCTTTGATTCAATATCGATTTATCTAGTTCATGATATTATCTCTCTTTTGTGCTATTCATTTGGGCTTTAGATCTTGGCATATTGCATTAGGCAAATTTTTACATTGCATCACAATAATTCTTACATGGTATCAGAGTCATTGGAGCTTCATTGCATAGTAGTTTCGGAGAAAACTATTATTCCAAGTCAATATTGGAGTTTGTTGGGTTAAATCTAAGGAAATCAATGAATTTAGAAGGTTGTTTGGTGTCAAAATTGCCTTTTGTTTCATTCAATTGGGATAATGAAGGCAAAATCTAGAGTTGTTTGAAGGAGTTTGATTCTAGGTCTCATGAGTGATTTGAATTTTCGAAGCATTTTGTGCAAAATAAGACCTTTTCATTGTGTTCAGAAGGTCCCAAAAACTTAATCTACTATTCATTTTGTCAAATAGAAGATGGATAACTTTGAAAAATTCATTTCTTTGGCCTGTTGTATGAATGTCTAGAATAGACACAATTTTTTAGTTTTTTTTTCATTTGCAAGGTTGTGATATTGCTATCGGGATTTACCTGTTTAGTTTTTGAGTCAAAGTCATTGACCCATATATCATGAGTAGTGATTCACACATGAATCCATCTCTCATGAGAATAAATGGAACACTTAGCACTCGTTGGATGGATTGGGACTTCTTGGGAGGTCACCTATCACCTATCCTAGTACAACTCCTACTTGAGCACGCTTAACTAATTGGAGGTGGAAGAGTAGGATATAAGTTTTCTTACAATTGTGATTTACTCAAAGGATAAAATAAGAATATTAAAAAATATTAGCACTAATTATGTAATAAAACTATCATTTAAAAAGAAAATATATTTAAGGAAATTTTGACACTTCTAAATATAGTATCTAATAAGTAGTTTTCATAAATTAATTTTGAAACAAATATGCTTATAAATCTATAATGTCATATATATATATATATATATATATATATATATATATATATATATATATATATAAAATTAGCAAATAACAAGTTGGAATGCAAATAGTGATCTATAAATCATAAAAAATAACATATTACTATAATATAAAGGTTAAGGCAATTCTTTAAACAGAAGTGATAAGAGAACTATCAAATTGAAATTGCAAAATACAAAGCTTACTTTTTTCAAAATAAAATTTCAAAAGATATTAATATGTTAAATGAGTACCATCAATTTTAATTTTAATTTTTTGAAAAGCAATTGATTGTAAAAAAAATGCTTATTTATTTTAATTAATAATATGTAAAATGAAAAAAAATTGTTTGCTTGCATATATTTGATTTATTTGAAAATTAATATAGAGATAATAATCAAAGTAATCAAATTTATAATCTATTATCATATTTAAACTTAGAAATAATAAAAATATAATCATTAAATTATTAAAATTTAAATTTAATTTAATAATTAAACAATTTATATTTCTGTACGAAAGCACAATATTTAATTTGCCTCTAAACTTGCTAATAATTATTTTTTTTAAAAATGATAATATGTTTAAATAAAATAAAATAAAAATTGTGTTAAATATGTTAAAAGGCAGCTCAAGATATGGAATAGGGAATGCTTTGGGAACCTTCACTTTATGAAGAGGCTTGCTCAAGAAGATCTTGATGTCATCACAAGGGAGATTAGAGATCGAGGTTTCTCAGAGGATTTTGGCAAGGCTAAATCCCTTGCTTCTAGAGCTCTAGAAGAATGGGAACTTCGAGAGGAAATTTTTTGGAAGCAAAAGGCTAGAGTTGATTGGCTCCAGGAAGGTGATCGTAACACTGCCTTTTTCCATAAAACAGTGCAATCTCACCGGAATTAGAGCACTATCTCTTCTTTGGTTAATTCTCAAGGTATCAAACTGAATTCCTTGCCAGCTTTGTTCCAGGAGGCTATTTGGTACTTCTCTACCCTCTTCTCTGAGGACTCTCCTCCTGCCGATAATGAAGAAAATCTTATTTTGTCCTGTATTCCTTCCCTTATCACTCAAGAAATGAATGATTATCTCATGTGTCCTATTTCTTTGGAAGAGCTGGAGGAGGTGGTCTTTGGCATGCCTAAGGGGAAGGCTCCTGGTCCTGATGGCTTTCCAGTTGAATTCTTTCAGGAATTTTGGGACATCATTAATCATGATTTTTTGGAGGTGGTTAAAGAATCCTATGCTAGCAAGCAGATGCTTTGAGCTTTGAACTCTACATTCTTGACTCTTATTCCTAAGAGAGAGGGTGCTAATCAATTGGAGTTTTTTAGACCAATTGCCTTATGTAATGTGGTTTACAAAGTTATTACTAAGTTGATTGCTGAGAGATTGAAAAGGTGGCTTCCCATTATTATCTTAGAAGAACAAGGTGGTTTTTGTTGCTGGCAGAAATTTTTTGGATGGGGTGGTTATTGCTACTGAGGCTATTCACTCGATGGCTACTTCAAGGGAGAGAGCCATGTTTGTTAAGCTGGATATGGCTAAGGCCTACGATAGAGTTAAATGGAGCTTCCTAAGGAGTATTCTTCTTTCTTTTGGATTTAGCTCTAACTGTGTGAGTTGGATTATGAGTTGTGTTACTTCAGCCTCTTTTTTTGTTCTTATTAATGGTCAACCTTCTCAACTATTTGGTGCTTCTAGAGGCCTCCGCCAGGGTGACCCTCTCTCCCCATATCTATTCATCATCATGGCTGAAGGCTTGGGCAGATTCATTAAGCATCAGGTGTCCCAGAATTCTATTCAAGGCTGGCGGTGGGGTAATGGCTTACCTTCTCTTTCCCATCTTCAATTTGTTGATGATTTTGCTCTTGTTGGTCTTGCTAGAATCAAGGAAGCTGAAGCCTTTCGACATGCTTTGGACGTCTATTTGGCAGCTTCAGGCCAGAAAGTTAATGAG
Organism: Cupressus sempervirens; assembly: GCA_028749045.1. Taxonomy (NCBI): domain Eukaryota; kingdom Viridiplantae; phylum Streptophyta; class Pinopsida; order Cupressales; family Cupressaceae; genus Cupressus; species Cupressus sempervirens. The sequence continues at coordinate 467,857,007 of CM053784.1, read as the reverse complement.
CACAAATCTTCCATTTACTTTTTTAACACTCCTGATTCTATTCAGCACAGGATTGTTGGTATCCTAAAGTTTCAGATAGGATCACTTCCTTTGACTTATCTTGGCATCCCTATTGTTGTTTCCAGGAAACCATGTCTCTTCTGGCAAAATTTGATTACCAAGCTTCAGGATAAGGTAAATCATTGGACTCATAGATGGCTTTCTACTGCTGCCCGAGTTACTCTTCTTCAAGCTGTTATCCAAGCTCTTCCTACTTATCGAAGCATGGTTCACGTTGCACCTATTTACTTTCTCAAGGAGTTTGATGCTCTTTCTCGACAATTCCTTTGGATTGGTAATTTGCGTAGTACTAAATGGAGCTTGGTTAATTGGGCAACTGTTTGTAGGCCTAAAAAGGAGGGTGGTCTTGGTCTTCGATCTGCTCTATTGAGTAGTCAAGCTTTGGCTGCTAAACTTTATTGGCGATGGTGCTCTGGACAACATCAACTTTGGGCTCGTATTATCACTCATAAATATTTTCATGGTGTTGTTCCTTGCTCTGTTTCTGCACTTCCTCTTGAAGGTCGTGGCTCAATGGTTTGGCATACTTTGGAGACAGGTGCGATGTTGGTAAAGAGGGGTCTGTTTTGGATATGTAAAGGAGGTTCTCAGGCTTTGTTTTGGTCTGATGCTTGGGATGGATTCCCTTCCATTTTATCCATATACCCTCATCTTCAGCCTCTTTGTGACTCTTTTCTTGCCATTGGATGGGATAAAGTGGCTCATTACAAGACTCCTTATCAATTGGGACCTGTTGTTGGTTACAGATGGAAGCATTCTTCTGATTGGCCTCCTGGAGGTACAGACATGGATCGTCAGGAGCTTTCTCAAATTCTGGCCTCTAGAGAGTGTTCTTCTTTGCTTGGTCCAGATGTTTTGGCTTGGGGCGGTACCTTGTCTGGTAAATATCATGTCTCTGCTGGGTATCAGGAGATAACTAGAAAATTATTTGGGGATGCTGAGGTCCCTTGGTGGAAGCAAGTTTGGAATAAAGTTTCTTGGTCCAAGTGCAATTTTTTCATGTGGCTAGTGGCTCACAACCGTTGTCTTACCTGGGATAATCTTTGTCAACGTGGATTTCAGGGCCCCTCTTATTGTGTTTTGTGTGGTAATGGAGAGGAGTCTGTCTCCCATCTGTTCTTCCATTGCTCCTATTCTACTCAGATATGGCACCTTTGGTGGCACGCTTGGGGTTGCTCTTGTCGGCATGCTTCCTCTTTGCCTGAGTTCTGGGCCCGCTTGGGTTCTGCTCCCTCCAAGTCTTCTTTTCTCCATGCTGCTTGGATTGCTGGCCCATCTTTCATGCTTTGGCATATCTGGTTGGAGAGGAATCGTCGCATATTCCAAGATGTTCGGCTTGGTGTTTTGCATCTTTGGTGGAAAATATCACATTCTCTTCAGGAAACTATTCTTGTGAAGTGTGAGCTTGATGGGGGTATGGATCCAGTTGATCTTGCTATTTGTAATCGCCTCAATTTTCATCTGCAGGATGGGGCTGCAGCTCATAGGTTTCTTTCTATGTGCATGCAGCTTCACCATCAGAGGAAGGGTTAGGTTAACCGGGATGGGCACTAGACTCCTCCTCCCTGTGGAGTTCTGAAAATTAACACTGATGACTCTTCCCATGGGAATCCTGGTCCGACTGGTATTGGCGGAGTGGCTCATTGTAGTTCTGGGGATGTTAAATTTTTCTTCTCAGTTCATAAGGGTGATTATACTAACAACCTCATGGAAGCTCAGGCTATTTTATATGCTGTGGAACAGTGTTGCTTGCGGGGAGTAAGATTATCTGTGAGTCTGATTCCCAAGTGGTGGTGAACATGCTTTTTTCGCAAGAGCTTGAGGATGTTAGTTGGCAGCTAGCCACTGTTGTTAAGCAGATTCTTTTCTTCTCTTCCTCTTTTCAGTTCATTAGGTTCACGTATATTCCTCGTGAATGGAATAGAACTGCTGATTGTTTAGCCAAATGGGCATCTAGTCATGATCCGAGTTGGAATATTAGGGATAGGAGGCAACTGTCCTTTGAGATGGTGCAAGAATTTGATGATCTTGTTGCTCAGGATCGAGCTCCTTGTTGAGCTCTCCTTGTTGTATTCCTTTCTGTCTTAATAAATTTTTACCCCTCTTTTTGTGAAATCATACCAATTTTTAGAACTATTAGAATTATAAGTGTGCTTTGGCATTGAAATTTTTAATTCAACCTCAGAAATATTATGTTTGTTATTAATTAATGAGGCAAATGTTGAGATATAAGTTGTTTGAAACATATGCGAAAAGAAAAAATGACTTCTCTGAGAAATTAAGAGTATGCTATTGTAGGGTGCATCTAAAGGATTTTTTCTTTGAAGAAATGAAGGAGTTATATAATGTATGTGACCTAATTCTTCTGTCTAGTCTTGTAACATTTTGTGCACATGATTATAAGGACACTCTACACAAATTGCCATGCCCTTTTCCGAGCTTCCAAAATTCATGGAGTCATGCAGAACAATAAAAAACCTTCAAGCACTCCATTCTATTTCATTGAGGAATTTTTTCAACTAGTTTACGTGCAATCTCTAGGAATCTACAAATAGCACAGATAAATTATAGACATAATTTTTATGTAGCACAAATAAATCATAAGTTGTATTTCTTTTAAACCCTATAACACTTTTGAACCCTAGAGGCTCGCAAATCAATGATTTGAATGTCATCAAATATTACTAATTACAAAGTTGCCCTTAATTAAGAATATTGACTACTTCAAGCGCAAAGAGAGTCAAGACAACACAAGAGTTTGGTGTTGGGACTGCATAGCCACTTCACATTTTCAGTTTATAAGAATAAAATACCCACTTGAAAAAATGAATTATCTGAGGCTTGAGCACACCCAAAGTTTGAATAAAAGACATTGTGGTAGTCTTGAGAGTTATACTGTTCAGATAAAATTTGGCAAATAGGACACTCCTACTATCACATACAACAATCTCCAATATATTTTTACCATGCATGTCTAAAATGGGTTTAGAACAAAAATCTAGCTCTCATTCTGTTATGCTCAATGGATCAACATCTAATTTAGTATTAGTTTTAGTGAAGCCTCCTTAATGCCCTAGTGATACTGTCATGTGTTTCAGTCATAAATTATGCAACATTGACTAGAAGCAACTTATGGGGACAACTGCTAATAAGAAAAAATAGATTTTGTTTTGATAAATGAATTTTAAAATATTCAGTCCATAACCTTAGGAAATGAAAAAGAAATGAATAGTCAAATAGAAACATTAGTTCCCTACCGTAGACTAATAAATTTACATTCTAGTTTAGAAATGATAATCTTTTTAAGTATATTCCTTCATTTGTCTCTTCTATGTATCCATGATATTTTAGGACCTATATGTTAGGGAAACTCGATAGATCTATATGTTACTATTTACCAATGATTATGGTAGCTTAAATAATAAATGGATAGTTGGGATACTCACCCTAATGACACTACTTATGATACTTGAGTATGGATAGGATTGTGACATCTTATCATCTATTGATTGTGTGTTACTCCTTACTAGATTTAGATGATAAGTCACTATTAGGGTATGCGTTTCCTTTAAACAATATGCCCATTATGATTATCTTTTGTATCTACTTATAAATAATCATAGTTGTCTCTTTAATTGGTTATGAGATTTTTCTTCTTGAGTAATGATTCAAAATTACTATTTATATCTTTGATTATGCTTACAGGCCAATTTTGCATTAACATTGATAATTATTTATCTTCTTTTATTGTATTTACATGGTTATGATTATCTATGTGCTAGCAATAATATTTAATCGTGTTTTAGTATGAATCATATTTGATGTAATTATATATATGTGCATATGCACATGTGTGCATGTGGGTGGGTGTGTGTGTTTCTCACTTATCTTGGTGATACAGGATTACAGGCACCATATATCAATTCCACTTGGCTGCATAGGCCTAAGCATGCCTTTAAATTCCTTGAAAGTTGTTGTTGAGGAGGTAGACCCAAGGTCCCCACAAGTAACTATTTTTTTGCATAGGTTTTCTATTTAAGTGGACTAGTTGACTTTATCTGGATTTCTTAGACATGTTGATCTTACACTTTTATTATTTTGGTTGTATGATTTTTTTTACCATTTCATGATCTTCACTATGTTATGACCTTGTTTGATCTTTTGGTTCTTTTTATGTGTTTTATAGTTGAGTGTTATGGCCTCTTTGGAAGATTATATGTACTTCAAGATACATGATTTTATTCTATTCAAGTGTTATAGGAAGTATTAATACGTAATAAAGTTAATGTTGTGATGTATTACTTCATAATAATTTAACATTTGACATGACTAACTCTTAATTAAGTGGCATAGTATATATACATACATACATACATACATATATATATATATATATATATATATATATATATATATATATATATATATATATATATATATATATATATATATATATATATATATATATATATATATATATATATATATATATATATATATATATATATATTATTAAGTATACTTAATAATGTTAATGTTGTGATGTATTACTTCATAATAATTTAACATTTGACATGACTAACTCTTAATTAAGTGGCATACATACATACATACATACATACATACATATATACATATATACGTATGTATATATATGTATGTATGTATGTATGTATGTATGTATGTACATATATATATGTATGTATGTACATATATATATATATGTATGTATGTGCATACACACACACACACACACACATTGATGAAGGGTGCTCCCCTTAATACCACAAACACGTAACACAATTTGTGAGAATAAAATATGGGTTATCATTGCAAATGAAGAGTCACAAAATTTTGAAATAAAATATGCAAACCCACATGGACACTTTCCTAACAATAATTTGAAGCACAAAACTATGAACTATCACTCAGAGTTGCCCTAAACAATGTACACACATTCCTTATAAAGGCATTTTTACACTACCTAATAAGTTTCTAGACATCAAACCCTAACCCTTGAGATTGACTAACTGTCAAGTTACATTTAGAGTTAGCTCGATACACCTTTGACACTTAATTTTGGAAATTTTGGTTGTCCCAACTTCAGAAAACCATAATTTTTGAACCATTGCTTTGATTGGCTATTATAACCCCTTTTTAGAATCCACAATTTTTGATCTACAAGATTCAACTCATGCACACTCTAGTTGACCCCATTTTAGAGCCCACCTGTGGCCTCTAAGGCCTTCAAATATGAGCCTAAAGTTCTTATACCAAAACTGCCCACCAACAATCTGCAATAACTCCTCAAATACTCATGATATGACACATAACCTCAACTGGTAGGTTGATATATCCAAGATGAACATCTTTTATTGAAATTAGGACATTTTGAGCTCGTATGACCAACTTACTATGTAGCAAGCCTCTAGAAACAACAACTCAACACTGAAACAACCCTTATTCAAGAAACAAAAAGAAAACATTGTTGGGTGATGCAAGATTTCTCTTTTACCCAAGATGCTCTTGCATCAGAAACCTAGTACAACTTGCCATGATGTGTTCTCTACTAGTCTCCCTTTCCATTTGACCACATACTCTTAATAAGTTGTATTCCTTGTGTCCTTGCCAATATGACTATCCAATATCTCCTCAACCTTTTTCCTAGTTGAATTAGTTGTTGGAATACTCCACTGCACTATTGCAAGTTCATCTCCATCACCTCCTTCATAATACTCAATCAAATCTAAAATGTTAAATACTGCTGAAATATTCAGTTCAACAGGCAATTGCACTTCATAGGCATTTCCAGACTCTTGCCATTTCACTATCTTGCATAGTACAAACTTCTTCATTTTTAGCTTATTATATGTACTCACTGGAAAATGCTCATTTCTCAAATGAGCCATGAATTCATCTCTAGTGTAAAATTCCTTATACTTCATTTTCACATTTGTCTTAGCCTTATACTGCATATTCATCTTTGTAATATGCTTCTTCATCTCCTCATGAATGTTCTTCAAATGCTCAACAAAATCTTCCACTTTAGCACTATTTTTTTCTCCTTTATCCAACTATCTTAATTCAGAAGTATTTCTCGGACTGCTCCCATATACAATTTGGAATGGTGATTTACTAGTACTCTCAATGATAGAATTATTATATGCAAATTTTACTTGTAGTAAAGTTAGATCCCATCCTTTTGGCTTATATCCAACCAAACATCTTAGAAAATTCCTCAAACTTTGATTCATGACTTCTATGTGTCCACCAGTCTGTGGATGATATGATGAATTGAACTTCAAGCCTGTCTTCAATTTCTTCCACAATGTATGCCATAAATACCAATAAACTTGGTATCTCGATTTGAAACTATACCCTTTTGTATACCATGTAGTCTCACCACTTATATGAAAAAAACAACTCTACCACATGAATAACATCACTAGTCTTCTTCTAGGGAATAAAATGTTCCATCTTAAAAGATCTGTCAACCACCAAAAATATTCAATCATGCCCTCACTAAGTCCTAGGAAAACAAAGAGTGAAATCCATGCTGACATCCTCCCATGGGTTCTCTAGTACATGTAATGGTTGATACAAATATGTGTTTTGCTTCAGTCCTTTTTCCATCTGACATACTTTGCAAATTTGTATTAACTTCTTTACATCTTGCTGCAACTGTGGCCAATAATAATTCTTGGCAACCAAAGCAATGGTTTTATCTCTCCTAAAATGTCCAGTCAATCCTCCATAATGCTTCTCCTTAATAAGATTCTTCTTCTTAGAACTTCCTTTGAATAACATACCATCTTGGATTATGAAATCCAACCACTTTGTCTTGTCAAATGTAACAGGTTCCTTACAAGCCTTCAAGTTTTAGTAAAATCATGATCCTCTGGATATAAAATCTTGAGTTCCTCGAACCCAACCACCTCAATCTGCATTACTATCAGCAAAAGGTTTCTTCTACTAAGAGTATTTGCAACTCTCTTAGACTTTTCATTCATGTGTTTCAAACAAATGTATAACTACAAAAATTCAACCCATTTGAAATTCCTTTGGTTCAATTTTCCCTAACTATTCTAATATTGCAAAGCTTGATCACCAATATACAAAACAAACTCTTTAGGAAGAAGATATTTTCTTCACTTCTTCAATGCTTGAACTGTAGCATAAAATTTCTGATCATAAACATAGTATTTTCTTTTGGCATCATTCAACTTCTCACTAATATAAGTAATAGGTCTACCTTCTTGTCTCAAAACAACTCCTATTGCAGTATCACTAGCATCACAGTCTACTTAAAACACTTTATTAAACTCTAAAAGTGCTAAAACATGTTGCTCTGTAACTTTTTGTTTCAACAAATTAAAAATTTTATCTACCCCTATAGCCCACTTAAATTATTTTGCATCCTCTCTCATTGTTTTAGTCAATGGTCCACAAATATTACTAAAACCTCTTATAAACTTTCTATAAAAACTAGCTAGTCCATGAAAATATCTTTCCTCGGTCGCACTCCATGGAGTAGGCCATTCAAGGATGACCTTCACATTCTCTAGGTCCAGTTTTAGACCTTCTTTTGAAACTAAAAATCCTAGGTACACCAACTCCTTCTTCACAAAACTACACTTCTTTAGGTTTATCAACAAAGTTTCTTCCCTAAACTTTTCAAACACCTTATGAATGTGCATAAAATGCTCCTCTAATGTCTTACTAAAGGTCAAAATATCATCTAGATAAACAGTGAAAAAATTACCCATAAAATCCTTTAGTACCTCATTCATGAGCCTCAGGTAAAACCACAATATTGGGTTTGTAGGAATAAATTCCCAAAAAAGTGTAAAGACCAATTTTTTTTAATCTTTATGAGTTTCAATAGAAACTAATTTTAAATTTTTGATAGAAACTATAAAGTTTCTATCGAAACTAAATATGCATAAAGTTTTGATAGAAACTTTTGTTTACCTAAAGTTTTGATTGAAACCTTAAACTACGGTTGTTGAACTTTGCTTGCAACTTTTAGTTTCCATCAAAACTTTAAAAACTCGGGTGCAATTATAAATGGACCCCACATGTCATTTTTGCTAGTGGAGAATATAGTTTCAATTGGAAGTGGGAAGAGGACAGACATTTGCCTCATCAAACTTCAAAACAGGTATGGATTTTTTTTTGACCCTCTCTAATATTTTTATACACACACACACACACACACACACACACACACACACATACATGTATATATGCATATTATATGTGTATATACATACACACATATGATATATATATATATATATATATATATATATATAATACAAATCATGTGTTTATACACATATATGTATATATGTACACACACACACACACACACACACACACGTGTGTACATCGTATATTTTAATGTAATGTTAAAAATATTATTTTAGTAATCACTTCTTAAATTAAACATTAGAAAATTTGAAATTCAATGGACACAATTTTTTTATTACTTCGCCTAAATTACATTTGACTTAAACTAGAAACTTTGAATGATAACTCTAACTTAACAAAGTGAATACAAAATTATATAAAGTTCCATAGAAGTATAAATAATTTGCACATAACTTAAAACCCCTCCTAAAAATTGTATTAAACCACAATGAATAACATAAACCTAGGTCCTTAGGACCCCTTTAAATGTATGCATATATATAAACTAGAGACCATGACAAGTTTGTAATTTAGAAATTCATGTGATACATATATATTTTGATACATTTTAAGATTGTTTTTTCTATTTTCATATATAGAAATATCAATACATTAGATTATAGATTCTCCTCTCTAGGTTTTAAATGAACATCCTAAACTAGGACCCAAGTTTAAGACATTTAATATATTAGGACTCCTTAATTTATTAAGTACTCTATCCCCATACATGTTCAATTTTAGATTTTCTCTTTTAAAGTCATCTTAAATTAAGAACACTTCAAAAATGTCCTATTAGATTCTATCTTTTTAATTCATCATATTAAGATATAGTTCTGTATAACCTAGTTATGTGTCCTAGTCTACCCATGTGTGATCTAGAGTAGTCTTAAATCAGCAATTATGAAGTTGTCACACACACACACACACACACACACACACACACACGATATATTGACTTAATCAACAAATATGATGTTTTTGCACACACTTAATATATATAGAATTAAAGTGTGAGGCCTCGCCCCGACCCATCTTAGCATCGATGATACATTATTATTATGATACTCATGTTTTGATATGTTAGAACATTATTTGATGCACTGAACATTATTATGCTATTTCTGATGTGTGATTCTTTATTTTCAGATAATTGTTTTCGTCATTTAATGCTTTATAAACATATATGATGATGAAGTGAATGAATGTAGAACTAACACTTTGATTTTTCCAATTTTAATGAATAGAATGAGATGAACAATTGATTTGTAGAAAATGGATGTTTTAATTTACATGAATTTCTTGATACGTATTTTTACATATATACATGTGTTTCTTGAACTATTGATGTGTGCAATGAGTGCGCAATAAATTTAGCCGGGAAAACTCAAGGAAAGAAGAAACTAAACTCCTTGTTAAATTGTGTTGTGTTGTATTGTCTTTCTTTGAGGGATGTTAATTGGTCTTAAAATTCTCGTAGCTTTTGTTGAGTTTTATTAAGTCTTTAAGGCCTAAAAACATTAAATTTAAGCACCCTAGGGGTAAGGGTATGGGTGGGGAGTACTTTTCACCCTTTTAGCCTCCTTGGTTGATTTTTAGGGTCACTCAAAAACCCTACTTTTGGTTGATTTCAAAAATTGATCGTCTCCTTACTTGAGTTGGTGACCCAAAACTCCATCTTGAGGTTACTTGAAGTCTAGTTGAGTTAAGGATCATACTTAGAGGTATTTTGGAGTAGTTTTGGTTTTGTTACCCAATCTCTAGTTTTGGAAAAAGTTTGAAGATTGAAGGAAGAAAAGGGAAAAGCTCTTCTCAACTTACCATTTTACCATAACATTTTGTGAAGGTAGGAGTTCTTCACTCTTTTGGAATTTTTATTCATGTTGTTCTTGCTTGAATCATGCATAAGGCATTGTGTTGTTTTTGTATTGCTTGCTTGTGGGTTGGGGTTGATTGGGAGGGATCTTAATTTGTCCTTCTTTTGATGTTATTTTCATGCTTGCTTTGTTGTTTTGTGTTTTGAGGAGATTTCATGGGGATTGTTTTTGCATCACTCACCCTTAGATAGGGAAGAAGTGGCCATGTATGGTGGAAGGGCCTTAGTTGGACCTCAATAGTGTAGAGTCTCCTCTCATGGTGAGAGGAGGGAAAGAGGGTAGGGTGCATGGGCCCCTACTTGTCATCCCATACCTTGTATGAAAGTTTTTGAATTTTTGAAGAAGGGAAGAAATGAATACCCTTGTTATATTGGCCCTGAAAGGGCATTTATAGAAGAATGGAAGTTCTTGAATGTTGGCCCCAAAAGGGCTATGTTATGGTATGGTGATTGACATCTCCTATTGAGAAAATTTACCTCCCCCCTATTTTGGTTCATTATCGAACTTATTGTGCAAAACTAGGTTGGGAATGCATGCTTGAATTGTTCATTTTATTGTGTTGTTTCACCTCCATGTTGGTTCTTGTCTCTCCTATGGTTTCCTTGATGCATTGAAGACTTTGGTAAAGATCTCTTGTGAAAGCCCTAGAAGATAATTCAATTGAATTGTAATATTATGTAAAATGTATTTGAATTTTGAAGTATTGGCAAAGACATCGGGTTTTCTTACTGGTTCTTTCCCGATGGAGCCTTGAACCAGGATGAATAATAGAGAAAGAAAAAGGATTATGATAATCTCCTTGCATTTCTTTTATGTGATTTCAAGTTTTGCATATGTATGTGAGAAAGTAGGTTAATAGATTATGTCTCCAAATTATGAATTCTCAAGTTTTTCAATTATGTAATGAAAAGTAAATTGATATGATGAAGTTTCCAATTCAAGGTTTATGTATCAAGAGGAAATCAAAATCTTGCATTGTGGTCTCAAAGTTATCTCTCTCCTTGATAAATTTCATAATAGACAAAATCAAATTTGGTTAAGAATTATGTATCACTTTGAATTCTGAATAAATAGAACATACACCTTGTTACATGATGATTGTTAAAACATAAAATTTAGGAGAAAAGACAGAAAAGATTAACCTTATACACCTCCTTGTAATGGTATATCGTTAAAAGGAATCAATTTTGTCATTAGTTTTGAATTCACTCTTAGTACAACACAAAAAGTATATAGCAAAGAAAAAAAAAATATCAACACTTAGAAAATTGGCTTCAAAATAAAAATACATTTGGAAAATTGGCTTCAAAATAAAAATGTGCATCTCTAGGAGTGAAAAACCTCTCTAGAAGATGTATGGGGAAAATTTTAATTCCCCCCTAAGTCACAAAGAATATTCTCTGAATTATTCTTTGTGTTGCAACTAAAAATCATTATTAGGTCTTTTAAAAAGAATATAAATCAAATACATTTGAAATTCAAATATTTAAGTGGATATCTTGTTGACATATCTCACCCATAAAACTTTTGCATTAAACTCCTAGTGGCTAAGAGGGCAGGGTACTTGCCTAAGCCATCATTTCCATTTATTTTATATATATATATATATATATCAACTTACCCACTAAATTAATTTCTCCCCCCCCCACCTCTTACCTCTTATTTGCAGTTCCCTTTTGGCCAGGCGTGGACCCCACCAACTACCTGCCATGCCATTTACTTGGCTGAGGGGACGTTGACCTTGCATTACAAGGGGGAGAGCAAGTGAAGTTTTAAAAATATGTATGTGTAAACTTTAACTCTCACCACCATTCCCCTTCCCCATATTTCTCTTGGGGATTCACTACCCACTCACTCACGCAGGGTGAGGAGGACAGACTTGTGGTGATAGGTTTGGGGCAGCGTCAAGCTGCATGGGGGGCCGTGGGGGGAACTAGGTTGGTGTAGGTAGTTAGGGGTATGAGTGGTTGTAGTCTAGGTTAGTTATAGGGGGGGTTCTAGGTTAGTGGTGTAGCTTTTATGTTATTTGTTTGTGGAGTATAGTTAGTATGTTAGTTGTTTAGTTAGTGTTTCATGTTATTAAGGTAGTATGATATTATTGTTAAGTTAGTATGTTGATAGTTTATTTTAGTGGTAGTGTTAGGTTAGTTTAAGTTTTAAAGTTATTAGATTAGATTAGTTATTTTCTTTTAGTTTGAGTTAAGTTAGTTTTAGGGTTAAGGAATCTTGTGTTAGTGATTAGTGTCATTTGGCAATTTTATTACTTGCAAATTGTTTTATGAATTTAATTTTAGTTTTAGTTTTAGATATATTTTACGTAAATTAATTAATTATGTTGGTGGATATTAGTTAGTTTAGTAAGATAATTGTAGTATGAGTTAAAATTGTTAATATTTCTTATTAGTGATTTCGAATTATCATAATTATTGTTAGATGATAATTGTTTATTTTTTATACATAACTAGATAGTATAGTTGGTATACATGTTGTGTAGCTAGTTTAATTTTAAATATTTTCATAATAGTATAATGAAGTGTTCTACTTAATTATAAAATTTAATAAATTGAGTTAACTTGGTTTAGAAGACAATATGGTTGATATTAGAAACATTTAATTTATCTAGAAACTAGTTCTTAATTAAGTAACAATTTTTTTTAGTATTTTAAATAGGTTTCCAAGTATATTTGTGTTTGTTATTATCTTATCTTATTAAATTAGTACTAATCATGTTTTTGTTTGCAAATTGATTAATGTAGATTTAAATTAAATAAAGTTTTTATGCAATAAGTTGTTATGTTTAAAACAAGTTATGTTAGACTAATGAGATAATGTTAAATTGTCCTGCTTAGTTAAATTTAAGTTCAATGTATATTGTTATTCAAATGTGGATACCAATTTTATAACGAGTATTTAACTTTAACGATGCTTTCCTTCTCATGATTATAACTTAAGATGAAATGTAGTAGCCTAATTCTTGCACTCGTGAATTTAACTCTTAAACTTTAGTGCACCTTATTATTAAAAAATTAAAAAAAATTAAAAAAATTGTTGTGTGTTTTGTCCATATATTTTGGGCATGACATTTTGGTATCAGAGCCCGTATTTCAACACTAGGAACCTTAAAACATTATGCTTCTAAACTTAACTAAAGCTTTAATTGTGTAGGACGCCTCCTGTTACTCGGAACAACTGATGAGGCAGAGGTCGTAGGATGAGAGGTGGTAGAGCAAGACAAGAGGATCGACCACCACCACCACCTCCACCACCGAATCCAAATCAAGATATTTTGGATGCCTTGCAGGCATTGATTGGTGTAGTCCAGAAGAGGGTAGCACCTATAGTACAGTTAGGGCAGTAGATTCCCAGAGGGGAAGCACAGGTTCTTGGAGGAGGTGAGGTCAGAGATAGGGAGAGGAGTAGGAGTCCTCCACCGAGGCAGGTCGAGGATCAGGGCGAGTTGATACATCAAAGAGGACCACCACTTGACAGACCTCCTAGACATATAGGAGATGATATCAGAGAGTTGATACGACTCGAACCACCACTCTTTATTGGTTCCACAGAGGGGACAGTAGCAGAGGCCTAGTTATAGAGTCTTCAGTGATGCTTTGGATTACGTCCTTATGGGAGTAATCTGAAGGCACGTCTTGCAGTTCATCAGTTGAGGGGAGATGCCTCCAATTGGTGGCATCAGGAGGAGACTATAGGAGGAGTGAGCATGGATACCCTCACATGACAGTCATTCTTCAAGAGATTCAGGGAGAGGTACCTGTTTGAGCACTTCAGACAGAAGCAGATCGAGAAATTTCACTCTCTACATCAGAGGGGTCTCACCGTAGCTTAGTATGAGAGCAAGTTTCTCGAGCTCCTTCCATATGTCGAGTACATGAAGGATGAGAAACTGCGAGTGCATTGATTCATCATGGGCCTGAATTTCTCTCTTCAGGGTCCAGTTCATATGGCCTTTCCTACTACCTTCAGACATGTAGTTGAGGTTGCACTGGTTGCAGAGGATACTCGAGGTAGATAGGAGTCACGAGAAAATGAAAAAAATTTCACATAGGGCCGACCACAGTTTCGATAGAAACTGCCAAGATAGTTTTGATCAAAACTATCTTGGTAGTATCAATTGAAACTACCTTTATAACTTGGTAGTTTCAATCAACACTACCTTTTTAGTTTTGATAGAAACTAATTTAAAAAGTTTCTATCGAAACTATGTAAAGAAGTTTTGATAAAATGTTAGTTTCTACTGAAACTAGCAAAATAGAAGTACTTTGCAAAGGATAGAAGGTTTTCAAATGTTTTCATGGCTTCCAGGCTCAATTACCATGTTCAAATGGAATATTGAAGAGATGTTATGCTGCATGACACAAGTACTTTGAATGAGCTTTCTAATGACTATAGATTTGATATATTTAAATTTTTTTAGGTATGCATTTTTTTATGTTAATTAATAGAGGTTTGTTATAAAAAAAAGGCCCTATATTGGAAACTCATCGAAAAATAGTAACTAAAAGAATAATTTAAAAAATAATACATATAATCTCCATATTTGAGTCCTCTTTTAATCCTTTTTTTTTTTTTTAATCAGGCGAATATATAATAAATTACATGTGTCAAAAGCCATGTATGTCCAAATTAGTGTTAGGTCAACTTTAAACTCCAATAAAATATGAAATACTAAGGATAATACTAAATTGGAAAGAATTACACTGATATCTATTGTAGAAAAAAGTTATGTGTGTCAATTCAAAATAAAAATAAAAATACATATTTAGAATCCATCCTTGATAAAATGAATATGTACTAGATTATGATCTTTTTGATAGCTCAAGAATCTGTGCACACCCTCTGTTCTTCTTTGGTCCTAACACTACTGGTAGATAACATGGACCTAGACTGACTCAAATCAACCTCTTTTGCAACAACTGATGCACTTTTCTATTCAACTCCTTACATTCTACTGGCGACATTCTATGGATTGCCTTGTTTGGAAATTTGGCTCTTGGAATCAAGTCCATCTAGTGACTAATCTTTCACACTAGTGGTAATCTTCCATGGACATTATCTAAAATAATATTTAGAACCTCTTCTAAAAAATCTATAACTTTTGTAGGTACATCTTCAACTTCTTCTTTACCATCTTTTGGAATTATAGAAAAATACATATTTTCATGCCTCATACCCTCTAAGAACTTCTTTCCATCAACAAATCATACTCTAGCAACACTAAACACCTTTTTATCTATATCCTTCAATGACTTCAATTTATATTTCACTCCATCCTTTGTTAGAGTCTAGGTATTTGTACACCCATCATATACAAAATACCTATCAAATTTCTTTGACCTTCCCAATGACATATGACATATGTCCATAGGTATGATATAAAAAAGAACCTTATCCTAGTAGTTTCCAATTTTGAACTTCACTAGGCACTGCTTATTGACCATGACCTTGTGGTTGTCCTACACCTAGGCAATATGATATGGATGTAGGTGTTTCTGCCTCTTCAAATTTAGCTTCATGAAAATATTTTATAATACTATATTGTTAGTTATTTTTTCATCAATGATCACATCACAATACTTATCTTTGTACTTACACCTGGTGCAAAACAAGCTCCTCCTTTGTTTTTGTTCATTCTTACCACTCTGTAAGACTCTTCTGTTAACTAGGGCTTCTCCTCTTTCAACATATTTAGAATGTGATGATTAGAGATCTTCATCAACAAGTGCAACTCTATCTTGGCCTTTTCTTCTTCTACTAATCCTTCTTTGATGATGGGAACATTCAAATGCTCTATGCCCTTCTTCTCCATTGTGAAAATATTTTTCACAAAAACCTCCTCTTCCAAATCCTTTCCCTCTCCCTCTTCCTCTCTAATGTCTATTTTTCTAATCATAGAAATGATAGGAATTTTTTCCCCTCTGGCTCTAGCTACTACTGATGGTCTCATCCTTGTTCTTTTAATAAACATTTCAACCTCTATAAGACCATTCACTAGATCTTCCACCACAACCTCTTCCATTATTCTTCTTATCAAAGTTCTTGTTTAGATTTTCCTTGACTCTTAGGGGAAACTAGTATGCCTCTTTATTATTGTTCATTTAGATTAGACTCAATTCCTCCTAAATCCTTGGCTTCAACTTATTAAGATAATGTGAAAATTTCTACTTGTCATCTTCTGCATGGCCTGTTATAATGAGAACTTGGTAGAAATCTTGGTATACTCTTGAACAGATCTTCTCGCTTGCTTCAATTTTTTCATTTTCTTCAATAGATCAAGCTCATAATCTATGGGAATGAATTCTTTCTTTGATTTAGCTATCATCTAGCCCCATCTTGTGATTTATGTCTTTCCCTCATCTATTTCACTCCAACTAAATTTCTTGTCCCCATATCTTCACATGACCCTTCAATTTGGCCTTCACAAACTTGACCCTATCAGGGCACTTAATATATATCTTCATACTCAAAGTATTCCACTAAATATTTGAATTAATTGATCAATTCCTCTAGTTTACAATTTCCCAAAATTTTGGGAACCTTAAACTTAGGTATTTTTCCAATTTTGGAGATGGCCTTAAAAAACCTTTCTTTTTCAAGGTTGAGAACTACCTCTTCTTAAGCATTTTATTCTTCTCCTTCATCCTTGCATTCATCTATTACATAAAGATTTATTCCTCTACACATATGTTCTTCCAATTCCTGCATCTATATCTAGAGGGCTCTACAACCCTAGGTGTAACACCTATGGCTATTCCACCATGCTCTCTTCATGGAGGCATTTTTGTGCTTCTACTAAGACCCTCATATAAAATGCCTTACAATCGATGATCTATCTACATGATCATTCTAAACCATGGTCCTGATGGCCTCACAGTTGATAATCTATTTACATAGTTAGGAATACCTTCTTTGATACCACTTGATGAAGGTTTCTCCCCTTAATACCAAAAACACATAACAAAAAAAAAAAAAAAAACAATAATTTGCAAGAAAAAAATATGGGCTTCTTATTATCACTACAAATGCAAAACTACATAATTTTAAAATACAATATGAAAACCCACGTGGACACCTTCCTTACAATAATTTGCAATATAGAGCTACAAACTATCACCCAAAGCTATCCTAGACAATGTAAGTGCATTCCTTATATAGGCATTTTTACACCATCTGAGAATTTTTAAGACATCAAACCCTAACCCTTGAGACTTACAAACTCTAAAATTATATATAGAATCATCTTGATACACCTTTCACACTTATTTTGAAATTTTTTGTCAGTCCAACTTTGGAATGCCATAACTTTCAAGTTGTTGCTCCAATAGGCTGTTATAACTCCTTTTCAGAATTTGAAACCTTTGACTATAGGGCTTGATTTGTGAAAGCTCTAGTTGATTCCATCTTAGAGCCCATCTTGGGCCTCTAAGGCTACTAAAACTAAGCTTGGAGTTTTTAACCAAAATTACTCAACAAAAATCTACAATAACTCCACGAATAGTGCTATGCCCTTTATATTGGTGTATATAGGGTTATGAATAGTCAACTTGTGGAATCTTAATACTTAATTAAGTCATATTATCATTATTATATTATTATTTAGGTAGGTAGGTTGGTCTAGGTGTTATATAGGGCTGTGTCTATTCAGCTTAAGAATAATTAGGTATATATATAGGAGCTTGTGAGTTTTACTTCAAGATCATATTGTGAAGTGTGTTCTCATTGGAGATATTTGGAAGTTTCCCCATCAAAGTGGCCTATTAATATCAATTATTATCAAGTATTTGTATAAAATTTCATGCTATCTCTTCCATTGTTCAAGTTATTTAATTACAAGTGGTATCAAAACATGATCTTGGCACCATAGAGGCAGGATTTTTCTAAACATCAGAGGCAATTTTGGGAAGAGCATAACTTTTAGATTTTAGTAAATTTTTTTAAGTGTTTTTGAAGATCATATTAAAGAAGCTATGGTACAAATTTCAAAGGAATTGGAACAAATTTGAGCAAATTATTGTAGAATTAATATTTCTACACAATTTATTGAGATCTACATATCTCTCACATTCTGTCAAATTGGAGTATAAATTGTATTGGGTTTTTGAAGACATAGTAGAGGAGCCTATGTTTCAAATCTTGGAGAAATTGAAGCAAAAATAAGAAAATTATTGCAAAATTAGGAAAATTTTCTCTTAAGGCAGCAAATTTGCTAATTTTTTGGATTTTTTTTTAGTAAGGGTATCTTGGCCCTATTATGTTGCAGTAAAAAAAATATTTTTTTTATAGAGAATTTACATTTCATTTATGTGGTTTATTTCAAAAATTTTGGTTTCCATCATGACGGGGCCTCCAACAAGAGGCAAAAAGAATGCTACCAAATTAGGGAAATCCTTTGATAAGGATTAGGAAACAACAAAGGATAGTAATCCCAATGAGGAAGTAAGTAAGTTCAAGGAAGAGGTTAAGAGGGATATGTGTGACCTATGAGGAGATATATAAGATATAAAAAGAATGTTAAAGCACCTATTAGCCATTTTTTGCTCTCCCACCAAAATTTGAGTTTTGTCTGTCGAGCATGGTCAATGGTCATATTCTCAAATATTCAAATGATCAAATGTTAAAAGGTATATGTAAAACCATGGGTTGTATTTTATATCATAAGCCTTAGGCATTTTATGCTCTATCCCCTTAGAGACTCAAGTCACAATTGTGCAACTATCCTTCATTGCCCAGGTACTGTAGTCTATGGCTTAACCATCAGGAGAGGTGCAAATATGTGACATAGTCCTTCAATGTCAGTGCAGCTTCATAGTTTATGAGGCTAATATCCAATTATGAGTGGTGATATAGCAATTTCTCTTTATCATTAGTCACAAGGTTATGATCTTGACTTAGGATTTAAGTTGCGATGTCACGACCCTTCCTCGTTCACATAATCGCAAAGAGTTTAGTATTAACCATGGTTAGGATGGAAAAGTCACAAATCACCTTGTGTACATGGTTCTAGGGGTCAATGATGGGTTAGAGGATCAAGCTATGAAACAATTATAATGTGAAATGAGTAGACCAGATGGTCATCGCATCTTTACTGGAGTTATGGCTTGAACCATAGTTAGTACTATGATCATGCATCTCTTCCTATTCACATGGTCATGATGAGTTAAAGATAATCCCAAGTGGTGACTAGATGATAATAGTTCAGAGCATAGTTCTGCATGGTCACAAACATATAATGCTAGTTAGATATTAAGTGGCAATGATGCAAGATGCTAGTTTTATGTTGTTTCCTAATCGAAACAATTAGGAGAAGATGTTAAGGACAAGTTGTGAAGTAGCGATATGGTTTGTTCATAGTTTTGGAAAGTAAAATAACTAATGAAGAGAAAGGGTTGCAAAGTTGTGATCAATTGCAGTTAGAGGTCAAACATGGAAAACAGAAGAGTGGCCAGGTGGTAGAATGATAGAATATGACTGGTCCACATTGTGAAGCCTGAGGATTGACTCTAGTTTATTGATGACATGGATGAATTGGCATGCTGATAACAAAGGAAGTAACTTTTTAAATGGTGGATTTGATCTTTTCAATCTTCTTCAACCACTTTCATCATTCCTTATGCCTAATAAATGTAAAGGGACACTCGATTTCCATTTGGAGATCCATCTGCTCAGTCAAAATGATAATGGCCACTACCTTTGTCTTCATAGGTTTATATTTGGTAAATAAAGTGATTTTCCTACATTTGGATGTGTACCACGATCAAATCTCTCCTAGATTTATAGTGATTTTTCTCTATAACCTTAAATGAAGTTGTTAAGTTTTTCCTTAGGGTAGAAGTTATTTGAGTTATGCTTACACTATAAAAGAAAATTTTGTAGCCCTTCTTAGGGTCAATCTTTTCTCTGATTCTATAGCATCATATATGTCTATGCTCTGCTACTATAATTTCCTTTACCTCTAAGTTAATATACTCCTTGTTGTGTCTCTTTCTTCCATTAATATAATGTGCGATACTTTCTTGCCTTTGTGTTAATGTATTGTCTTCATTTCTCAACCATATGATTATATCTACTTGGCTTTTTTGAATGATATAAAGTGAAGTCTCTTCCTTATAGATTTTTTTTGGTTTTTGATCTACATATAGTTGTTGGACTAAGAAAGGATTGAATTTGTATACTTTGACGTTATATTGATATGCATTCTTGGGAAAAGATAAGGTTGAACATACTATTTGGTGTATCACTTCCTCTTATATTAGGTTAGGTAGTTTTCTTTCATGCATTCCTTCTCCTTTTTCCTCTCAAGAAATAGTTAGGTGCATCTTGATAGTAAGGAAGGAAACCTTCTTTAGAGATTCAATCTCAAGTTGTAAAGTCCCACACTTTTGAGATTAGTTCCATGTTACACGAGGCTACCTTTAGGTAATACATTAGGCGAGGGTGCAAGCTTTTGTGTCAACAATTTTTGGCATGCCCAGTGGGAATAATACTTGAAGCATTATAAGTTCACTAGTGTCAAAGAAGAAAAGTTCCAATATGTGTTGAGAAAATAGTGTTGCTCTCAGTATTTTTAGACCTTCAAGAGGCTCATTTGCAAGTACTTAGCAACTCTATCCTTCAACATATCTAGTTTCTAGACCAAGTTGTTGTGATTCATGCCCAAGGATCTTACAAGGTCATCTTCTAGAGGTAATTTTAAATACACTGAGCTCTCATTTTCAAACCATAGAAGAAAGATAAATATATTATCTCTATCACTAGTTAGGAGTGCAACAATAACACATACACCTTCAAGATCTCTCTCCACTCCTCCTTTAGATAGATCATAGCCTAGGTTGCCATCTTTTCCTTTAAATATATCATTATTCCACATGCATAACCTAGATCACATGTATTTACCACCTTTAATAGTGGGAGTCCTCTCCTATTGGCTCAAAGGCATGACATTCTAGTGTCAACTCTCAAAAGTATACCTAATTTTACTGGTGAAACTTCCATCTCCCCTATAGAACATATTTAGGAGATTTCAAATGTTTGTAATATACATGGTTTTATAGAGTATTATGTTTCTATTAGGCTTCTAGCTTCATCTTTAAAAGGAAAAGCATTGTAATGGTATAGATTTTTGCCTCATAACTCTATTACTAATTAGGATGGGTTAGGAGCAGGGCTTTGTAAGAATTTTGAGGACAAAAGTGATCGCCTATCACTTTTAGAGAAGCTAACAACCATCAAGAGAGCACCCCATGAATATATGACTGATTTTAATTATAGATTTTGAAAGACATGGGATAGAATACCTGCGGCAATAAAGCCTTCTCTTGGTAATGCATTCTTTTATTACCTCAAAGCCTTTAATAGTGATATTGCTAGCAATCTATAATATATGGGAGGAGAACCTTTAATAAATTCTTATGAGATAGCCATAAGGGTAGAAAATATCTTGATACAAGGAGGGAAATTAGCTCCAAGAACTCCAATGCCTTTCTTTCCTAACATGCCCAATCATCAACCTGCAATAGCCCCTATTCCTACTTCCTCTTCAAGTTAGTCCCTTGTTGTGATCCTAATAGCTTCCACATCTTCTAATGGAGTTGATAAGATTGAGGCCATGATGTAAATGTTAATGCAAAATATAGACAAGAAGTTGCAATATCAAGAAAAATATATGGATACAATAGTACAGTGATACAAAAAATGAGTAATGAGTTGGTGACTATGAAGAGGAAATAAGCTCAAAATAACAAGCCTGCCCAACTTCAGTATCAAGGTCCCATACATAATAGAACTCTAAACTAGAGTCATGTCCCCTACAATCAGAATAGACCTATAAACAATGCCCTTGCTATGAATACCAACCTAAATAGGGCTTTAGTCCCTTAAAATAATCTTGCTCAAGATCAAGACTTCTTCCCTTCTTTTAACTATTCTTATAGATATTGTATGTGTCAAAGACTAGAGTCTTACTTAACATTAACTAAACAAGAACAAGTAGTAGAGTAGCAACACAATGCTAATTAGCATATTGATTCTTCTCATCTTTGACAACAAGGTGATTATTATTTCATGAACCATCATTCAGAGGAACACTGCCATAATAATCATGATGTCATAGCTCACAATACTAGAAGTAAGAGAAGAGTTGTTGAAGATGCTATGTCCATCTCTCCTCATCAAGCTTCAACTTTAGATGCTGCTCCTCATGTGCTAGTGATGAATGTACAATCCAATGTTACTTCTTAACAAAGACAAGATACGAGCAACAAGAAGTCCATTAAAATTCAAACTTCTCAAATTCAGCCACCTATCCATGCAACTCCCAAAACTTTAGTCAAAGCAACTAATACTCCTTTCAATGTGGTAGATCAAATGAAGAAGACCAAGTTAGTGTCTCAATGTGGGATGTTTTTATTTCTATGCCATCATAGAAGAAGCTATTGTAACAGGAGTTAGAGAGTATAGAGGTGAAGGATTGACCACCTAGAGAAGAAAATGCAACCAGTTTGATGCAGCCAATAAAAGAAGGAGAAAAAAGTATGAAAATTAGGCCTCCTCCTTTCTATGTCTCTTTAGTCATAGGAGAAACAATAGTCTATAATTGCATGATTGATTCAGGGGATAGTAGCTTTGTAATGCCTAGGTGTGTAAACGACCTCATGGGTATCAAATATGAGCCAATGGTTAGAGATGTGCTCCAATTAGATGGAAACTTTGTTAAGACTATAGGAGTCTTAAAAAATGTAGAGATGACATTGCATGCTTGCCTTGGTTGTATTGTTATACAAGATATATCAGTAGTTGAGGTCAAACCACATTTTTCAATCTATCTATCCAGAGACTTTATTGCACAAATAGGTGGCTACATTTTATTTGATTTGTCTTATATGTTTTTTAGAACAAGGTATGGAATAAAAGCTTCCATAAGAGAAGAACCTCTAGCCCTTAATCATATAGAAGCCTACACCTCTAGCCCATAAACATGAATTGTACTATTTTTGAAGAAGAGGATGAGGACATAGAAAAGGAACCTACTACTTCTTTAGCAGAAGTGCCTGATTATCTTTTGAATAGGCCTTGGCACATATTTTATATTAGAAAAGGATGCTTCTATCCCTAATCTCATAAATAAGGAAGAGAAATTGATGGATTATGAAGCATTTTTTTTTATGGGCCAAGAAATAAAAATGGTTTAGGGGCTAGTGTCATGCTTATTTCCCCTAAATTGGAGAAGTATTATTTCTCTTATAGGCTCCAATTCAGCTACACCAATAATATAGTAGAGTATGAAGCTCTAATTCAAGGTCTTCAACTAGCCCAAAGGAGAGGAATCAAGGCTCTGAAGGTATTTGGGGACAATGAGTTTGTCATTCATCAAGTTAAAAATTAGAATGTTACAAAGAAAAACCTTCTCAAATCATACAAGCATAGGGTTTTGGATTTTCTTGAAGGCTTCCAAGCATTCAACATCTAGAGTGTCCCTAGGAGGGAAAATAAACATGCCAACAAGCTTGTAGAAATTGGTGCTTCTTATGATATACTAGAGCATGTTGCTGATAAAAAGGAGAAATAGATCAAAAATTTTATAAGGCTCAATATTCCTCATAATTACACAAATTGGTAGGTTTTTTACTCTAATGTGCAGATTGTCAATTTCTTGCAAAATGAAGTAGAGCTCTCTACTAAAAATTAGTCTAAGCTCCAAAGTCAGTATGGTGACCATATTTTGAACCTAAACTCTAGAAAGATACCTAAAGGTCTAGTCACCTTGGAGGGTATTTTCAACTTTGATGATCAAGCAAAGGGCAAGGGTTTAAATTTGACTACAAGCAAGGATGATCATATGCTTGTCAATGTTGCTAACAGAAAGACTCTCAACTTGAGAAAGGTATGCACTAATATTGAACAAAAGGTCTTCATTAAATTATGTTAAGAATTCAATGATGTTATTGCTTGGACATATGAAGACTTAAAGGGTTTTGACCAAAAATTATCTTGGCACACCAAAGATTTAGATGATAATTCCAAGCCTGTTAGGTAGAAGCAGAGGCCAGTTAACCCTAAGATTGAACCACTAATGAGAAAAGAATTGTCAAGGCTCATAGAGTCCAACAATATTTTCCCTATCAAGTACTCCTCATGGGTGTCTAATTGTTCCTA
The DNA here is from genome assembly GCA_028749045.1 of Cupressus sempervirens. NCBI lineage: Eukaryota > Viridiplantae > Streptophyta > Pinopsida > Cupressales > Cupressaceae > Cupressus > Cupressus sempervirens. The sequence continues at coordinate 467,832,714 of CM053784.1, read as the reverse complement.
TTAGAAATAAGAATGGAGATATTACACTATGTGTAGAATTTAGAGACCTTAATAGGGATTCTCTTAAAGATCATCAACCCCTTCCCTCCATGGAAAAATTCTTATCCAAGGTTAGTGGTTCAAAAAGGTTCTCTCTCTTAGATTGTTTTTTATGCTATAATCAGGTGTTAGTATAGGAATGAGATAGACATAAGACTACTTTCACTACTAAATGGTCCACCTATGCTTATTATAAGATGTCTTTTGGACTAACCAATGTAGATGCCACATTTTAGAAGGCAATGGAGATGGCCTTCAAGGGTGTGTTGGAAAAATTTGTGCTAGTATATCTAGATGGTATAACTATCTTTTCAAAGCATGTAGTAGATCATTTTGATCATCTGAGATAGGTATTTGAAACATGCAGAGAGTATGGTGTATCCCTGAGCTCCAAGAAATGTGTATTTACTACTAACCAAGGAAAGATCTTAGGGCATATTGTGTCAAGAAATGGGTTGACAATAGATCTAGAGAGGGTAGAAGCAATTCTTGCTCTCCCACTTCACACCCATAAGAAAGGATTGTAGAGTTTCCTTGGTAGGATCAACTTCATAAGGAGGTTAATCTCTAACCTTGCCTCTATGGTAAAGCCTCTCACAAATTTGTTAAAGAAGAACACGGTGTTCACTTGGAACAAAGAAGGAAAGGCTAGTTTTGAAGAAATCAAGAAGTTAATTGCATCAACCCCTACTCTTGTCAACCCCAATTTTGATAGAGATTTAATCCTCTACTCCCTTGGAGGAAAGTCAAGCATTTCAGCTATTCTTACATAGTTAAATGATGAAAATTTGGAACAACCCATTTATTTCTTTAGTAAAGGGCTTAATGATTATGAGGAAAGATACAATTATGTAGAGAAATAGGTCCTTGCTATTGTGAGGGCTCTCAAAAAATCTAGACATCTCTTGTCTCACAACAAAGTCTAGCTTTTAGTTCCACATTTAAGTGTAAGGGATTTCCTCCTGAACAAGGATTACAATGAGAAGAGATCTAGATTAATTACTAGAGTCATGGAATATGATATTGATATTAAGATCACCAAGTTGGTAAGAGGTAAGGGACTGTGTGAGTAGATAGCTTTATCTTTTGAGACACATTAAGATTATGCCCTCTTGATCCAAAATGAGTAACTAGTGGAGAATGAAGATCAGAGTGATTGCTTATAGCACATGACTACCTTATTGATAGAGGCAAGATGCCCCCAAGGCCTAACAAAGTCAAGAGGAGATAGTTAAGATTGCAAGCTATTCCCCATGTCTTGGTGGATGGGGTATTATTTAGAAAGGATTTTGATGGAGTCCTGCTTAGATGTATACAAACAAATCATGTCAATAGGTTGCTGAAGGAATTTCATGATGGCCTTGCTAGTGGCCATTTCTTAGCCATAGTCACTACAATGAAGATAATGAGGGATGGCTATTATTGATCCACCCTATTTAATTATTTCCATAAGTGGGTAAGGAAGTGTGAGAAATGTGCTTTCTTCTCAAGAAAGTAAAGATTGGCTGCCCTTCCCCTCCATCCCATTCAAGTTAACCAACCTTTTGCCAAATGGGGTTTGGATTTCATTGGTCCAATAAATCCACCCTCCAGTGCTGGTCATAAATGGATCTTGGCAGCCACTAACTATTTCACAAGATGGACTGAGGTAGTGACTTTGAAGGATACAATAGAGGCTTCAGTAGTTGAGTTTCTTGATGTAATTGTGACAAGATTTGGTGTTCCCTCAACTATCATATCTGATAATTCCAAATCTTTTGTTGAAGCTCACATATGTTCTTGGGATCTAGAGTATGGGATATATTTGAGCACTTCCTCAAATTATTATCCCCAAGGCAATGGCTTGGCTAAATGCTCTAACAAGAATCTCATCAAGATCTTGAGGATAATTGAAGACAATTAGAGGAGTTGGCATACCAAGTTGAAGAAAGCCCTCTAGGATGACAGAATCACACCCAAGAAAGAAGTTGGGAATTCACCTTTTATGTTGATTTATGGAAGGGAAGCCAAGATTCCTATTTCACTAGAGTTCCCCTCTCTTGAATTAGTTCATTAGTTGGAGCTAATGGAAAATAATCCCATGATAATCAAGTTAGTAGAACTAATTGAATTAGAAGAAAAAAGGTAGTAGGCTATACAAACTATTGATGTACACGAACAATAGGTCAAAAGGAGCTTTGACAAGAAGGTCAAGGGTATAATTTTCAAAAAAGGAGATCTTTTCCTCAAGTGGGATGCAGACAGAACCTAGCCTATAAGGAATTCTAAGTTTGATGCTATCTGGAGTGGGCCTTATGTTATCACCAATTGCAAGCATACCAATACTTTCTAGCTATCCAGGCCTAATGGTGATGTTCTACCCATTTTGGCTAATGGTATTTACCTCCAACCCTGATTCTAGAGAGGATTAGAGTTATATATATATATATATATATCAGAGTAGTTTTTCAAGTTTTCTAAGAACTGTTGAGGATAGGTTATCTCTCTATAAGATAGCAAAGTTTTGAATTTTTACAACTGCAAAGAAGTCAGAGGTAGAGTTATGGTTTCACAATGTACAAGATCTCAATTTTTTATAACTCCATAGCCTAATGGATTCTTAAGGTCACTGGTCATATACTTAGCAGGCTAGTATCCCCTTTGAGTCTCCAAAATTTTAAGCCATTTTTTCCCCTCCCACCAAAATATGAGTTTTTCCTATCGAGCATGGCCAACTGTCATATTATCAAATATTCAAATGATCAAATGTTAAAGGGTACATGTAAAACCTTGGGTTGCATTTTATAACCTAAGCCTCAGGATTTTTATGCTTTATCCTCTTAGAAACTCAATTCATGACTGTGCGACTATCCTTCATTGCCTAGTTATTGTAGTCTATGGCATAACCATCAGGAGAGGTGCAAATGTGTAACATGGTCCTTGAGAGGTCAGTGTAGCTTCATAGCTTAGGAGGCTAATATCAAGTTATGAGTGGTGGCATTTTGATTTCTCGTTATCACTCAGTCACAAAAGTTATGATCTTGACTCAAGATTTAAGTTCTGATGTCATGACCCTTACTCATTTGCATGATCATAGAGAGTTTAGTATTAACCATGGTTAGGATAGTGAAGTTAAAAATTACCTTGTATTCATGGTCACTGGGATCACTGATGGGTTAAAGGATCAAGCTATGAAATAATGATAACATGAAATGAGTAGACCAAATGGTCATCATAGCTTTGCTAGAGTTATGGCTTGAACTATAGTTAGCACTACGATCAAGCATCTCTTCCTATTCACACGGTCATGATAAGTTAAAGATTTTGAAGTGTAGTTCCACATGGTCACAAGAATCTAATGATAGTTGGATATTAAGTGGTGAAGATGCAAGATACCAATTTCACGTTGTTACCAAATCACAACAATTAGGAGAAGATGCTAAGACAAGCTGCAAAATAGTGATATGGTTTGTTCATGGTTTCACAAGGTAAAAAGGTCAATGAAGATAAAGGGTTGCAAAGCCATGATTGATTGTAATTAGAGGTCAAACATGAAAAATAGAAGAGCGATTGGGTGACAAAGTTATAGAAAATATTGGTCCATGTGGCGAAGCCTGAGGATTGACTTTGATTGACTGATGACATGGCTAACTTGGTGTGCTAATAATAAAGGAAGAAACTTTTTAAATGGTAGATCTGATCTCTTTGATCTCCATCAACCGCTTTCATCATTCCCTATGTCTGATAAATGTGAAGGGACACTCCATCACCATCTGGTGATCCATCTACTTAGTCAGAATGATAATAGACATTGCCTCTATCTTCTCTAGTTTCTATTTGGTAAATAAAGTGATTTTCCTATGTCAAGATGTGTACTATGATTAGATCTTTTCCAAATTTGTAGTGATTGTTCTATACAACCTTAAATGCAATTGTTGAATTTTTCCTTAGGGTACAAGCTATCTGAGTTATGCTTACACTATAAAAGAAGATTTTGTAACCCTTCTTAGGGTCAATCTTATCTCTAATTTTGTACCATTGTATGCCTATGATCTGCTACTATAATTTCTTTTACCTTTAATTCAATATACTCTTTTATTGTGTCTCTTTCTCCCATTAATATACTATGCAATACCTTCTTGTCTTTGTATTAATATATTGTCTTCATTTCTCAACCATATGATTGTATCTATTTGGCTTTTTTGAATGATATAAAGTGAAGTCTCTTCCTTATAGAATTCTTTTGGTTTTTGATCTTCATATGGTTGTTAGACTAAGCAAGGATTGAATTTGTATCTTTGAGGTTATATTGATGAAATATGCATTCTTGGGCAAAGATAAAATTGAACATACTATTTGGTGTATCACCTCCTCTTAGATTAGGTTAGGTAGTTTTCTTTCATGCATTCCTTCTCCTTTTTCCTCTTAATAAATAGTAGGTGTACCCTAATAGTAAGGAGGTTGGCCTTCTCCAAATACTCAATCTCAAGTCACAAAGTCCCACACTTTTGAGATTGTTTCTATGTTACACAAGTCTGTCTTTAGGTAAGACTTTAGGCGAGGGTGCAATATTTTGTGTCAACAACACCTAAATGAATGAACCAAGGAAGGAGTTCTTAAGAAATCAATTGAAACATTCAAGTTTACTAGTAATGGCACAAATTTTAATACTCCTATGGGATCTAGGAAATTTTTTCCAATGTTGGATATGCGCAAGTTTGATGGTAAGGATCCTCTAATATGTATAAACGAAATGATTTTTTTTTTGAAGTACATCAAACCCCATATGGATAAAAGGTCACAATGGATTCCTTGTATCTATAACTATATTAATTCATTTTGTATTGTTGGCTTTGTACTCATCGGAGGTCTCATCATATCATGGTCAACTTTTACAGAAGAACTCCAAGCACAATATAGAAATAGTGTGACAAACAACTTCTTTAGCTAGCTTGCTAAGCTTCAATAAATAGGATCAGTTAAGGATTATATTAAAAATTCCAAAATCTAACCTTAAGAGTTGATATAATTAGAGATGATAACTTGATGATTTATTCTTGGGTAGTCTCAAGGATCACATTCAACATGAGGTACAGATGTTTAGTCCTAGCTTAGTAAATGAGTCTTTTATATTAGTACATAGGCTAGAGAAGAAGTTCTTGATTCCTAGAATGAAAGGGGCTAATGTGACAAGAAAAAAAGGATATTCAACACACTATCTTCCTCAACCTACTAGGTTGACCTCACAAAAAATTGAGGAGAAAAGAGAAAAAGGGTTGTGTTTCAATTGTGATAGAAAATATAGTCGAGGACATAAATGTAATGAAAAGAAATAGTTTTATATTTATAGTCCAAGTGAAGAAGAAGAGGATGAACCCATATTATAGGAGGATAGTGAGTCAGGTGAGGAATCACATGATTCACAATCATTTCTTATCATACACTTTTAGGTTTCAGTGCACCACAAACTCTCTAGTTAGTGGGTTTCTTAAAGAAGAAAAAAGTGAAAATGGTGATCTACTTAGGTAGTACTCATAATTTCATTAATAAAAAGTTGGCAACTCTTCTAAATTGTTTTATATATCCAACCCCAGAGTTTTAGGTTCTGATTGCAAGTGGAGGTATAGTTAGTTTTGAATCCAAGAGGGTTATTATGAATTTTTGATGATGCCATTTAGTCTTACCAATGCACCATCTACATTCCAAAGTTTGATGAATTCCATTTTTAATAAGTTCTTGAGAAAGTTCATGTGAGTGTTCTTTGATGATGTATTGATTTATAGCAAGACTTGCAAAGAACATTTTCAACACATAGATCAAGCATTACAATTACTCAAAGATCATGAACTCTATGCTAAGCCATCCAAGTGTGCTTTCTGCCTTAAGGAGGTGGATTATTTGGAAACATAGTTTCACATGGAGGAGTAAAGGTGGACCCTAACAAAATTAAAGCTATCATGGAATGGCCTATTCCAAAAATGATCAAGAAGTTGAGGGATTTCTTAGGATTGATAGGGTACTATAGAAGATTTGTGAAGAATTATGATCGTAGAGAAACACACCTCACCACTCTATTAAAGAAGGATTTTTTCATTGGAACGAGTCCATTGATGTAGCATTTGAGCAATTGAAGGTGGCTATGTGTACAACTCTAGTTCTTGCCACTCTAGACTTCACCAAGGAATTTATTATGGAATGTGATGCTTCTAGAAATGGGATATGAGCAATTCTCTTACAAGAAGGTTAATCAATTTCTTTTGAGAGTCATCAATTAAAATGTAAAAATCAGCTAAAACCTATTTATGAGAAGTAAATACTATAAATCCTTTATGTAGTTAAAAAATGGATGTATTATTTAATGGATTAACACTTCAATGTTAAGACAGATCATGATAGCCTAAAATATTTTTTGCAACAAAGACTATCTTCAAAAGATCAACAAAAATGGGTCACTAAGTTGTTGGGATATGACTTTGTGATTGTATATAAGAAAGAGAAGAAAAATATTATGGCCAAGAACTTTCCAGGAAGGATAAAAAAGATGAAGCCTTATTGTGTGTCCTTTCAATATTACAAGCAAATTGGGTGGTAGAAGCCAAAGAAAAGTGGAAAAATGATGTTGCAACAAATAATTTCATCTAGCAAGTAAAAAGTGATCCTAGTAGTTTGGATAAGTTTTGTTTAAAGGGGGGTTTTGGATAAGTGTACCTATGCAAGAATTCCACTCTTAAACACAAGATTCTCAAAGAGCTACATGAGTCCCCTATTGGTGGTTATCCAAGATTTTTGAAGACATATCATTGGATCAAGCAAGATTTGTTTTGGGAAGGGATAAAAGGTGATGTTCAAAAATTTGTGGCTAAATGTTTGTTTTGCCAAAGAAATAAGGGGGAGACAATTAAGAATCTGAGTTTCTTTTATCCCTTATCAATTTATAGTCAATGTTGGGAAGAGGTATCCATGGACTTCATCATAGGGCTTCCCAAACCTAAAGGTCATAATGTCATCATGGCAGTAGTTGATTGCCTCACTAAATATACACATTTCATTGCATTATCACATCCTTCTACAATAAGTATAGTGAAAAATGTTTTCTTGGAGAATATCCAAAAGCTACATGGTACACCTAAGGTTTTTTTCAGTGATTGTGATCCTATCTTTACTAGTCTCTTTTGGAAAGATTTATTCTCATGTTTGGGTATTCAATTGGCTAAGAGTTCTTCATACCATCCTCAATCAAATCAGCAAACTAAGGTTGTTAATAAATGTTTGGAAGGATATGTACATTTTTTCACTCCATAAAAAAAATCTCAATGGGTAGATTGGCTACCTCTTGTAGAATGGTGGTACAATACTTCTTTTCATAGCTAAAAAAACTCTCCATTTTTTGGCACTTTATTGATACCATCCTCCTTCAATCAGATCATCATTAAAGGTGTCACCAAGAGTTTATGTAGTAGAGAACCACTTTCTTCATAAATAATAGGTACTTTTAGGACTAAAGGAGAATTTAGCTATGGCACAAAATTGAATGAAACAATAGGTGGAAAAACATCATATTGGAAATATAAGAGTAACTAAGAGGGGAGGGGTGAATCAGTTACCACTAAAATAAATCCTAGATCTCTTAGATGTCAATACAAAACATAAATTATACTAAAATTGATGTTACTTGGTTAAAACACTAGCACTCAATTAATACTAACAATATGTTGTAACTCGACAAGCACTATAATATCAACTATTACTTGTAAAATACTAAACATGTAGATCTTAAGATATCAACTATGATTAACCTTAATTAACTTAGTTTCATGCACATAAAATAAATAACATAAACACAAGTGACACCAAGATTTAACGTGGAAATCCAATTTGAGAAAAACCACCAATTGAAACTAGTTATTATTTTTCACTCTTTAGAATGAGCCCTATTAGGAGCCAACCCTATTAAAGGTTACAAAAAACACTATTAGGTGTAACCTTGTTAAATTTAATCACTCTATTAGGAGTGGCCTTGTTAGAGGTCTTTAGACACTTCAATATAGAAATGTCACCTTGTTAGAGGATTTGAGAAATAGTTGTTAAGCCAACTCAGTTAAGAGATTTGATACATTGCTACAATGGTTAGAGAGTAACAATGATATGACCTGATTCTAATGTAATTGTATTGCTGATTTGAGATCTCAATTATGACTTGAATACTTGATCCTTCCTTATCAAATTAATCTTTTCTACCCAACAAGGATATTCTGCTTATCTTTCCAATTAACTTCCTCTGGGCATCTTCTTATCTTCCACACATTCTCATACATTTTACCTTATACTTATATCATATAAATTGTCAAGTTGACATGAATACAACATAGAATAATTAATATTCATCTCCTCGGTAGGTTAGAACCAACAAAGAAATTCATTAAACTCAATATGCCAAAACAAGAAAATCATTTGTTAGCCGACTCTGCTCAATAGATACTAACACTGAAATGATTTTCTTGTGTTAACCAAGTGAACTTAGTTAACATTAAATCTTCACAAACTTCCTTTGGTAACCTAGTGAGCTCTGTTAACACTGGTTCCATCCAAATTTTCTTTGTTACCTGAGAGCTTAGTTAACACTCAACTTTTCCAAAATTCTCTTTGATGCTAAGTGAACTCAGTAGACATTGTCTTTTGAACTTGGAAAACATTAGAATGATCGGAAAACATAGGAAACTATCTTCATCGCCCAAGTGAACTTGACATAAACTAACTGGTAAAGATATGAAATTTTGTGTAATATCAAAAACAATATATAATTGATCAATTTTTTTCAGCAATCTCCCTCTTTGGCATTGATGACAACACAACATATCCAATGTTGCATTACAATCCTGCATGTTTAAAGTTTTCTTAGCTTTTGTAGAGTTGCAATGTCTTACATTGTTGAGTTCTCAATTGTTTCTGAGCTTCCTGGTTGATGTTGAGATCACAGTTGTTGCTGAGTGTCTTTGGTTACCAAGTGTTCTTTGGTTGCCAATTCATGATGCTAAGTACATGTGGTTTTTGAGTTTATTTGATGCCAAGTTCGTGTGGTTGCTGAGTTTTTTTGGATGTCGAGTGTCAGTATTTTGTGGAGTCTTTGTTTGTTAAGTTGTCTATGTGTGGATATGTATTTAAGAGACCTTGGTTAGATTCTTAGAAGGGATGATGCTTGGAGAAGAAGAATAGCATGTGAAATTGGATCATTGTAGGATATAATTGAATTGATATATGTGGCCATAACCCAGAAGGACTTATAGATGTGCATGTAATCAATGTTTGGATGAATATATGAATGAAGGCCTTTTTTTTCCCTCTATCTCCCAAGTTGTTTGTTGTTGTTTCTACTATGTTGACTCTATGCAGGTGGTTTCAATAGTTGGGTGTGCCTTTGGCCCTAGTCTTTCACCCTCCTTGTGTCAGGTGGTATCATAGCATAAGGTTTGACCTTATGGAGATTGGATTGTGTAGAACCCTAAGTTAATTTGGCTATGGGGTAGTAGATCTAAAGATTTGACCTACAACTTGTAGAGGGTTACAATCTTGTAGGAACCTGATTTATAAAATGGTTCGAGGCAGAGGAAATGTTGATAATGCAATATTGGATACATTGAGAGAAATTGAAACCATAATAGATGCTGCAGAGATAGCCTAGAGGAGAGGAGCACATCTTGATGATGTAAGTGAGGATGAAGCTGTATTACCACACCCTAATCTAGAACATGAAGAAGACCAAGATGAGGTAAGGTTGTTGAGAGTGTTGTCTAGGGAAAATTCAAAGCTTGCTATAGAAGTTGTTCGTTATGATGGAAAATTGGATAACAATGCTGTATTAGATTGGATCTCTGAAATGGAGAATTTTTTTGAGTATGAAAATACTCTTGATAACATAATGGTGAAGATTATAGTTACTAGGTTGAAAGGACATGCCTCATTATGGTGGGAGTATTTACAAACTGATAGACAAAGAAGAGGAAAGGAGAAGATCCAAGCTTCGGTGAAGATGGTAAACAAAGCAAAGAACAAATTGCTTCTTGTTGATTACCAAGTTAGCTTGTTAAGAAAGATATAAAACTTAAGAGAAAGAGACATGACTATGGAGGAGTATATTGAGGAAATATATAGATTGGATATTAGATCTGGACATGTGGATGATGATGTTGAGAAAATTGCAAGGTACATAAATGGATTGAGATCAAAAAATCAAGATGAAATAAGTTTTGTGAAATTCAAAAGTGTTGAAGAAGCATAAAAATATGCCTTGAAAGTCAAGAAGATCTTGACAACGAAGCATGAACAAAGACAAAGAGGTAGAGATGGTATATTCTAGAGAGACAGAGGTAGATCTTATGGAGAAGGTGGAAGATCTAATAGTTCTATGCATGATAAAGGGAAATCTGAATGGAAGAATGATGACAAAGGCAAAACTAAGTGGAAAGGTGGTGATTCTTACTGAGGAGGTACTGGTTCTTAACGAGGAAGAGGTAATTCCTATTCTAAAGATGGTTTTTGTGGTAATTTTTTTAGATGTGGTAAAGGAGGGCATATATCCTTTGAATATAGATCCTTTGAAAGTGGGTAGGGTAATAGAAATTCTATGATTTAAGGAGACACTGAGGGTTCACCTAGTGGACTTGAGGCTTGAGAAAATTTGATCATGAGACTTGAACCTTATGTAATAAGGGAAATGATGAGGAACTTGTCGTAAGGAGAAGTCTTCTCAAAACCAGATGTAAGATGGCTAGAAAATATTGTAAGGTGGTCATTGACAGTGGAAGTTCCATAATTTGGCATCAGAAGAGTTGTTACAAAGTTGCAATTGCAGAGGCTGAAACATCCTAAACCCTATCATGTTTCATGGATCAAAGATGAACATAAGATATTGGTAAGTGAACAATGTATTGTGAAATTCAAGATTGGACATTACTTTGGTGAATTTTTGCACCTATGGGTCATTGTCATATTTTGTTGGATAGACCTTGGCAATATGATAGATATGTTATAAATGATGCAAGATTGAATCAATATACTCTTTGGGTAAATGGGAAAAGGAAAATATTCTACCTTTGATTGAAAGTCTAGTGAGGTTAATTGTACTACTGTGATAATTTGCATGGTTAATGGGAAACAATTTGAAAAGGAAATGAAAATGAATCAAATCTATTTTGTTTTAATTCCAAGGAGATTGAGTTGTGTCAATAGTAACCAAGTGCCATAAAATAATGTCAACCAAGTGCCAATCAATGGTGACTGAGTGACAATTGGTAGAGTTGACTGAGTGCCAAAAGAAATTGAAGTGTTGTTAACTAAATATAAGGAGATTGTTGTAGATGATATACCTAATGGTTTACCTCTAATGAGAAGTATAAGTCATTGTATGAATCTAATTCTTGGAGCTAGTTTGTTGAACAAAGAACCATATAGATTGGCATCTATAGAGAATGAAGAACTTAATGTACAAGTGCATGAATTGTTGTAGAAAGGATTGATTAGGGAAAGTTTGAGTCCATATGTTGTACCTACTATATTAGCACCTAAAAAAATGGAGAAAGGAGAATTTGTATTGATTTCAAAGCTATTAACTAGATCACAATGAAATATAGGTTTCCTATGCTGAGGATGGATGATATAATATATTATTTGAGTGGAGCAAAGTATTTTACCAAGATTGATTTGAAGAGTGGTTATCATTAGATTAGAATTAGAGAAGGTGATGAATGGAAGACCACTTTCAAGACACAAGTTGGTTTGTATGAATGGTTGGTTATACCTTTTGGTTTGACTAATGCACCTAGTACTTTCATGAGGTTAATGAATGAAGTTATGAAAAGATTCTTGTGTAAGTTTTGTTGTGGTGTTCACAACACTCACCTTGTTCATCATTAGGAACAGGGATCACATACTTTTTTTCAAATGCCCAGACTCATAGTTTGAGAGTTAGGAGAAAATTTGTTAGAGTTAAAAGCATTAGCGTTGTCAAAAAATTAGGAAAAATTCAAAAAAATAGAAAATTAGGAAAAAGCATCAAAATATTGGAAAAATTGAAAAAAAAAACAAAAACATTAGAAAATTTGAAAAAACACAAAAACAATGGAAAATTTTTAAAAAATAAAAATAAAATAAATAAATAAATTTAAAAAAATCAAATCATGTGAATGCACTCACATGTGGGCAGAGTGTGCGTCACACATTAATGCACACACTGAGGTGCATTGCGCACCCTACACACCGCTGCATGGTGGGGGTTATAAAACCCCCACACCTCCACTTCATTCAAGCACTTGTTTCTTTTTTGATATCTTTGGAGGGTTTTGAGAACATGCCAAGGTAAACATTCGTGCCCATACCATTGTTCATACTGCATGGTGGATTGACCTTGCTCGCAATGACTCTTTGGCCCGCAATGGTGCTAAGCATCCACGCTGAGTGTAATGCCCGCACGATGCACCTTGTGCGGTGCTCGCATGACACACCGTGCGAGATGCCCATGTGACACACCTTTCTTAGCACCTACAAATAATAATGAAACACCACACCATGTTTATGCTCCATGGTGCCTTCAATCCCTTGCCTGTGGTGACGCTAAGTGTTGTGCCATGTTTATGCTCCACAGTGCCTTCAATCCCATGCCCATGGCGGTGCTAAGTGTTGCGCCATGTTTATGCTCCACAAAACCTTCAATCCCCTACTTGCGACAACACTAAGTGTTGTGCCATGTTTATGCTCCATGACACCTTCAATCCCCTACCTATGGTGGCGCTAAGTATTGTGCCATGTTTATACTCTGTGGCACCTTCAAACACTTGCATGCAGTGGTGCCTCGACCTGTGATGGCGTTAAGCGCTCACATCCATTGTTCACTTTGGCGGTGCTTTAAACAATGTGCAGTGGTTCTTTTATGCCCACACCCATCAAAATCTCGCACACCACTTGGTCACGCCAGTGTTGAATAAAACATTGCGCCCGCCACATGACACTCATGCCCGCGGTGTGCTCACCCATATTTATTTATTTATTTATTTTGATTTAAAATTCCAAAAACAAAAAAAAATGATAAAATTTCAAAAACAAAAAAAAAAATTTTAATTAAAAAAAAGAAAAGAAAAATAAAATAAAATAATAATAATAATAAATAATAAAAAATAAAAAGGGAAAAAGTGAAAAAATAAATGAAAATAAATAAAATGCTCAAATGGGGCATTTTTTTTCTTTTGTTTATTTTAATTCATTGTTTATTCATTTTATCTTTGGACTAATAATATTTTTTTCTCACAATGTGCAGATAATCAAATGGCATCCACATCTGGAGTAGCACCCAAACTTGTCGTGTTCAAGTTCCAAGGTGTACCTTTGAAGTCGAGATTCCATGATGACCACATAGAAATTTGAGATACTGATTTGGGACACACAGACTTAGGAGAATTCCTAAGAATTTGCAAGCCAATAGAGAGGTTAGCCATTATGTTCGTATTGATCCATTCTAAATTGGTGAATGCAACATCACATCCCATGTTAGTACAGTCAGCTGAACTAATCATGGCCCTAGCACAACATTTTTTTCCCGATGAAAGAATAGTCAAGAGTGTAACCGGAGAGGTTGTGTTGGACCTACCACCCAAAAATGTTGAGAGGGTCTTCCATCTCCTAAAAGTAGATCAGTTCATCAGACTTTCCTATGAAGCAGCTGAGAGATGGTACAAGGAACACCAGTAGGAGACCATAGACATCATACAATCTTCTTATTTCATTGAGAAGCCCCCAAGGGGAAAGATAATAGGCAAAGTGGATATGACCCGAGGATACATGAAGGAGGATATTGGGTACTCCATTATTCTCTTGAGCAGAGTCATGGGCTTACCTACAGTAGGCCACCTCAACACCTTCATGGTCAACTTCATTGAGACCATCATATAGGTGAAGATACCACTAGACTAGGCAACCACACTAAGTGAAAATTTGTGTGAATAGTTGAGGACAGTGAAGGCCAAGAAGAAGTTTTATATGACTTCTTACATGGTGTACCTACTTGCAGCAAGGGCAACAAACTATCTCAGTTTGTAGAAGAGAGGTAGTATGTAGGACCCCAATGCCTGGCCATACATAGTTTATCCCCAACTAGTGAAGAAGAAGCTCTTAGGGAAAAGAAAAGAATATAGAATTGTGAATGATGCGTTCATCTTTGCAATCATTCCATTCATTGAAAGAGACTATAGGAAGAGGTTATCTGATGAACCCAAAGCACAAGTCATAGCTCTCATAGCCTACTTTATCCAGTTCAAGACATTCACATATCTACAAGTAGCTAGTGCATCCATCAATCTTAAGAAGCTCCCAAGATATCCTAGTGACAAACTAGTACTGTTGGAGATCTCTTGGCAAATTGAGTCAGCCTATGAGAAGATAAAGAGGCAACAAAGACCTTGCTAGGCATGGCCGTTGGTCATTCGACCATATTAGGTGAAGAGGAAATAGAATATTTTGTCTGTCAGGTGGGAGTGGGAGAACTATCCTCTTGAGGAATACAACTCTCCTCGACCATACTTGAATAATGTTAGGAAAGTGGAGAGTTTGGTAGGAAAGGACTTCTATCATGAGAATGTTGTTGAAGATCACTAGATGAATGCCATAAATGATTATGATGTTTGCATACGGAATTATTGTAGGATGAATTTGTATCTAGTAGAGAAGGCTCTCCAGTTGAACATCCCTGATTAGATAAAACAACAAGATTCTAAGGAGCTATTAGACCCCTTGTTCAATGCAGATAAAATTGGTGAAATTCCTATTTTGAATGTAGAGGTTGACATGGAAGAAGGGGATGATATTAATCATCAAGCAAGGCCTGCCATTAGAATGACAAAGGATTGGATCAAGAAACCTTTTCCACTTGATCCAATTCCTTATACTATAATATTCCATGCACATGCTCACCCAGAAAGAGGTAGAGGACAAAAAGTAACAATTCCTACCTTCATAGCTTAGTCTCCTATCTGGCTAGAAATGGTGTACTAGCTTGATTTCTCAGTTGGATATTATCACCCTCCTAAAAGGAAAGGAAAGATCAAAAGAAAGATGACCTCTCCTTAGAGGATTCAGATAGAACATGTACTTTCCCAGTAGTAGGAATAGAGTCCACAAGGGTGTTGAGATACTGGAGCTACCCAAGTCTAGCATGAACCATAGTTTCCTCCCATTGTGTCTAGCCAAACAAAAGAGGGAGAGATTCCACAAGTCTCCATTCCTCCTACACAAGATGAACTAGCTTCTCCTTCTACCTCCAAGAAATAGAAGAAAAGGATTAAGATTCAAATGAAGAAAAGGAAAAGGATTAGTAGAAGGTTAGTGCCTGATCCATCTATCCCTGAAACCATTTTGGAGGGAGATGAAGAAGAAGAAGAAATAGAATCAGAGGAGGAAGAGGAAGAACAAGTGCCCTTACAGGGAAGAACTCAGCTAGCTAGAGCCACAGAATTGCAAAGGAGAAAGAGTGTCATGGGTACCGCACCATCCACTCAAGTAGAACCTTTAGAGCTTTCTTCCTTAGAAGATGAAGTACAACAATGGGTGGATGAGTAGAGTGAAGAAAGTGATGATGTTTTTTCAATGTCAAATTTTGATTACATGCCCATTGGTACATAGTTGATCAGGGATAAGATCAGGGACACCCCTATAGGTGAACCTCAATAGGAAGACTAGATGCAAATGCCCCTAGGTATATAGGGTCTTGATCTTACTCCTCCATCTCCACCATGAGTTACAATGGTAGAACAGGGCTTAGTGACTGTTCCACCTCAGTGTTCAGAGGACTAGCATGTTCAAAAGAAATCATTATCAGAGGAGAGACTGGAACAAATGGTGACTGGTGAAGTGTTAGAAGGACAAATGGTTGAATATTCTCAACTACTTTCCAATGACACTGAGGTTTAGGCTATAGGGTCTACTAAGACTAAGGCTACACAAGGGGAAACCTCCCAATAGGATACAACTCCTAGTAGGAGCAACAAAGGGAAGGAAGTAGTAGAACATACTCCTTTGTCATCAAGAGCTAGGTCCTTAGTAGGACGCATCCCAAGGTGAATCCAAAAGGAGATAATAAGGAGTACTAAGCCTCAATTTCATACTTCAGAGGAAGACATTTGTGACATTATAGAGATCTTGAAAAAACTTGAGTCTCCATCACATGAGACAACACCATTGGAATTTGTCATCATCGTACAAAACCAAGATTTATTTGCACAAGTGGCTCTCCCTCCTGAAGGTATAGATGTGGAAGGCCTTAGTCTCAAAGATTATGAATTAAAGGATGTTATGTTGGGAAGGCCTACATGGGATTCAACCTAACAAATGATGACTATGGGAGTAAAAGAGGTTCTCAAGTACATGGAACAAGAGGAGATTGAAATCCATGGACTTTGAAGGGAAGTTGAGATCCTAAAAGGATATCTAGCTAAAGTCATTGGTCCTCTTGATCCTGAACACCCAGAGCATACTTTGAACACTATACTTAGAGAAGGGGGAGGTGTACAATTAGACCCATTTTTGAAGGCTTGTCAGGAATGGCGAGAAAGTTTTGAGGAGAAAGGTGTTACAATTATCATAGGGAATTTGAAGTTACTACATGCTATGCAGGAGAACATGAATAAGATTGTAGCAATTTTGAAGCAGGACTTCAATATCATGGATGAGGTACGTGCCTAGAGTAAGGATTTGTAGACTCTACAAGCCATAAAGGGCCAAAGATATTGGGTTTTGATTGATGTATATACTGGAGAAGAATTAGACATGATTGATGATTGGATAGAGAAAATAGCAGATAACAATAAAGTAATGGAGACATTACACAAGGAGATCCATTAGCTCAAGGACCAATCTCAAGAGAAAATTTTGGAAGCAGAGAGACACTACAGTGATGCATGCTTGGATATTTTTGAAGATGAGGAATGAGAGAAATTATTACCTCTAGAGACAGTGGTTGATAATTTTAGGAAGATTTTTGTGGAGGTTGCTGATGATGAGGACATCTGACAAGCCCTTAGGATAGAAGAAGTCCTGTTAGAGTTGGACACCAAACTCAGAGATTTTGCAGAGACTCGAATTGAAGTGGATAACTATATAAAGAAGGTCAAGGATAAATATGAGGCTTAGATCTTCCATATGTGGCTAAGATAATCGAGATGATAGAGAAATTCAATGGCAAGCATCCAAACATAGCTTTGGGATGAAGAAGTACAAAACCTAGATGCCAAAATTTCAATTTTGCCACTTAGTAAATTTTGAGATTTTGACCTATCGAGGTCTACAGCTCTGTAGCTCCATAGGTGCGTAAGTCTGTAGGTTAGCAGCTTTGCAATTCAGATTTCCATTGACAATTAATTACTACTTCCAAAAAATCACTTTCCATGCAACGAGAATGCATTCTGACAATAGTTTAACTTTGACACATGCCTAGTGAAGGACCATATTCTATTTTTGGCACCTCTAGATGCTCCTACTTTGACTAAAGGCTTCCTCCTACTTTCTCTCTCATGCTTTCTCTATTTTTGACATGTAAAGGGTTCATGCATCCAATTAATGAATAAAATATGGATGGAGTCCCTCTAAGTACCAGATTAATTGTTTTTGATAAGATAAACAAGTTTTAAGGGATCCTAAAACCCATAAGTTTTACAAAAAACAAGCTGATAATAAGCAAAAGAATCCCAGCCAAAACAGAGTTCCAAAAGTTGAAAAAAGCCCAAAGGCCCAGCCCAAACCAAAGGCCCACAAAAAGGCTAGAAAACAAACAAACTAAAACAAACTACAGAAAGCCTGTCCAAAAGCCAAAAGCCAAAAATACGAAAATACAAAAGACAAGAAAACTAGTCTTCAGTAATCTTCTCCATTTCCTGCATAGTTTGAGCTGCCTCGACTATCTTTTGTTGCTCCTTTGCCATTTGATCCTGGACCTTCTCCATGCCCTGATCCATACTGGAGAACATACTAATTGTGGCCTTGTCATCATCCGGTCTGGCCTTCTCCCTGTTCTGTCCTCCCTCCTCCACCAGGAAGCCCCTATCCTTAAGTTTACCAGCTAGGGATTGGATATTGTCATTCATCAAACTCAAGAGAGAAATCATCTGACTTGCCAGGTTGTGGTTGTAGTTTGCAAGATTTCTAATTCTCCTTTCATTTAAGCTTTCTCTATTATCTTGGTCCTCCTGGCTATCAATACTTGTCTTTTTCTTAGTACTTTACATCTGGGATACCTTTTCTCTAACTTCCTCCAGCTCATGGAAGAGCCATTTGATTGATTTGAAGTTGTCAATCATACTACTATGGGCATTATTCAGAAGGTTCATTCCAGTCTCACTTGCATTGTCTGAAATGGCCAGGATAGCTGGGTCTATGAGCTCATTGAGCCTAGGCTCCTCTAGGTTGTCCACCAGGATCTAAGGGTTCATAACTTGCCTAAAAATCCCCATAGTAGCAGTCCTCACATTGAAATTTTTCCAGGCCTTTCTTCTATTATTGACCTGCACTTCCCCCTCATTCTCACCAGTGATGACATTCACTTTTTCCTCCGAAGGAGGCTGAGACTGGACAAGGGAGAGGGGAAGAGGAATGGAATCTGTCCTTTGATTTCTAGTCTCCTCAACTATCACTACCTCCCTCTTCCATTTTTTCCTAGGTTTCTCCTCTTCCAACTCCTCCTTTGACTCATTGTCAGAATCTTCCATATCCATTTCCTCCTCCTCCTCAACATAACTCTCTTTTGCTTGAGCTTGGCCATGATCCCTAGGGCTTTTCCTGCTGGGAGTTGTAGTTGTGGACTATTTCTTGCCTTGACCTTTATTCTTCTTTCCTGAGGTAACATTCTCCTCCTCCGAGCTAATGCTCTCAATGTCATCAGAGTATGAAGAAGAGCTGGAACTGCCTTTGTCAACATCCTCAACTTGAAGAGGGTTATTACATATAGACTGAGCTTTGAAATGCTCATGGATGAGGAGCAATAAAGCCTCATGCAAAGCAAGGTTAATAGTGGCTTTCTTCTTGAAACTAGAGATAGCCTTGTTCATAGAAGTGAGAAGGTAAAAGGGAATGGAAATTCTCCTCTTATGGAAAAAATGATTTAAAATCACAAAATGGTGAGTTTTGACCCGATCAAACCTAGGGTCCAAGGTAACATAATCAATGAGGGCATATAAAACATACCTCTAGAACTTTATAGTCTCTGTCACATAGAAAGACTCTTTCTTTTCTAGCTTGTTCATCTCTGCAAAATTTTTCACGAACTCCTTGACAGCATTGGACGAAAGTTTCTTGTCCCTGTAAAATTTGAAACCCTCCATAGGGATACCAGTGACCTCTGTAACCACCTCCTCTGTGATTTGGAAAGAAATCCCATTCACCTTGACCTTGCCATTGTTCCACAAGTTCACCATGCTATTGGTGACCTCAGGGTCAAAACCATGGAGTTTCTCGAAAAAATTTGCAACCCCTCCCTTTTCCAATTTTTTCTAGACTTTGCCCATATTCTTCCACTTCTCCACTTCACCCACCGGCTCCTTTCTGCTTCATTCTCCAGTCATGACATCCATTTTTTCTTCAACTATTCTCATGAGCCCCAATCTTTGCAAATTTTTTCCAGTCAAGATTTTGGCTCTGTTTCTATTATTAGGTTCGTGATCATTCGCCTCTCTGATACAATAGCAAGTGAAAATGATAACGATCCTCCAAACGTGTCAAAATGACAAAAAAAATCCCTTGATATTACGACAACCAAGAAACTTATTATGGCTCGTACCAACATCCAATCTTTCTTTATTAAACATGATAACAGTTAGATTGACCCATACTTCTGTGGATTTTCTCCAGCTTGATTAGTGACTTAGCCTCCATCAAAAAATCTTTTCCAGAATGCCAGGTCATCTCTTTGTCTGCTCACACCCCTTTGTTAGCGAACCAGTCAGCAACTAGGTTTGCCTCTCTAAACGCATGAGTGACATGGACCTTCTCAAATTTTGTGAGGGCAGCACATGTCTCATCAATTATATTTGCAATCGACCATGAGGGGGGGGAGATCCCATTAATGTTGTTAATTATGTTTTTGGAGTCCCCTTCAAGCCAAAGTTTGGAAATGCCAGCTTGAAAAGCCAGCTTAACCACACTGCACGCGGCTCTGGCTTCGACCAAATGGTTGGTCTGGGTACCAAGAGAGAGAACAAAGGCCGCAATCCCCTCCCCAGAACTATTTCTTATAATTCCACCACTTCTAGAGGGGCCTGGGTTGCCCTTAGAAGTGCCATCAAAGTTGGCTTTTGACCACCCTTCCAGGGGTAGAATCCATCTGGCATCTTATCTTTTGGGATTCTTGACTTTTTCTTTAACCGTCTTCCTGTCCCCTATATCAACTTCCGCCTCCTTCATCACTTGAAGGTTTTCTTTTATGTATTTCAAAATATTCCTTCCCAAAATTATTGTTGGCTCCTCTCTATCCCTGAAAATTCTGTTGTTCCTTTCCTTTTAGATGCTCCAGTAGAAGTGAGGCAAAAACCAGGCATAATTATCTTGCCGGCCAGCAATTTTACAAAGGCTTTTCCAATGACTAAAAAAGTCAATAAGGTTATTCGGCCAGCACCAGAGAACCTCCATATCCTGATTAAGAGAACTCCACACCTCCCTAGCAAAGTCACATTGAATGAAGATATGATTTCTCGACTCAGACTGGTTTTTACAGAGCGGGCATCTGCTGGGCATAACATGGCCTCTCTTCATGAGATTATCTTGCATTAGGATTTTGTTCTGAAGGGCCAGCAAATAAAATATGTTGATCTTTGGAGTGAGGCCCGTGAGCCAAGCATTCACCCAAGGGGGTTTCTCCTTTAAACCCCGAGAGAGTTGTAGCTAGAAGCAACAAAATAACTTCCATTGGGATTATCCCTCCAGACCAGCTCATCCTTATTATTACTAGGGATCAAAGAGTTAAGCATAGTCATAATTGGTTTCAAATCCTCAAAAATGAGGGAAAGGTCTCTCCATTCCTGACCAACCCTGTAATTGCTTACTTTAAACCCATATAGCTCCGTGCATTCTTGCACCCATCTCTCAAATATTGGGTTGTTAGAAAGAGGGCCTTGACATAACCACCTGTTAGACCAAAACTGAATATCCTCTCCATTGCCTAGTTTCCAAGAGACCCTTGCCTTAGCTAGGTCCCTGGCCTTCAGGGTACCATTCCAAATAGTCGACCCTTTAGGGATGTCCTCATTGAATAAACTAAAATGAAGAGAAGGTCTTCTGAGGTATTTGTTTTCCAGAATGTCTCTCCATTCACCAATGTTATTGAAGATTCACCAGATTTGTTTTGCAAGAAGCGCCTTATTGAGATGGATAAGCTTTCTGATGCTCAGACCACCATACCTCTTGGGGAGGCAGACCTTCTCCCAAGCAATAAGAGGGTACCTTTTCTTTCCTTCAAGTCCAGTCCATAGAAAGTCTCTTTGGATTTTCTCCATTTTCTCTGCAAATTTCACAAGAATTCCAAAGAGGTTCATAGCATAAATGGGAAGGTTCTGAAGAGTGGATTTGACCAGTAAACATTTCCCAACTTGGTTGAGAGAGGCTCCTTTCCATCCAACTGTCTTCTTGTTGAATCTATCCAGAATGCCATTCCAGAAAGAGTTAGGGGGAGAGGAACCCAAGGGGAGCCCTAGATAGGATGAGGGGAGAGAGCCCACCCCACAACCATGGATTCTGGAAATTTTCCTTTGTCTGACTATAGGGGTGTTAACAAACAAGGTCAAGCTTTTGTTCCAGTTAATCAGCTGTCCAGTCCCTCTGGAGTATCAAGAACCTCTTTCAAAGTCTTAGCTTCTTTCACAGAAGCTTCCCCCCCCATAATGGTGTCGTCCACAAATTGCTGATGAGTGAAGGGGGCATTTCTCGAAGAAGGCTTAATCCCTTTAAGACTTCCTTCAGAATTTTTACATTCAATAAGCCTCCCAATGCATTTAGCTAAAATAATGAAGAGGATAGGAGAGAGGGGGTCTCCCTACCTAAGACCTCTAGAAGGTTTAAAGAAATCAGAGGGGGCTCCATTAATCAAAACAGCAAGAGAGGAGGTAGACACCAATTGAGAAATGAGTTTACACATTTTATTGTCAAAACCAAAGGCCTAAAGAACCTTCCCAAGAAAGGACCAGTCCACCCGATCATAGGCTTTTGAAAGATCCAGTTTGAGCAACATACCTTCCCACTTGGAAGCTTCTAAAGAATGAATAACCTCATGAACCATCAACACCAAGTCCAAGATTTTTCTCCTAGGAACAAAGCCAGATTGTTGCTGTGATATGATCAGATGTAGGATTTTAAGCATTTTGGAAGTGAGAACTTTAGAGATGATCTTGTAGAAAGAGTTGCACAAACTAATAGGCCTGAACTTGTCGAAAGAGTCAGCCCCTGGGGATTTAGGGGTGAGAACCAAGAAGGTAGAATTTATCTCCTTAAGAATACTTCTAGCTCCGAAGAACTCTTGAACTACCTTAACCACATCCCCCATGACCACTGGCCAGTACATTTGGAAGAAAAAGGTGGGAAACCCGTTCAAACCAGGAGATTTATCACCAGGTATGGAGAAAAGGGCCTCTCTAACTTCCAAAGCATTAGGAATAGCATAGAGAAGTTTATTTTGGTGAGGTTGAATAATCTGAGGAATAAAAGAGATGATATCCTCTAGATCCTCCTTGGAAAGCAGGGGGTCCTCAGAGAGAAGAGAAGAGAAGAAGGAGATCGCTTTAGCCGAGATATCTGGATCTTCAGACAACAACACTTGCCCCTTCTTGATTCCAGAGATCTTGTTGTTATCCCTATGTTTTAGGGTGGAGAGATGAAAGAACTTCGTGTTTCAATCTCCATCCTTAAGCTATGTGATTCGAGATTTTTGCCTCCAGAACTTTTCCTCCCTGTTGATTATGCTATGAAGATCTAACAGGATCAACAACTCAGCCTCCCTATTACTCTCATTATATCCTTCCTTTTTTATACTATCTTGGATAACAGATAGATTGTCTGATAACTCCTCCTTGTCATGGAAAATATGGCCAAAATGAAACTTGTTCCAACTTTTTACCATCCTCTTCACATTGCTGAGCTTTTTGGTGACTCTAAACATGGCTGAGCCATCAACACCAATCCCCCACCATCTTTTGACATTATCCAATAAGTCAGGGTGAGTAGTCCACATTTTCTCGAACCGAAAAGGGCAATTTCTCCTAGGCTCAAGAGGGGACACCGCAAGAGAAATGGGGGAGTGGTCAGAACCAACTCAAGGAAGCAGAGATAATCTACAGCTAAAAGAGTGCAACCAATCTAGGGAGATTAAAGCTCTATCCAATCTGACTTGAATGCAGTCCTGACCAGCTCTCTTGTTAGACCAGGTAAAGGTACCCCCTGAGAGCTCCAAATCCATTAGGGCCAGGTCATTGATGAAATTGGAAAGATCCTTCTTACTTTCCCAATCTGGGGGCAATCCTCCCATCTTCTCCTTGTCCTCCAATGGAGAGTTGAAGTCTCCTAGGATTATGCCTTTCTTAATGTCACTGGTATGCACCAACTTTCCAACTTTGACCCAGTAATTTTTTCTATCTCTCTTGTTGTTGGGAGCATAAATGTTCACTAAAAACTAGCAATCATTAGTTTGCAAATGTTGAACTCTACAGAAGAGGATGTTATCCTCATCATACTCAGGCACACTATTGAAATGTTTGTTATTGAATAATAGCAGCAACCCTCTAGATGCTCCTTCTGAGTTTGAGGAAATTCCATTCATGTTGCTGTTGAATCTAATATTTTCTAGATTTTCTTTCTTCATTTTCATTTCCTGAATAAGAAATATATCAGGCCTTTGATCCCTTATCATATTCCTTACAACTTCTTGCTTGTGGATTCCATTAAGTCCATGAATATTCCATGAGAGGGTCTTCATGCTTTAATTGATGAGTAGGCTTCCTGGATGGTGCGCTGCATTCCATCCATGATGTTTCTTCTTGCTTCCTCCTTCCTGATTTCATTCTTGTTTTTCCTTCCCACCGGGTTGGTTTTATGACCAAGATCTGCCTTGGCCTTGCTTCTAGTTGAAGCAGGAGAGGCAGGAGAGGGGTCCCGACTATTCTTCTTCTTTCTCCTTCTGACTTCTGTCTAGGGTGGCTCTTCTTCTTCTTTACATAAATCAAACAAAGTATCTAACCTAGCCAGTTGTTCCAATGTTGAAGCAAACAGCTGTTTTAAGATTCTATTCACTATCACAAGGGGTTCCCTACTAACCGGGTTTGTGGAGTTTTGAGACATTGGTTCCCCTTCGTTTTGTTCCTCCATAGAGTCCGCGATAGAGGAAAGGTTCGGATCAACCTCCTTAGAACTGTTAGGGATTTGAGACTCCATAATATTTGCCTCTTCGAGATTATCCTTGGTTTCCTTCACATGGGAAGGGTTGGTTTTGTCCTTAGTTGTCTCATTCCCTTCTCCTTCCACTGCTTCCACTACAACCTGGAGGTCCCGGGGTTTAGCTTGGTGATCAGGAATAGAATCATTAGCTTTTCCTTCAGCCTCTCCATTTTTCTTGACTTGTATTTCTTTCTTCTTCCAAATCTTTTTGGGAACATGAGCAGCTTTCTTCCCACCTTGAGGGTGGGCCTTTCCCCCCATTCCCTTTCCTTTGAATAGTGGGCAAAATCTAGCCTTGTGGTCTTCCTTCTTACAATGGAAGCATGCAAAAGGCACACTTTCATAGTCAATATTTTGGATTCTGCTTCCCAATCGAGATTGAAATTCTATAACTTAAGGCATATCCTATCCTTCGGTCACTTCTACACATATCCTTGCATAGGTGAGTCTCTTCTTAGCTGCCGTTACAGGATCAATGGAAAGAAGCTCTCCAAAAGACCTGGCAATGCCATCAAAGACGTCCTCATGCCAGTATTCCACGAGCAATTCTGGGAGTCTAATCCAAACTGGAGCCTAGGATAGGAAATCATTATTCAAGTCCAGATTGGAAGACCATTTCTGCAAGATTAAAGTAGATCTCCCCAGAGACCAGTTCCCTGCGCACAGGATTTTGGAAAAGTCTTCTAAGAAAGAAAACTCAAAAGTCATGAAACCTTTAGCCATTGCTGTCACCTCTACATGCCCCTTTAAATCCCATTTGTTTCTGGAAAAAACCCTCACAACATCTATGTTGGGCCTTGGCCCTATAAATTTTCCCACTAGAATATTTGCCATATTGAGGATATTGTGGTCTATAATTTCCTAAGGAACTTCCAGAGCAAAGATACCCTTCACCTTGTCTGATTTATCAATGACTTTCGGGAATGTCGACTTACCTGATGGTTTGACTCTGAAAAAGTTTGACCAGCGCCCCCAGGCCCCAAGTGGCCCACCACCCGAGAGAAGGGGAGGAATCTTCTCACCTAGGTGAGGCAGCAACTCCTGTGGGTCCCCATCCTTTGAGGCATCCACATCATTCACCTTTGATTCCTGCCCTGCAGCTGGGGATTGCCCCCCAACGCCCATGTTCTCTTGATTCCCACCTAGCTGCTGATTCAAAATCCCATTCCCGCCTTGCCGCTGATTCAAAAACCCATACCCACTCACTCCGCATGCTCCACTCCCCATTAGATTTTGTTACTGGAGGATTGCTAGAGATTAATTGTTAGTCTCTATATATTTAGTTTGTTTTAATGTTTTAAAAGAATTTTGTTGCATGTAGATATCTCTCACTCTCAACATAAATTGAGGAGACGATTTCTTATAAATACCCCATTGTAATATGTAACAATGGCCACCATTATTATGCAATAAAATTATGCTTTTGGTGCTCACATTTGGAGTGTAGTGATTCTTGCCTGAATGTGTCATATTTTTGTGAATTTTGTTCATGGAATTGTGATTGAGCCAAAGGTTTATTGCATTGTTTCTAGTTGTGCAATCTTTTAGTTTCAGTGTTTGCTGTAGATTTACAAATTCTGCTGACATATCGAGCTCGAGAAGAAATCATCAAATTGTGCCTACATAGCCTTTTGTCTCGCATGAGTGCACTTTTCATGGCCTTGCAATTTGATGAAAGGTGAAATATCATACGATTGTTAAAGTTTCTCATCAATGATTGCATTAGTGGATTCTAGGAAGTGCTACTCCTATTTTCATTGGTTTCCTATTGATTTCTTCACAAGTTTAACTTGCAGTGTGTTGCTTTCTATAGCTTATGTCTATTTAGGATTTCAATTTCAAGTTATTTTAATTTCATGTTATTTGCTTTTAGTTTTGTTATTTTCTTTACTAACCCCTTGTTAGAATAAGAACACAATTTGGTGCACTGTTAGAATTGCATTCATTGAAAAACCAAAAAATACAAAAAAATATTATTTTTTTGTGTGTGATTTTGAGATAGCAAATAGATTTATTTCATTTAGAGATAATAATAGAACCAGCAAAGGCCTCCTCGTGAACAACCACATTTATCTTCAACTAAGTAGATTTTGGTACATCACAAGACAAATACTGAACCTTGGAGTTGATCCTCAAAAGATTAGCTTTTCAAGAGAGGAATTGTACAATGGATTCCTACCATTGACCTTGTGTAAAATTATTGCCCAACAAGTTTGTGATTTTTTATTTGGATGACATTTTGATATTTAGTAAGACTAAGGAGGAACATCTTGAGCATGTTAGAAAAGTATTGTAGAGATTGAAAGAGGAGAAGTTGATGATTAATCTAAAGAAGTGTTCTTTTATGTAAGAAGAGATTGTGTATTTGGGATTTGTGATTTTATGAAGATGGATCTTGAGAAGGTAAATGCAATTTTGGAATGGCCTACACCTGAGAATGTGGGTGAGGTAAGATCATTTCATTATTTGGCTAGTTTTTACAGAAAGTTTATAAGGAATTTCAATTCTATTTGTAATGCTATGACTAAGAAAATGAGAAGAGATAAAAAGAAATTCAATTGGACACATGGAGTTGATAACAATTTTGAGACTTTGAAACAAAAGGTTGCTGAGTTGCCTGTATTGGCTTTGCCTAATTTCAATAAGGTATTTCAAGTTGATTGTGATGCAAGTGGTAGTGCAATAGGAGCTATTTTGAGTCAAGAAGGTAAACCTATTGCATTCTTTAGTGAGAAGTTGAATGATGTTAAAAGGAAGTATTCTATATATGATCAAGAGTTTTATGCTATTGTTCAAACATTGAAGAAGTGGAAACATTATTTGATTAAGGAGTTTGTGTTGTATACTAATCATAAAGCTTTATAATACTTAGAAAGTCAACATAAATTGAATTAGAGACATATGAAGTGGGCTGAGTACTTGTAGAGTTTCACATTTGTTATCAAGTATGAGTGGAGTTACTAATAGAGTTGTTGATGCATTGAGTAGAACACATTCTTTGTTGACTGAGATGAAGGTTGAAGTTCTTGGTTTTGATGAAATGAAGGAGTTGTATGATATTGACCCTAATTTTTCTAAGGTATGGAGAGAGTGCATAGCACCAAATCTAATAGATCACAGAAGTAAGTATGATGAATAGTTCATTCAAGAAGGTATGTTGTTCAAAGGCATTCAACTGTGTATCATTATAATTTTTATGAGAGTTAATTTGATTAATGAAAAGCATAGTGGTGGATTGGCTAGACATTTTGGATTTGATAAGACATTGAGTTTATTGAAAGAGAAGTATTACTGGCCTCAAATGTATAAGGATGTTCAAAAATTTGTAAGAAGTTGTGGAGTTTGTCAACTTGCAAAAGGAGTAAGTTAGAATATTGGTTTGTATACACCTATTACTATTCCTAAGAACCCTTGGAGTGACATTAGTATGGATTTTATTCTTGAATTTTTGAAAATAGTGAAGGGGTATGATTCTATATTTGTTGTTGTGGATAGATTTTTTAAGATGGCTCATTTTATACCATGTAAGAAGACATTAGATGCTGAGCATGTTGCTGAAATTTTCTTCAAAGAGATTGTGAGATTGCATGGATTACCAAGAAGCATTATTCCTAACAGAGATAGTAAGTTTGTTGGTTATTTTTTGGAAGACTTTGTGGAATAAGATGGGTACTGAGTTGAAGTTTAGTTCTACATTCCATCCATAGATAGATGGATAGAGAGAGTTTGTCAATAGAAGCTTGGGCAATTTTTTGAGATGTTTAGGTGGAGATAAGCCAAGTAATTGGAAGATGGTACTCGCACAAGCTAAGTTTACATATAATAAAAATGTGAATAGGAGTACATGAAAAACATGTTTTTAGATTGTTATAGGAATGTAGCTTCAAGGAGTATTAGATTTGAGGGATGTTTCTGGTGAAGGAAAGAGAAGTACTGTAGGGGAAATTTTTTCTAATAGAGTCTTTGCATAAGGAAGTAAAATTGAGGATGAAACAAAGTAATCAGAAGTATAAGGAGAATGCTAATAATTCTAGAAGAGATCATGTTTTTGAAGTTGGTGATGAGGTGATGGTTCATTTGAAGAAATGAATATTTCTTGTTAGAACATATAGTAAGATAAAGATAAAAAAAATTTGATGCAGGAGCATCCAGAGGTATAAGGGCAATCCTGTGTCACCAAAAAAAATGTACTTAAACTTAGTTTTGTTTCATGTGTTTTCATTTTTGGGCACCCATTTGGGTCAAATAAAGGTTCCAACTCTCACAGTTCCACTATCAGTGTGCTAAAAAATTTTGAAAAAATAGGAGCATGTAATTGGGCCATCATTTTGGTAAACTAGAAGGTGTGAATTGGCTAGATGAATGTAATTATGATTTAGAGCATTCTAGAAAAAGAATCAGGTCAAAAGGCCCCACAGTTTGAAAGTTATTGCAGTTTTTTGAGTTTTGGAGACCTCCTAAGAATGTTTCAAAGTCAGGTTAGGGGCATTAAATGACCTCAAAAAGGGCTGAAAAATGGGGGATGAGCGAAGTTGGTCCATTGGGCTATAGAATACTTCGAGAGCTTTCCAAAAATGTAAACGGTTCGTCAATCGAAGCTACGGTTCAAAAGTTATGCCTCCCAAAAGTTTGATTACCGTTTTTGGATTCTTCTAGATTTGTGTCAACTTCTAACGCAGCTTTTGGAACCTTCTATTTGGTCGGTGGATGCCTACTAGCACTTTCTAGAATGTACTCCTAGTCCTTAACCCTCCGGGGTCTATTTAAGGAGATTTCTGGCATTGTAAAAGGCAGTTCATAGTGAAGTCTGAGAGGAGGTACTGAAAGAAGAAATTATCTCCACATTTATGCTATTGTAAGCCCTTAGGGCATGTTTTGAAGTTTATTTTCTCTGTATTGAATGTACTAGCTTATTTTTTAGTTAATACAATTTCCCTTTCCGTTGTGTCCATTCTGTTCTTGGGTTGTGTCCCCATCACATACCTATGATTAACTGTCATGCCCAAAATATGGGGAAAAAAACATGTAATTTTTTTTAAAGTTAAATAAAACTACTATAGGTTGAAATGTAGATACAGGTTCTCCTAACAATACCTTGACATTCCATTTAAGTTTATAACTAGCATGTGGGGTCCACTCACTAAATTTGAACATTCATTATTAAATTGATATCAACATTTGTTTCGTATTACATTAAGTTTAAAACAATAAATTATTTTTCATGTACTTTTCAATAACCCAAAACATAAACCAACAGCCCACTAAATCTACTAGAAAACATAATTTGCAACTAATTAAAAATATTATTAGCATTAACCACTATAGCATTAATTAAGCAAAATAATAATGGATAATATATTTAAAATTATTGCAATAACAATTTAAATAAAGATAAATCTAATTATTTCGAAAGATTGAAATCAAAAGAACTAACTAACTAGTATAACATCCAATTTACAAATAACTAAACTTTAATTAAAACTAACATAACAAAACATCTCTTAATCTAACTATTAATAAAAAGTATTTTAAAATTATTACTATATTAATAATAATTAAAATAAATTATAATCCTAATTACTAACTACTAACATTATCTTAATAAATTAAAATACCATAACAATTTAAACATCTAACTCTCATAACTATCTTACTAAAACTAACTTTGACTATACTAATTTAAAATTCTTTAAAACTAACTTATTAAAGCATAAATAAAAATTAACTATACTAACCTTAACTAACTTAAACTTAAACCACATAATAAACAATTAATAAAAGTAACTAACTTTATAACATCTAACATTAACTACTAACATCAAATCAACTTTTTAAATTTATTAAATCATTTAAATTAAAACTAAATTATACTAATTCTAATCTAACACTAATTAAAATCTAGCATACGATATACAAACCAACTTTACTTTTATCTAATTACTAAGCATACCAATTCTAAATACTTTTGAAATTACTTTAAAAAAATACTAATTAACTAATCTTTATTTCCCCCTCCTCTTTCCTTGCCACTTTCCAAGGCTTACATGCCACCCCATGTGGGCAAAGGATTCATGGAGGTATGCCAACCCATAGATGAAGGTAAAGTTTTGGTTAAATGGCAACAACAAACAACTTTAATATTTTTTTGACTTTATTTCATACCTCCAAACACCCAAATGGGGAATGACATCAACTATGATGTGATGGGCATCTTTTCCCCTTTCCATGCCTAGCTAATAGGGTATGTTTCAAATGGGGTGGGTAGATGAGATATTAGGGGGATGGGTAGTTATAGTAAAAAGTTTAGTTGATAGCTTAGGATAGAATAGATATTACTTTAGATATTATTTTAAAATTTACTTATTATGTTTTGGAATATATTTGGAATATATTAGACTCAACCCTAGTTTTCACAATTGGTACATAGGGTTCAATTCTAATTCTTCGTTAGATTCCCGACTAATATGTCATGCCTAACCTTATTCCTTCTGTTTCTCTTTGTTTGCTTCAATTTGTTGCTGTGATTCAAGTTCATTGCTATGATATTATCAAACTTTGTTTATCAATTTGTTAAATTTAGTTAGTTGAGTTTTGGTTTGTGTTGATACAGTTATAGTGATCATTATTTGTTTATGTCAGTTTATTGTAATGAGGATTCAACTATTTTAAACTGGCTGATTACGTTGATTCTTAGTGCATGTTTGAACTCAGAACTAATACAAATGTTTGAGTTGGATGGAAGTGAATTTAATTTGATGTTAGTTGAATGACTTTATCATTGAAGTAATATGTTATTTGCCATAGTATTTCATACCTATTTGTGCTTGACTTGTGTAAATATATGTGTGTGTGTGTGTGTGTGTGCCTGAATATTAATTCATATATATATATATATATATATATATAAAGTTGATATCTTGAAGATTCACACACAAAATTCATATGAATATAGGTGTGAAATAATCACCCATATATTTATATAAATTTAAGTGTGAAATATTTAAGTTGAACTTTGTAATATTAAGATATTGCTGCAGCTGTTATTACATATGAGGTCATTGTGTTTTATCAGCCATTTGGCGATGGCAATGAAATGGTCATGTTTATGGATTTGAGTTAGTTTCCATGATATTAATGTATTTTATGGAGGTTTTATGATCTTGGAGTGATGGTCGGCCAGTTCTTTGGGCATTGTGTGAGTTACCAAGTCTTGGCCGAAATTAGGGTTGTTCTTATCTGTTCTGGTAAACACTTGTGAGTAGATGTTGGAGTCTCGGCATTATGACTCAAGTGAAGAGGTTTTCTTTGATACTTGGGCATGGAAGAGTTTCTCTTCAAAAGTTGTTGTTTCTTATCTTTTGTTATCAGTTGAAGTTGCTCTTGAGGTTACAGGGGTTTGCCCAACTGGTAGTTTGGGTTGTTTGGACAGTGATTTTGGTTGTTGGTCATCATTTTGAGTTTTCCATCTTTTGAGATTTTGACACAGGGGGCATTTCCTAACCTAGTCCTTTGCTGTATTCGGGTGTTAATTTTGTTTAAAGGAAATTGTAGAAGCTACAGTTTTAAAATACACTTGTCGATACCTAAGTATTTTGTGCCGAGGTCTGTATATATCCATATTTGGATAATGGGTATTATGTGTTTTTAAAACATTGTGTTTGTATTTGGATTTGGATGTTGTTTTAAATTGGGTATTAAATATATATACAGTTTTATGAAAACATAGGTCACTTGTGTGTTTCAATTTCATATATTATGTTGACATTTTGTCATGTAATTGGCGTGTGACATAGATCATAGCTACACTATGATACGGGTTTTAGTTTGGACTTGGTTATTTTGTAAAATAGTTATGTTCATGCTTGTGTCATTTTTGAAATTATATGCAGTATCACCCAATTGAATCAGAAAGCAATATGTGCTTATGATTTTGGGCAGTTGCATGGACTAAGGGTTTTGTGTAACATCGAATACTTATTTTATGAAAATACAAAAACGGGTGCGATGTAAGCTCGACCCACTGTGTATGTTTTGAAACACGGGTATTAGAAGTTATATGGTGTTTGAGATGTTGGAAAACAAAAATGTAGACAACTGTTGAACCACTAAATGAAATCATGGGCAGAATTTTCATCAAACAGTTAGTGTGAAACTTAGATAAAGTTCGAACCAACAAGTATTAGCATTGCGTTATTGTGTTATTGTGTGGTTAAATTGCTGTCAACAGTCGATGCATGAAAATATGTTGTGGTTCAAATTTCTTATCATCAGTACAATGTATTCTTATGATAATTGGAAATTTAATTACTACTATTCTTAACACCAGTTATGTCTTTACGACAAACAGAAATGAGGAAGTTTTTAATAAAGAGAGCAGTATTAAATGAATTTTTTTATAAGAAACTCAAAACTATTAGATAGTGATAGAAAAAGTACCATTATTATATGATAGAAATTGAGTCATAATTAGTTGATGTTTTGAGATATAGTTCACAACTGAATATGACATTAATTGATGAATAAAAACATTGGTAGATGCTATTGTTTCAATATCAGTATAGTCATTATATGAACAACTAGTTTGTACATTATAGTTTAGGAATTTTCATCCTAATTATTTTGGTTAATGGCATGATGAAGTTACAGTGAAATTTTAATGAATCACATTTTAAATTGATTTTCAGTTGCTGATAACTGGCTGGTGGCTTTTTGTTAAACAGTAGTATAACTGCAATAGTCACTTGAATTTTAATGGCATTGTAAAGGATCTTTTGTTAAAGCTTGGGCTGCACTTGGATTCAATTATGTTTAATTTTTGCCATGAAGTATCTTAATAGCATTTATGGATTATTTTGAGATAATATGTTTGAAAAAAAATCCTTTTAATTTATCCAGATGCATTTCAGTTCATAATTGAAATGGAAAGTTGTTTCGTGTATGAGGTAGTTTTATGATATATGTTTGATGATTTGTCAATTAAAGCAAGAATATCATATGAGCATTGTTTTATTATCTTGGTCATTTTGAAAGATTAGTTTAGTTTATTATAATAGTAGGAATAGGTAGTATAGTACTATGACTGGTAAATATTATTAAACTGATGTGTCAGTTTAGTTATATTTACGAGAACGTAATATTGTAGTATTTACTTCTGTTGTTATAATAGTCTAAGTTTACTTTTGAATTTGACAGTAAAAGATGAGATTTTCAAAAGATAAAGAATGGAATATCATGAGAAAACTGAATTTTTATTTGTTGCTTGTGCATTCTTAGAAAATCTATTTGATGTGTATTTTAAGAACAGCTGTAATGAACGTATATCAAGGTGGTTGAATATCGATTTATCCTATTCAGTTAATTAATTTGGTGATAACTTTAAAATAAATTGGGTGCGTTAATTACATATAAAAGATAATTGGTCTTACCTATGACTTAAACCTATATGGTTAAGTACGGAGAACAAGGCATATCTCTATTCTGTCATTGACAAGTATAATAGAGAATACCGTTATGTGTTGACTATGGGCATACCGTACATGGATGCAGAATCTTAGTGCCATAATGATGACACCTCAGTATATATATGATTCATTTATAGGTTATTCTTAGTGCGAGTTTAATTTTGCATTGTTAAGTAAATGTTTACTTCTTGCATATTAATTTTGGAACTGCACTATGTTAAGTGGATCAGATATCTGCATTATGGTTATGTATATGTTTATTCTAACATGTATGCAGGTGGATTACTCTTTTCAACTCAGTGTGTACTGAGTCCCTTTTGTGTTGTGTTGCATTTCTATGTGTTTTTCAGGTGCTTCAAGTTGATTAGCAAGTAGCTAAAGATTATTGTTGAAGTTTCTTCTTGAATTAGTGTTCAATTACTTGTAGGGTCCATA
This sequence comes from Cupressus sempervirens, assembly GCA_028749045.1. Taxonomy (NCBI): domain Eukaryota; kingdom Viridiplantae; phylum Streptophyta; class Pinopsida; order Cupressales; family Cupressaceae; genus Cupressus; species Cupressus sempervirens. The sequence continues at coordinate 467,798,356 of CM053784.1, read as the reverse complement.
TGTTGGACATTAGAGATTAAAAATAATGTTGTAATTCATTATTGTAATGAACTCAATATGTAATAGCATCATATTAGTAACATATATGGATGATATCATATTTCATCTTGAGTATTTTGGATTGAGAGTGACTCAATCGTTGTATTTGTACTCGTATTAAGTTGATTTAATAAATAAAAAAATTGCGTTCTTGGTTTCAATTTTTTTTGTTTTTGTTAGTGGTAGTGTTACATAATAAATCATTCACACTCATTTCACACATGAGTAGTTCGAGAAACACACACACACACACACACACACACACACACACACACACACACACACACACACACACACACACATAACTCATTAGAATAATTACATAAATCTTTCATTTAAATAACCCTTTCTAATTTTGGCACACATTTAATCATCAGTAATTACATAATCAATATAACATAAATTTATTCATTAATTTAGATTAAAATACTAGAATAATCATTGTTAGGCATGCATATACTTAAACATCATAAACATTGTCAATAGGGCATACTGAACTATCTGAATGCATATAACCTAATCATTAGGGTACCATAATCAACATCATCATCATCATCTAGTGAAAACGCCTCGTATCATCCTTAGTGCAATTTAATGTTTAAATAGTCGAGATAATGTAGTAGTTCTCAAATCATTGAGTATTTAAAACATGGTTGTATCAACTAACCTCAATTTTCATTAGGACATTCTCAACATAAAACATTACTACATATCCATTCCAATCTCCAATAATAGATTTAATAGGGAAATTCATATTTAATAAGCACATGCAAGGAGGGACCTTACATTAACATAATCAACAGATGCCTTGCAACAAGTGATCACTATCTTCTGCCAATATGGTGATCTAATAAGGTTGAATTGAAGTACACTCATATATAAGAAATAAGCAATACTATAGAAACATTTTCAGGTTTAGAAAATGGTGGCATTAGCAAGAAAGGTTATGGGCCAACAAATTTTACCTAGCCACGAGGAGGTCTCCTCAAGCTTGTCTAGGAAGGGATGGGTTAGGCCATATCTTTTGTCTACTGTTTCCCCCTATCATATTTGTCTTGTTCTCTAGCATATTGCATAATTAAGTGATCTAACAACTTGGTCACATCTTTCCCCTTGCAAAGTTTTATTGCTTTTCCTGTGGTGGGAATGAAGAGATATTTCACTTGATAGTATGAGCTTGAAACTCTATGCTACAATGGTTACACTACCAAATATAACTCCAACTATTAGGTAGTCCCTTAATCATGTTTATTTGATGCCAAAGTGGTGAACCTACATCGATTTTAGAAGGGGTTACCTCAACAACTAAAATAGAGATTCCTCTTGCACTTCCATCCATTTTTTCCAACTTTGACTAATGAAGCTAAAATGGAAAAGAATACTAAACATATTATTGCAAAAGAATTAATCAATTTTTTTGCATAAGAACCCTTTAATATGCATAAAAGTAGAAATGTGGGGATGTAGGAGTTGGTTGAAGGAAATAACTTACATCCCCAAAAAATATCATCCTTTCTTCCCTCAATCTCTCAATAATTTCAATGGCATTCAACCTTGACAAAATCAGTCACAACTTCTAAAGTTAGCCAATTATATCTATTAGTAAGCTTTATAAATAGGGCATCTCAATGACACTTATAATAATCACAAACAATGAAGTTGAAAGAAAGAAATATGAGAATTTGAAATGCTAAAATACCTTGGTAGATCACAATTTTCTAGTTGTCATCTCCATTTAGTGTAATCCAAATCATATGGCCATTACCCCTATAATTAAAATCTTGGCTCACGTAGGTATATTTTCCATTGGGATAAAGAAATTATGAATCATCATGAACCCATCTTCTTGAATATAAATCACACTCTAACTAGAAAGATGTGCCCTATCATAGATCAACATAATTCCATATGGGTATGATACACAAACTACAACACAAGTAGATGAGCATGAAAACTTAAAAATGAATCACCCTTATGCTTATTTTGATCCTAAAATAGTCTTGCACTTGTTCAAAAAATCCATTTGGTCATAAGTGTACACCATTATTGATACCATCCCAAACACACAATTAGCTACCTTTCAGCCCAATCTTTAGGCAATCATTGGTAAATCAAATATTGTATTTGGATTATGATACTTATCTTAGAATTCCGAAAAGCATGCCAAAGGTTACTCTCTTTTATCTTCCAAAAAACTTGAATGTGAGGAGAACCTTCCAGGGTAACATAATTTTATTATTATAATTCAGCAAGTTGTTGCAATTTTGATGGTCATTTAGTGTAAGCGATGGCTATTTCCAGTGGCTACTGATGGATTAGTGTTAGGAAATTTTGACAAATATCTATCAATTATATATAATTTCTATTGTAGATGTGTCACAATTGCGATGGACACACAACAACTGTTCATATGGTTAACAATCACAATTATGATGGGTGTTTGTCAAAACAGTCTAATAGATATTTGTGGTTATTTATGACTACCATCATAATTATGACATCCACAACATCAATAATTTCCCCTCCCTCCCTCTAAGTTATGGTTATGTCTCTCATCACCATTATGATAGAGGTCTTTTCCATCATAATTTGCAACAACAAAGTTTGACGAGTTCTCCATTATTCTCAAGTGCTAATATTGTTGGTATAACACATGGACTCGTACTCTCTCAAATGGACCTCTTCTGCAACTACTCATACACTTGTTTATTCAACTCTTCACTTTCTATAGGTTTCATTCTATGAGGAACATCAAGTCCATCTAGTAATTGATCTTCCTCATTGGGGGTAATCCATCAAGTACTTAATCTGACACAATATCAGGAAACCCTCCCAACAAATCTCCAACTTCTACAGGTATCTCCTCTAATTCTTTACCATCTTTTAGGATTACAACAAAACACATATGTTGATGCCTCATACCCTTGAGAAACTCCTTTCCATTGATAAAACATACACTAGAAACACTACATACCTTCTCTTATTTCTCCTTTAATGGATTTAACTTATGTTTCACTCCATCTTTTGTCAAAGTATAGGTACTTTCATGCCAATCATGTACAACATGTCTATCAAACTTCCATTTCCTACTTTGTGATATAAGACATATTTCCATAGGTATGATATCACATAGCACCTTATCCTATAGCCTCCAATCTTAAACTTCTCTAGACACTACTCATTGACCATGACCTTGTGGTCATCCTCCACCCAAGAAATATCCTATGGATGTGGGTTTTCTTGCCTCTTGAGATTTAAATTCATGACCATATTTTTTACACCAAATTGTAAGTACTTACAGCATCAATTGTCATATCACAACACTTATCTTCACATTTGCACCTTGTGCAAAACAAACTCCTCCTTTGATCAAGTTCATTCTCACCACTTAGAAAGACTCTTCTATTAACTAGGACTTCTCATCTTTGAGAATCTTTAGAATGTAATTATTTGGCATCTTTTTCAACATGTGTAACTCTAGCTTGGTCTTTACTTCTTCTATCATTCCTTCCTTGGCATTAGAATACTCATACACTCTATGCCATTCTTTTCTTTAGTGAATACATTTTCTATGGAAACCTCGTCTTCCAAATCCTTGCCCTCTTCATCATCCTCTTTGATCTCTATTGTTCTAAATATGGAAATAATTGGAATTATTTCTGCTTTGTTTTTGACTTCCATCATTAGCCACATCCTTGTTCTTTTAATCATCATTTCAACCTAGGAGTTTTCTTGCCAAATCTTCCACCTTGACCTCTTCCACTATTTTTGTTATCAAAATTCTTATTCATTTTTTCCTCAACTCTTAGGGAAAACTAGTATGCCTCTTCAATACTAGTCATTCAAACTAGACTCAGTTCCTTTTGAATACTTAACCCATTAAGGTAACATGCAACTTTCTCCATGTCAGCTTTTGCATGGCTTATTCTAATGAGAACTTGGTAAAAATCCTCGTTATACTCTTGAACTAATCTTCCCACTTACTTCAACTCTTGAATTTTCTTCAAAAAATCAAGCTTGTAATCCATTAAAATGAATTTATGCTTTAATTTGGCTATCATCTAGTCCCATCTTGTAATTTTTTCATTTCATTTTGTATTTCGCTCCAACTAGATCTCCTACCACTAGATCTTTGCATTACCTTTCAGTCTGGCCTTTGTGAATTTGACCCTATTTAGATCTTCAATATCTTCATACTCAAAGTATTCCTCCAATTCATTAATCCAATTGATCAATTACTCCGAGTTAATATTTTTTGAAAATGTGGGAACCTCAAACTTAGGTCTTTTTCCAATCTTGGAAACGACCCTAAAATGCCTCTCTTCTTTTGAGTTCAAAATAGCCTCTTCTTCAACATTTTCTTCTTCTTCTTCTTCTTCTTCTTCTTCATCCTCACTTTTATCTCTTATGGAAGGATTTATTCCTTTATATATTTTCTCTTCTAATGCTTGCATCTTTCTCTAGAGGGCTTTGAAACCCTCATGCTTTAATACCTATGACTCTTCCACCATATTTTATTTGTGGAGAAATCTTCACACTTTTGTTGAAACCCTAGAGCAGACTACCTCATAGTCAATGATTTGTCCATGTGCTCAACCCAAACCAAGGTCCTAGTGCAAACTACCTCCCAATTGGTGATTTATTTATACACTCAAGAACTCACCACTCTAATACCACTTGATGAAGGGTGCTCTATGTAATACCACAACCAACAAAAAAAATTAAGAACAACACAAATTGAGGGAATGAAATATGGAATTTTTATTATCATTGAAAATGCAAAATTATAGAATTATAATATGCAAATAGAGCTACGACTATCACCTAAAACTACCCTAGACAATCTATGGGTCTTCCTTATATTGGTACTTTTAACCACCCATAAAGGTTTTATACACTAAGCCCTAACCTTGAGGCTAAAACCAACCTCATATTATATTATTCCATTACACATTATTACATGTGATGGAATCGAGAAAATTTAAAAATTACATTTTTAGATTGGTCCACTTTTGGAGACCATAACTAGCAAACTGTTGACCCAATAGACTATTACAACTCCATCTGAGAATTCATAGCTAGTGATCTACAATATTTGATGGTGCAAGCATCCATAAGTTGAGGTTTCACCTTGTTTTGAAGCCATTTGGGCCTTCATCATTGGACCAAAAATTTGGATAGCCAAAATTCATACCAAAAATCTACAATGACTGCACCAATACATATGATTTGATAATAAAACTCAACTAGCAGGCTAATATGTCAAAGAAAAACCTTCATATATGAGATTAGAAAAATTTGAGCACACAAAACTAATTTACTAAAACTAGCAAGCTCCCTCAAATAGAAACTCTATACAAAGAATAGCCCTTAATAAAAACATAAAAATTAGAAAATTGAAAATAGAAATATTTTTGGGTAATGCAAGATTTCCCTTACACCCAAGATGCTCTTGCATAAAATACATGGGGTAATTTTAAAAGTGACCCTCTCATATCTTAGGTATTCAAAGGTAAACCAAGATGGTCAAAATCCTTGTGTGCTAGCCATGATGAATCTTCTATTGGCTTCCCTTTCCAATTGACTAGATACTCCTCATATGCTATGTCCTTTGTGCTTCTTCCCACATGATTGTCCAATATTTTCTTAATCTCCCAAGTAACTAAAGTAGATGCCAGGATACTTCACAAAGTCTCTACAACTTCTGTAGTGCCTGCCCTCATTCACATCTTTCTGGACATATTGTTGTTATTATTATCAGACTATGTTAGACTAGTTTTATGTTGATGGATTAGTAGTTTTGTTTTGAGACTATCAGACATTATGTTATGGATTCAGAGGATATATGATGAGATCATTTAGACTTTACATTTAATGTATGCATGATGATCATTATATTTCTTTCAGTTATGATGATGATTAGTTAGATGGTTTATTATCTCATGTGTTTTATTATGGATACTTACCCCATACTTGCATGTGTATGGTGTGCGTGTTTGCTCTTATTGTATGGCATTTCTGATATGGTTAAGGAAGGGAGTCGTAGTCACCTGCTAGTCGGGATCTACACGATGCACCACTTCCTGCCATTGCTTGTTTAGCTTAGCCTTATATATATATTGTATGTACATGCATGGTTTTTATGCAGGTTGTAGGTACCAGGTATCAACTTCCCTGAATTGCCAGGATGAGCGTACCCTATTACACTATCTCAATGATAAGAGAAGGGAGATAAATTCTCAAGTCCAAATCCCAAACCCTTAAACCATTTTTCCTAGTGAGGTAGGACAAGTATCTGGATATTTTACCCATCGAATGTGTCAGATGACAAATTTTGTGATTTTTAACCCTCTAGATTGATTTTGTGTAAATTGTTCTATGATGGGTTTTCATATTTTATCTTGGAGGTCTATGGTGAATTTTCTATTAATTAAGTCTTAATAAATAGATTTAATTAATAAATTAATTATTTGGAGAAAATTAATATAATATCATGATCTTTGATATTTTGATTATAATTAATTAAATGAGAATTAATTGAGGAAAAAGAATTAAATTAAATAAAATTAGAAATTAAAATTAATAATAATTATAAAATAATAATAAAGTAATAAATAAATAATAATAATAAAAGTTATAAAAATTAAAATGAAAGTTATAAAAATTTAAATAGGAGTTATATAAAAAGAGTTATAAGCTTGCCTAGGAGTTAACACACCTTTTCATTTCTCATTTGTCAACAATATGGGGGTTAGTGCATCAATTAAGCACATGGTGTCTACAACCTTATGACTCATCTAGAAGGTTGGAATAGACTCATGCTTAGTTGGTGACACCTTCTAGTTGTTTCTAGAGACATTCTAGGTGCTTCCTAAGAGCTCTTTATATTCAGGCATTCCTAGAAGCTTAGAGACAACATTTGGAGAGCGTCTTGGAGCATTA